>VWZL01004242.1:65872-163858 GCA_013396915.1 Stercorarius parasiticus | reverse complement strand
AGACTTCAGACAGCCACTTACAGAATACTTCATCTGTCTCCTCATCCTGGTTGGGTGGTCTATAGCATACTCCCAGCACAAGATCTCCCTTATTTGCCTTCCCCTTCATCCTTACCCATAAACACTTGACTTCATGATCACTGGAATCTAGCTCTGTACAATCAAAACATTCCCTAATGTACAGGGCCACACCCCCGCCTCTCCTTCCTTGCCTATCCCTTCTGAAGAGCTTATAGCCATTCATCGCAGCATTGCAGTCATGACAGTCATCCCATCACGTTTCCGTGATGGAGACTACATCATAGTTGTCCTGCTGCACAATGGCTTCCAGCTCATCCCGTTTGTTGCCCATGCTACGTGCATTTGTGTAGATGCACTTGAGCTGGGCTACCGATTTCACCCCCATCCTTGGCCCTTTATCCCTAGGCTCCTTACTAGTGGGCCTGGTTCTATCCCCTTCCCCCTTCGTTTCTGGTTATGCTGTGATTTGTCAGAAGAAAAAATTTAGATAATTATTTTTATCAATCACTGTAGGATTTTTGAGACCTTTAACCATTTCACTCAAAACTGACAATTCCATGTTTGTGTCCTTTTAAAATTACTTCTAACTGTTTTGGGGTATTTTAGCCTAAGGGAGCCCTCTAGCACGGAATTCTACTGCTTAACTGTTTTACAAAAATCATAATGTATAAATCTACATTCCTACTTGAAAATTATAGGGATTTAATAATATCAGAAATTATGATACTGATACATCTGGCGAGACAAAGGGCTTCTGTAGTAAGGGCTGTTTGTGCCCTTATTAGCAAGCATGCAAGCTAAAATTGTAAAGTCTGATTATCTAAAAGTGATCGCCTTAAAGTGAATGGCCAGATTATCAACTGTGCTGGGCAACTGCAGCTTCCTTTGATATCACCAGAGAAAAAGGCAAGTCAATGCCTTCCATCACATTCAACTCCAATTAGTATCACAGATGCTCAGGACCCATTGAGACAAGGGTATTGGTGGTAAATAAAACCTAATTTTAGGCATATACACTTAAAAAAAAATCCACAACCTTTATTTAAATTAAAGGCCTAAAATCCTAACCATCCTTTTATTGATTTAGTTAAAATAGTTTTTACTTTCTGTATAGTAATGTATCATTTCATTAAGCATAAGACACATGGGTTAGCTGAATATTCCTATCATTAAGGAGCTTATTGATTCAGATCATAATATACAGTCTGCCAAGTCTGTGGGACAATATTGAAAGTTTGCCCATTATTGTGGTCTTGAAGTGATCCATTAGGATGATTAAGGGAACCAGAACACCTATTCATAAGTCAGAATGGTATATGCTTTCAGTCTGAAGAGGCATGTTAGCATGGAGTAGAATGCATACACAGGCAACATGGGAAATCTTGCTGGCTCACAGCAGTGCTGTAAAAAAATTGGACCACTATTTAGAGGTCCAGAAACTCATTTAGCTGATTTCTTATGGGAGATTAGTTAAAAGAAGTTTCAGTAGATTCTGGTGTCGTCAGTTACTCTGTAAGGAAACGACGTGTTCAACAGTGTTTCAGGCATGCAGCAAGGTTGACACTGATGCCATATTTCCAAGGCACTCACACATCTATCACTAGGCCTTTGTGTGTGTTTACATCTTGGGACCAGTTGGTAATCAAAGGAAAAGAAACATTATGGTGAAAATTACCATGTTATCAAAATATGGCTTCATCAAGAAAGATCCAGGTTGCAACAAATAAGGGAAACTTTTAATTACTACCGTTCTGTATTTTAAAATTGTCTCTACTGTATACAGATATGCATATCTCCTGTATTCTGTATGGGTTTTAGAGTAGTAGAAATGAATGATAAAAAACCCAACAGGTTAAAATGCTGAAGAATCCTTGTCGGCAGGAAATGGCAGGTTAGCTACTGGTGGCAGTGCCAGAAACTGCAAGAGTTCAAACTTAAACCGAAATAAGGAAGATGGTGTTTGACATTTATCAACACAGATCCTACTTCATTTAAACTCAGCCCCAGGTGAATTTACTGGCTACATATGAGGGATGGAAATCAAAACTCATCCTTAACTGTAATGGGCACTGCTTCCTCACTTTATAGCACAACAATCACTCAACCACAAATAGCTGTAGTTCAAGAGTTTGCAGCAGCTTGCATAATTTAATAGATGAAATAAAGAATATAGGAGTCAATTTGAAGTAAAGAAAAAGTCCAAGAAGGCAGAACATACTTAAACCTGAATTTGCTCAAGAAACAGAAAATGTTGATATCAAAAATTACAGCTGCAAACCAGATATTTTCTCTGTTGGAATTTCAGCTAGCATTGCCCTTATCCAGTTAAATCTATCTGCTGCTGGCGCTACTGTTCCTCTGCTTCTCTGGTGTGAAGCAAAAGTTTATTGAGCATAGCTTAACCTCAAGCTTACTAGCAGGGTAGTAGAAAAGCCATCCTTATTGTGTTGACTTCTCTATATCCCTAACTTTACAGATTTCATGGCACCCATTAAGGAAGAAGAATACAATTCTCACCTTTTTATACTTTTACTAAAATAATAGAATATGAAATATAATAGTGATTTAAGCTGCTTGAAAGGGCCTAGAGGTTGGAGCATTCATACCACTTCACTTTGAATGATGGATTCACGTATTGCCAGGCACTGCAGAGCAGTGTTTGGTAGCTTCCTGCAACAGGCATGGTCATAGCTGCTTCCACTGCTTGCCTTGTGATTCCCATTTCCCATGAGGGTGTCTCATTCAGAAACTACCTAGCTCCAGTTTTCTGTTTGTAGTGCGTGATCATGTAAATACCTTGCAATAGTATACCTTCAGCGTTTTTACTGGAACTTTAATACTGTTCTATGCACTACTCGTTATTTGAACACCCCCTTTCAGTTTGAAAAAAAAAAAGCTCTAAAAATACTTACCAGACAAAAACTATCACTAGTTGCTAGTGATTAACAAAGTAGCATTTTATAGAGCCAACCTAATTAATGAAAATTAATGTGTAAATTCACAGCATACTTAATAAGGATATGCATGTAAGTTGTAGGTATAGAAAATCTGTGAGTTCTGGTGGGTATAGCCTATTATAGCTTTTTTTGAGTAACTTAGAACTTAAGAACACATGCCTCCAGTACACAGCATGTGAAGCTTTAGCAGAATCGGTTCTTTCCCTTGCAGCTGTGTTTACACCTTTATCATATTTCAGAATTCCCCCTTGGATTATTTTTTGGTTCTCCTTCATGGTTCTTTTACAGTTTTTTGTTTATTTTGAATGTGAAGCCTCTTGAGTTTGCCTCCAGAGCTTCTGAAAAGATTAAAAAACCAAAGCAGTCCTAGAACTGCTAAAGTATACATGTATTTTAGAGTCAGTTAAGAAGCCTTCTTCCTTCTACACAGAATTGAAGTTCTCTATAATTTTGCACAGATACAATGGGAGAGCAAGGAAAAGCAGAGATTTTGCACGGCATGTTCCACTTCCCTACTTACAGTTCACATATAGTCGTGTAATAAATACTGCAGCAGCATCAGCTCTGCTCTGTGTTGCTTCCTCTTCAAAAAGCAGGTGAATAATGGTAATGCTTTTGACTGGGTCTAAAAGTGATGTTTCAAGGAACCAGTTAGAAGTATTCTTTTTCACAGGCCCCCAAAGCAAGAAATGGAGAAGAGCAAACAAAACCAGACAATTGTATGTGTAACCCTTTTCAAAGAAATGAAAAAGTACTCTATTCCCAAAGTGACAGCACTTATGGCTCCTTTCCTTCCTGAGCAAAAAGAAAACAATTTAAAAGGCCTGTCTTTTATTTCCTTTTCCAAGTTAAGTAGCAGCTTTTGTGAATACAAGTAGGGAGTCTTATCCCCATTTGGCACACAAAACATGTTTGCAAACAATCCCTTTTTCCCACAGTGATTTCAATCTTGTCTTCTTTCTGCTAGCATGGTAGATGTAGATTTTATGCCACAGTAGACCTGGGTTGCTTCCAGTCCCTGAGGATCCAAAGTTGATCCCTGATTATCCAAGGAACAGAACCTGGTATTTTGTACAAACCAATGTGATTTCTAGGCTGCACTGTCAGGACTTCCCCTGAAGACACTAATTCTTTCCCTTGGTGGAAGCATAAGCCAACATGCCCTGAAAACTATGGACGCATAACTTTAACTGCTGTCAGCTGAACATCTCATTTACTGTATGAGAAGGCCAGTATGGATCTCTCAAAGGATCTGTGTATGGTTTGTAATTGTATTCCATGCTGTCCTCCCTCCAACAGGCTTAAGTTCCTGTCCCCACTCCCACCTAATTTCAGATGCTAACTGTATTTTCTTTCTCTTGTTGGGAGCTCGTAAGTACATCTGCAGTGTTATTTAGCCCATTGTCCATAAGTCACAAGTTACTTATAAGGCAGAAGATAATTCGTAAAAAATAACTGCAATCAGAGAAATAGGAAGTGCCCTGAAGGAAAGCTAGGAGTTAATTCATGATTGCTGTGGGTATCTTCTGGCATCCCAGCCCGAGCGTCACATTCTTTTTTTGGTATTCTGCACTTAATTGTTTCTAATTTTGAGATAAACCACAATTTTATAAAGTAATAACTTTCTATTTACTTACATGACACACAGCAATCCTCAGCTGTCTTGCCTGGTGCTTAACAGTAGAGGCGCGCAGTTTTGTGCATGTATTTTAAAAAGGCTAGGTGATCTATCAATTAAAAATGTTGATGAACACTGGTGTAAGGGAATAAAATTTAGATAATGTGGCATGAGGTTTCCAGCTGTGAATAAGTTAGAGACAGTTGTTCTTGTATAATTATGTTGAAGTATTGCTGAGCAATTTTCTAGTGCAATATGCTGCACTGACGTGAAACAGGTGCATTTGCTGGTGCAACTGTCTCTAAGCTAGACAAAGCCCTGCTCTCAGTGTCAGGCTTCTCAGGGAACACACATCAACAGAACTGCTCTGCCTGAGTGCAATAAACAACCTGACTGCTAAGTGGAAACACACCACAGAAAACAACCTACAGCAAAAGATCACATTTGTTAACCGTTTTAGAATCATTTGTAAAGTTCCTTAACATTACTCTTGATTTACGCCATTGTGTTCACTGCCTCTTGCACAGGCTTTTCCCATAAGGAGCCAATTTGTCTACTGGAGAGACATACATTCTTAAAGAAAAAGGCAATTTTTAATCTTAAAAGGAATAAGAACATTTTGACGCCTCTAAGAATACTAAAGCTCTTCAGAGTATCAGGTAACCAAAACTTGCAGCATTCCTATACTGTTGCTTAGTATTACTTCCTTTTAAAAGACAAAGAGAGCAAGAAATAGAACTGGTTCAGTGTTTTTGCATGGTTTTGGTTAGATAAGGCCCAGAAGCTTTGAGCCTTGATTTTCAGCACTCCCTTCTGGACTCTGCATTTATTTGTCATTGTGATATGTATTCTTGTAAATAGAAGAATTGTAGTAAGTACATAAAACTTCTGACTGTTTTCTGCTTTCAAAAAGATTTTATTTTCTTGCTTGGAATTGATTTCATGTGGTGCAGCCAAAAAAACAAATGAAAAACATGACAGCCAAACAGTTGCATGGCGTGGAGTCCTTAACCATGATCCACAATGTTTAATCACAAAAAAATATGTAACAATTAGATATGTGTAACAGATAACATAGAAGAGTAGCACAGGCTTCCTTAGTAAGAAAAGCTTAGCAAAAGTTGTTGTAAATGTACTCAAATATATCAATCACTCTGAACCACTAAATGTAAAAGATAGTGTAAAGAAGATGGTGTAAAACAATCACACCGGTATCCACTGAAAAATTAAAATCGTTGAAATCAATATACAAACTAAACCAGAACAAAATCTGGAGAAATACAACTAGAATCCAAATCTCCGTATTAGTCAAATTGAAGGAAGAATAACATTGTTCCGTTTCAACAGCAGTGGTGAATTACAGGTAAAAAAGTTGGCATCAATGTACTTTCACTTTTTAGGTTTTTAATCTATACTAATTTTCTTTAAATACACTGATAGGTTTCTGTTTTGTAGTTAAGAGGCAATACCTTCTACTTTCCTTGATTTAGAAATACTTTTCATTTCTTTGTGGTGCTTTTTTAGAAACTTGGAAATAAAATAAGCTTCATGTGTTTCCTTACAAACACTCAGATGAACAAGCAGCACCAGGGATTCACACTGCTTAAAGATGTGTCATAAGGACAAAACAACACTTTTTTTTTCAGCAACAAGTTGAAAGTATACATTTCAATTCTAAAAAATCAAAGGAAGGCTTCTTTTCTGTAATACTTGTGAATTTTGTAAAATTATTTGCAGTCCTTTTAATATACTGAAGAGTAAAATGAAAGCTTCAGATGCAAGCAATGTTAGGGCAGGAATTTTCATCGGATTGCGGATGAAGTTTATTATGCCTGAATCCAATAAATGTTTTACATATATGATTTGCTATAAAGAATAAATCTGAAAACATCCTGGATTTTATAGAAATTTGTACTTATTAACTCAGGAACCATGTTATAAATCAGTCATTCAATCCTTACCTTACATTTCACTGTGGTAGAAGGGAAGTTATATTTATTTGCAGGATGTTCGATGCATGATGCTGAAGATTGTCTTCCAGGAATCTACAGCTATGATCTTAGTGAATACAAAAGTTCAAAGTGAATTCTGTTTATAGTTTAACTAAGGCAATGTCAAATGCAAAGGGCTGGGCTGTTTTTTTGTGTTGGGGTTTTTTTGCTTTACAAATATAGCATTTTTTCAGTGCTGTTTTTGTAATGCAAACTGGTGATGAGAATTGTCTTCTATTCAGCTTGTGCCCTAGTAGAACTCTCTATATCCTTATCACCTCCAAAAACATCAGTTATATTAGGAATATTATTTTGATACATATTAGAATATTTTATACTAAAATACAATATTAAATACTTATAATGTATGTTATATTACATGGCAAAAGATCTACCAATTGCCTTAAAATATCATTGCTTTATAAATACAAAAACTTAACAAAATCCATTTTGGATTCCCAAAGTCTACTGTGTTACAGTGATTTTTTCCATAAAGCTAATTATTTCAGGCATGTTAGCTACCAGACTTTAGCCAGCTCTACAGAGATAGTGTGTTTCTTGGTGTTTTAATCGAATGAAGACAGATACAGGAATCGGTTAACTTTCTTTATTGGTGTAGCTGCTGCTGTAGTTCTACAGCTTATTTATAAGGAGCACAGAGACCTAGCTGGAATGCAGCTTACTTGGGAGTGTCTTTTTTACATATCTCCTTACTTATTCACTGAAGGCAGCTTGGTTCACTGAGTGAAGTTCCTTGCTGTGAGCTTTCTGAATAAAAATCTAGTTCTGTGCCAAATGCCAGTTCTTACTATGCAGCATTTCAGGTCCAACTTCAGACTTCTTAGCTCCACAGAGGTACATAGCTTGAAACAGTGAGCAGAACACATGCTCAAAGCAGGTCCTTTCAACAGTATCATTTTCAGTGTTCATGTGACAACAGGAACTTTAGTAAATACACCTTGGAAAATGTTCCCAGACATTGTGTGTAGAGGTTGGTGGGAGAAATATCTTAATAATTTCCAAAGTATTGCCATCAATGTCAGGATAAATGCAATATATTTTGAAGTTTCCCTTTCCTTCCTCAGGTCCCCTGAAAAAACACAGAGAAACTAACAATAATTGATCCAAAGACATTACATTTCAATGGGATATGGGATACACTGGCAGAACAAGCATGTGAACCTGAGTGGTCCATAGCTGACGTACCTACACACCTACTAGACTATGGATTTATTCACTCTCTCTAATTCTCTGTTTATATGTCAATTAGTATAAATGGAACAACTCTAATGGGAAAGATCAAGAGATCTATCCTAGAGCTTATAAAATGTGCCTTATAAAAGGCACATACAAGCCAAATACAGAAAATTGTCAGATTTTTATATTTCCTGAGATAATGGTAATCAGAAAGGTAAAACAGCTCGAGCAGGTAAAGCAACATTGAATCAGACAACTTCTTATCTGAAAAGATGCTTATACATTATGGGCTGCTTCATCCATGTAACAGTTATGGGTAAGATCCAGATCCAACCGATGCTCCAGTAATGCCCATGGATCTGTCTTGAGAAAGGAAGAAAAATGTCACAGCAGATGGGTGGTGTTGAGCAGGCAGTCACAAGACAGGCAGCGGGATATTCATCACTGAAGCAACTGTGAAGAAGGAATAGCATAACAAGGGCCAGAGGGCAAAATCTGACCTGTTGCATGATGTGTTTTGTATGTGAATGGGGTGGACCATGAGAACTCTGGAACTAATCTAAGGGCAACCCCTACAGAGAACTTCTTTTTCTTCTCAAACTTTCCTGGTTTCTTAACGGATGAATGACTTATTATTACACATAGAAGGATAAGACCTACTAAGTCTAGGTTGCTTCCTGTTGCCGTGGTGATTACAAATGTTGGTTGCGTTTACTCCTCTGAAATGAGCAGCATTAAAATTTTCCAGCTTTTTATGGTGATTATTTTATATTACACGAGCAGAGTGAGAATGCATTTTTCAGCAATAGAGCATTATGAATACGTAGGCTGATAGAAAACTTCTTGTGCATTACGCAATTCTGTGATACTGTGAATGCAACTTGTAAGCTTCTGGTACTACAGAAAGGGCTGTGGAAATTTTTTAGTTGACCATGTTTGTCATTTGTAGAGGAGTGCACAACTGTCTNTCAGGAATGCTCACATCAGGATCAAAGGCAGACGAACAGAGAGGGTCCTCCTCAGATGTTGGCCATTGAAGGAAAAAAAAAAAAAACAAGGCAGAGCAGCCTTGCCCCTTTGATCCCTTAGCTTTTAAACTGAGCGTGATGCAGATGGGATGGAATACCCTGTTGGTCAGTTTTGGGTCATGTGTCCCATCCGCTCCGCCCTGCAGGTGGGACCCCTCTACGCTTCTCCGCTTCCAACCCTCTAACGGGGAAAAAAGCGAAGTTAGCTGACCTTGGTTGTTATAGCAATAAGTATAAGCAAGAGCCTCTGTGCATACCATTCCTTGGTATAATCAGATCTTATCACTCTGAGAGTGAACAGTTTCTGAACAATATGCTGTTAATTTCAGACTTTAGTCAGTTAGAAGAGGCCCAGTTAAAAGCAAAATTACAGATCAGAAAATCGGTTCTGTTTTACCTCAAACCAGGACAACAACCCAGAAAGTGTTCAGCCAGCGGCCTTAACCCAGTCCATTAGGACTTGCTTAGAATTTTCTCTAATGTTGAGTCAGGTTTGAATGTATGCTTCACACTGATGAGAAAAATTTTATTGACTCACTTTGCTTTTGTGTAGGTGGGGATGCAGAACATGAGTAACTTAATTTACATTTCGGGGGGCTGCATTTCCTTCTTATTACTATTTAAGATATATCTGCCTTCAGGTTTTTATATCAGTCCAAGTATACGAATTTTGCTAGCATTGTTCAGCAAGGTGACATTTTGCACATTTTTGTTTAGATCTTTTGTTTTACTTTCCTTGATTTTTATTTTTTTTAAGCAGTTATTATTCTGAGACTGAACATCATGGATGAAATCCATCGCTTCGAAAGAGATGACATAATATTATGAAGTTCAATCAGGTTGATGTGTGACTTGTCACTACAATTGTTTATGAAGAAGAAATATGGGAATAAATTCAGGTTTTGGCCTGCTTTATATGTGTGTTCAAAAATCTGCATTTCTGAGAAAGGAAGCATAGACAGGTCAGGACTCTAAAGTCATTTGCTGGGATCCCAGAAATACCACTCTTGTGCAAATGCCATGCACTTCTGCCTGACCAGATAGAAAATAGACTTGTGTTTTTTGCATACAAAATATTTGTGTCTAAAACGAACCATGGTATTTAAAAGTTGGTGGTAGGCCTACAGGAAGTCACTGCCTTTGCTTGATATGAGATTACTGCCAGTGGTGTTAAAGAAGAGGTAATGTAATTTTTTTTTTCATTTTAAGCAAAAGACTATACCTCTGGGCTTGATTTTTCAAGTGTTGTGTAACACACAGTAGTATGGGTTGGTTTAGATATGTTTATCTAAAACTTACTTCTTTTTGTGACCTAAAGACAAGTTGTAACTGTATTTCTACATATCTTTGTTAAATTGCTCCTCTCCAAAACTAATTCAAGGTTTGACCTACATGAGGAACTAAAATAAGAGATCTTAAGCTTTCATGTGTTTATTTATTACTATGTCTGTTTAAATCTTACTGCTTAATATTGCTTAAAATGGCTTTTCATTTCTTTCCAGCCAGCCAAATCTCCTGCCTGCAGCTTAAATGTCCCAGAATCTTAGAGTCATAATTTCTTTGCTTCTTTTTCTCTCCCTAGCACTTACCTCCTAACAGTTACACCATCCCAGAATCATCTGTGTTGCTCTGTCCATTTTACTTCACTTTTTTTGTCAGGCAGCTCATTTTCTCTGCTTCACTATGCCAAGCAAAAGCCTCTTTACTGTTTTTCCTAGACTCTTTGCAACCCTACACTGTTACTTTCCGCCATTTCCACTTGTCTTATTTCACAATTGTTAATATCAACTTTAACAGCTCCTTTGTCTCCTTGTCATATGATGTCTCTGCTGCTCCTTCCTTTTTTTTCTCTTGCTGGTATGGAATAATTAATGCATTTATATTCATATGGAAAAATATTAACACATTTTTACCATACACTCAAATACCCTCAGATGCTTCCTCTGTTTCCATTATGGCTCCTTCTGTCCTATCCATGCTCTCCCCTTTTTTTTCACCAAATACACATACCCTCTGCTGGTTATATTCTTAGGCTGTGATTCTATCGTCATGAAAGATCTTCAACACTACCAATACATATTTTCTTTCAGTGTCAGGGCCATTTTTTTTAGACCACCAAAGCACCCGACTTCTTGCTCAGTCTCCTCATCTGTGCTGCAGCCCAATTCTTTCTCAAATTTAGGAGTAGTCATCCAGAGCAACAAATAACCAAAATGTGCATGATATTCTGTTAGGGTTTTTTTCCCAAAAAGTGAAAATAGCATTGAATCTTAGAACTGCTGAGGTTGGAAGGGACCTCTAGTGATCACATAGCTCAGTGCCACTACTTAAAAAAGGGTGATCGACGCCAGGTTGCTCTGAACATATCTAGTCAGGATATGAATATCTCCATGGATGGAAATTCCTCAGCCATTCTGGGCAACCATTTCCAGTGTTTGACCGCGCTGACAGAAAAAAGTTTTCTCTTATTTTCTGACAGAATGCTGTAGTATTTTTGTACTTTTAAAGATGTTTAAAACACTAATTCCAACAATATTTAATTTAATGATTATAATAACCTGCATCTCCCTGAACTCCCCTCAATAAATGTGCACACAGCTAAAGAAACATAACTAGACTATAACCTCTTTCCCCAGCCTCTCTGCACATCCAGTGAAAGTGGTTGGGGATCTGTGGCTCACCAATAAAGTGCTGTGAGAAAGGCAAGCCAGCAGGAGGTGACTAGTATTAAAAAACAAACCAAAACAAAATGAAACACACAAAAAAACCCAACCCATAACACAAAAAAACCCCCAGCAACAACAACAAAACCAAACCAAATAAATTAAATAAATAACCCAGCAAAATCACCTCACCCCTAAAAAAACCAAAATATATAGGAAATTAATTTGGATACAAATCAGGGCTATGCAGATAGAAGCATGACATTCTGAGTGGCTCAAACATGCATGACATCTGCTGTCAAAAGGGCTGACGCAGCAGATTGCTTTTGTCCTCTGCAAATGCAAGTTTGTATCATTGAGCCAAAATCACAGAATCATAGAATCATAGAATGGTTTGGGTTGGAAGGTACCTTAAAGGTCATCTAGTTCTAACCCCCCTGCCATGGGCAGGGACACCTCCCACTACAGCAGGCTGCTCAGAGCCTCATCCAGCCTTGTTTTGAACACCTCCAGGGATGGGGCATCCACAATGTCCCTGTTCCTCCATCTCACCACCCTCACAGTAAAGAATTTCTTCCTGATATCCAACCTAAATCTAACCTCTCAGTTGGAAACCATTACCCCTTGTCCTATCATTACAATCCCTGATAATGAGTCCTTCCCCATCTTTCCTGTAAGCCCCCTTTAGGTACTGGAAGGCTACTATAAGGTCTCCCTGGAGCCTCTCAGCCTGTCCTCATAGCATAGGTGCTCCAACCCTCTGATCATCTTCGTGGCCCTCCACTGGACCCGTTCCAGCAGCTCCATGTCCTTCTTGGGCTGAGGGCTCCAGAGGTGCATGCAGTACTCCAGGTGGGGTCTCACCAGAGCAGAGCAGAGGGGCAGAATCACCTCCCTTGACCTGCTGGCCACGCTTCTTTTGATGCCGCCCAGGATGCAGTTGGCTTTCTGGGCTGCAAGTGCACATTGCCTGCTCATATAGAGCTTCTTGTCCACCAGCACCCCCAAGGCCTTCTCCTCGGGGCTGCTCTCAAGCCATTCTCCGCCCAGCCTCTAGTTTTGCCTGGGATTGGCATGACCCAGGTGCAGGACCTTGCACTTGGCCTGGTTGAACTTCATGAAGTTTGCACGGTCCCACCCCTCCAGCCTGTCCAGGTCCCTCTGGATGGCACCCCTTCCCTCCAGCATGTTGACTGCCCCACACAGCTTGGTGTCATCAGCAAACTTGCTGAGGGTGCACTGTCCATGTCTCCAGCAAAGATGTTAAACAGCACCGGTCCCAGTACTGACCCCTGAGGAACGCCACTCGTCACTGGTTTCCACTTGGACATTGAGTGAGGCCATCTAGCCATGTTCTTATCCACCAAGTTGTCCATCCATCAAATCCATGCCTTTCCAATTTAGAGACCAGGATGTCATGTGGGTCAGTGTCAAACACTTTGCATAAGTCCAGGTAGATGATGTTGATTGCTCTCTCCTTATCTACTAATGCTGTGGCAACATCATGGAAGGGCACCAAGTTTGTCAGGCACAATTTGCCTTTGGTCGAGCCGTTTTGCCTATCGCCAATCACCTCCTTATTTTCCATGTGCCTTAGCAGAGTTTTCAGAAGGATCTGCTCCATTATCTTGCCAGGCACAGAGGTGAGACTGACTGGTCTGTAGTTCCCTGGATCTTTTTTCCTTTTTTGAAAATGGGGATTATGTTTCCCTTTTTCCAGTCAGTGGGAACTTTTCCAGACTGCCACAACTGAAAAGTGTAATGGAAAGCAGCTTAGTGACTTCATGTGCTAGTTCCCTCGGGACCCGTAGATGGATTTCATCAGGTCCCATGGACTTATGCACCTTCAGGTTCCTCAGATGGTCTTGCACTTGATCTTGTCCTACAGTGAGTGGTTCTTCATTCTCATAGACCCTGCCTTTGCCTTCTGCAACTTGGGTGGTGTGGTTGGACCCCTTGCTGGTGAAGACTGAGGCGAAAAAGTCATTCAGCACCTCAGCCTTCTCCATATCCTGGGTAATCAAGTCTCCTGTTTCCTTCTGGAAAGGGCCCACATCTTCCCTAGTCTTGCCTTTATCCCTGATGTACTTATAGAAGTTTTTCTTGTTACCCTTGATGTCCCTAGCCAGATATAATTCTATCTGGGCTTTAGCTTGCCTAATCTGGTTCCTGGCCACTCGGACACTCTGTATTCCACCCAGTCAACCTGTCCTTGCTTCCACCCTCTGTAGGCCTCTTTTTTGCTTTTGAGGTTGTTTTTTTTTAACATGCCAGAAGATAAAAAAGCTATTGGCGTCACACCTCACTCAAGACACAGCTTAGCTGTGGTAGGGGAAAGTGTCTTGTGTGTATCCTAGTATCCACTATGAGAAAGTGATTGATGATCTGAACGTGTTTAGTCAAGTAAATAAAGCCATCCTAAACTGTCTTTGTGTTTAGGAAACATGTCTCACAATGCTGAAACAATATATTTGAGTTTTAGAGTAAGTCTGTGCAACTTTAAGAAAAACTGCAATTGGAAAGTGGAAAGCTATGTTTGCACACACAAGGTTGCATTCAATGAAGAATACCATTAAAAATCAGGCTTACAAACCCTTATGTATATGCTATATAAACATGAATTGCATAATAAATGTCTTACTCTCACACATGAGATCAATACAGTATAAGACTTAAGGACATACATTTAAGAGAATATCTTTCTGCTCACATTATTTACGAGAACAAATATTTATGGACCTAAGAAAATAAGTATCTCTTAATGTAGTTGAAACTCACATGTTGTGTTTAACTGTATGGATTTTTTTTGTTACCATTTCTATAAGAAGACCATTTAAGCAGCTGGATAACTTTAGGTACTTTTTTTGTTTGTTTTTATAAAATTGCATTGTATTGCATATAAGTATGGCTTTATTAATGCTGCTAAAGTATTTTAGATCATTAACCTTCTTTTTGTGCTGTCATATAGAGTTCTCATTCTTCATTAAAATTTACAACTGCGGCAGAGGGTGCAAGTTATAATCAATTACCCTGCTGTTTCTATGACTTTTGGTCTAAAATTCCATATTGTATTTCACAATCTTTTAGTTAGACCCCTGTTAAAACCACTAGTTCAGCATGTGGTAGCAGATTAATGATGAATTATTTTAAGACTAGCATATCTGAGAATAAGAAATTATTTGATTCAAAGTGTTGAAGTATATTGAGCTCACAATTGATGAAGAATTTTCCAACTAATGTCAGGTTCAAGCTGAAATTCAAGCTCCAAGCATGATATATATGGTACAATTCTGCAATTGTCCCCTGGAAAAAATGTCACTTTTTTAACATTTAAAGACAGAGAAACAATATATTCTTATTTTTAAACTGTGACATGATAATGCGAGATGCATACTTAAGAAGCATTTCTTTGGAAACAAATAAAATACACCTGTACTATTAAAATGATCCTCATTTTAAAAGTCAATTAAGCGACCTGAGAAGTTTATATTCTGGAGAATAAGATGAAACAAATTGAAGTCAAAATAGCAAATTATTTGACAGAGGTATTACATGGATAATGTAATTAATAATGTAAGACCTAAGGTAAGAAAAACATTCTTCTGCAAGTATTTCTGCAATTTAAGTAACAGGAATACCTAATTGTCCTAAAAAAATGAGCATATCACAGTCAGAAAACTGGAAGAAGAAATTTTCAGTGCTGCTTTAAATGCAAATTGCAAAGCAACTTCATTTTTTTTTTGTCAGTACTGCTGCCTCTGTAAGGCAGTTCTTATATAATACCATTTTTGAAGGCTGCAAAATTTTGTATTCTTATAGAATAAGAAAGAATACTTTTTTTATTAACATTCTGTAATGCACTTCTTATCATAAGAAACATGTAAATGATAAATGTGCAGTCAGTATGGAAATCATTAAAAGAGACAGTACAACAAAACAGAATGAAAAATTAAAGGTTACTGTGTACAGTGTTTCAAAGTGTAAAAACCGTCATTCATTCTTGAAACAGCATCCTTTCTGGTTTACTTTCGGAGTGAGGTTTCATAAAATTTACAATTAAAGACTAAACCCCATTAAGCATGACAAAAATATGTATGATGTAATGTTACTAAGCCTGCAATTCAGTTGGAGAAATCCTGGGAAAACTCTTTCATGACCTACTGCCTTGAGAAAATGCCTGGAAGAGTTCAGCAACATTCTTCAGGCTCTAAGTAAATTTGAAATGAAGATGGAATTTGCAGACTTTGTTAGTTTTTTGGAAGCCTCATCAAGACATTTTGAGTTTTGATTTCATTCTCTTGGCATGTCAATAGATGTAGCAACATATATGACAACAATTTTTTGAAGTTTTATCAGACATAATTCCTCGAAGTATTTTTTAAGGGAATGTGGGAACTTGAAAGCAATATGATTTTCTCATTTGTCTAGTATGTGGGCAGTATTTGGATATTAGTATGGATACATGCATAACCATCAATGGTCACACTCATTGCAAGCTCTGTCCTTTGCACAACCTAGTGAAGGTATACCCATGCTAGCAGCTTGGCATCTCCAGAATAGGGTCTTGGAAAATGGGAATAATAACTGGCAGCAAGTGTTTATGTTTACTTCCCTTCTTTGGAGAAACTGAGTGCCAGTAATGAAAGGCAGATCTTGTCTAACAAATGCTTACTGTCAGTCACTATGGTCTTTTCTCATTTTTCCACCTTGAAAGAACTGAGCTTCTGCACAGCTCACAGGAAATAAAACTGCTGCTGCTACTTTCTGTCTCCTACCACCTACCACCTCATGACTTGCTTGAGGGTCTTGACCGGTCATTTAAGGATTATAGCTCTATAGAAATGAGTTGTGTCATTGTCATGATTAAAATCACAGTCTCATAAGCACCTGAAATGTTTGTTTCTTTCAGTGAACTATACAAATTTTAAAACATTTCTACACACACACATGCAAATATTTCAGGCACATCTAGGAATTTTAAGGTCTATTATCACTTCTCATAACTTGCCTTATAACTCTGTCAAGAAAAATCATTACAGCTTCAGGTTTACAAGCCAAATGTCTCTCGCCTGATGCTCGCTATTTTGCTTTGCAGGATTTGAAATTCCAACAGAATTCTAGCAAACATTCTTTTTAGAAAGCTTGGATTTGGTACATAACAGGAACTTTTTGTGGACGGTTTCCATGAGTCACAACAACCCCATGCAACACTACAGGCTTGGGGAAGATGCCTGGCAGAAAAGGACCTGGGCGTGTTGGCTGGCTGCCATCTAAATATGAGCCAGCAGTATGCCCAGGTGACCAAGAAGGCCAACAGCATCCTGGCCTGTACTAGGAATAGTATGGTGAGTAGGACTAGGGAAGTGATTGACCCCTGTACTCAGCAGTGGTGAAGCCGCACCTCAAGTACTCTGTTCAGTTTTGGGCCCCTCACTGCAAATAAGACATTGAGGTGCTAGAGTGTGTCCAAAGAAGAGCAACAAAGCTGGTGAGGGGTCTAGAGCACAGGTCTTATGAGGAGCGGCTGAGGGAACTGGGGTTNCTTTGATCCCTGAGCTTTTACACTGAGCATGGGGCAGATAGGATGGAGTACCTCGTTGTCAGCTTTGGGTCACCTGTCCCGTCTGCTCCTCCCCACATGTATGAGCCCTNAGAAAATAATGAAATAGATACAATATATACAAAACTGTCTCAATCTCCCAGGATGATATCACCAGCAGGCACTGGGGAATTCCCAAACCGGACTCAGCAATGGTTGGGAACTGGATTCCAGATCAGGAACGCATGGATCGGGATCAAAGGCAGACAAACAGACAAGGTCCTCCTCAGATGTTGGCATTGAAGAAAGAGAGCTAACCCTTTGATCCCTGAGCTTTTACACTGAGCATGGGGCAGATAGGATGGAGTACCTCGTTGTCAGCTTTGGGTCACCTGTCCCGTCTGCTCCTCCCCACATGTATGAGCCCTCTATGCTTTTCTGATTCTGACCCTCCAGTGGGGCAAATAACAAAGGTAGCTGACCATGGTTGTTATAGCAATAAGTATAAGCCAGAGCCTCTCTGCATACCATTCCTTGGCATTAACTATAAACATAGGTCTTATCACACTGAGAACAAACAGTTTTCTGCACAATATGCTGTTAATTTCAGAGAGTTAGAAGAGGCTGAGCTGAAAAATAAAATTACTGAACAGAAAGTTGGTTCTGTTCTACCTCAAACCAGGACAACTTGATAGTGTTAGGTCAATGGTTGGACTTGATGATCTTAAGGATCTTTTCCAACCTAAATAATTCTATGATTTAAGGTTTGTCTATCTGTTCTGTGTTCTTAATGTCCCCTTTAAAAACCTTTTGGGTTGTGAAGGAGGAAGACACCACAGTGTAACTCAGTGTCCTGGAATATAGTATTTACTTGGTGCTAAAAAACACAGGAGCATCTCCTCTTCCTTTAGGGCTTGTCCAAACAGAGACTGGCAAAATGTCAGACTGTTACTCCATTAGTTCAAATACAGAGGTCTGTGCAGAGAATTATCAGATTCCAAGTCAACTGATGACCTGAATGGATGACATTACACGCTTGTGCAGCAGTATTTCTCTTTTTCCATTTTTCTCTTCCCCATGAAATGTATAATGTTTATACTGTGCATTGAAAGAGGCAAAGATCTTTCTTGAGGAGAGAAATGTAGGCAACCATGAACCAGACTACATCAAAGTACACACTCAAGAGAGCTAAATTAATTCAACTTATTTTCTGACTCTGCAACTTCTGCGGGGACAGGGATGGGGTGTAGGGGGCGGAAGATATTTAATTTACCTGCAGCTCAGTTTCCAAAGGCAGTAATAAGTAGATGTAAAATGGTTTGAGGGCCTGGGGATCTTAACAATTTTGCTGGAATCTCCTCCCTTTTTGCAGTTTCTCCAAACATTCAAACCCAAGATCAAACACATGAACAATCTATGGGGTGCTCTCACCCCAAGTAAATGTTTATTTTGCTTTTCCTTTTTTTACAATATGTTAACTTGCAGGGGTTGAAACTGAACATACAGACTTCCACTTCTGCTTTCCTGCGTTATGTCCACACTATCTTGGCAATGATGGCGATGTGTTAGTTTTATAATGCACTTAATGTGAAGCATATTTGGTTGTTTCCCTTTTATTTTCACAGTAGACGAAAAACCACCTCTCTCAACAGTCTTGTTGCAGAAGCCAAGAACGGTATAGGAATACAGACTGACAGATTTTCTCAACTTAGAAATACATGTCCAAGTTTCTGCTAAGGCCTTTTAGTGAAATAATGTAGGGTATAGCCATGTATGTGTATAACAAAGCTGGCAGGGGTGTAGGTTGATTGAGTTTATGAGTCCAGTTTGCAAAATGAGCATTTCTGAACAACTCAGAGCTTTTTTCATTAATGCCAACATCACACTTAAGGAAAGAAGAAAAACATTTAGGCTTAACCAGCTTACAACCAAGCCACTGCTGCCCCCAGGTGTCCATCAGGTACTGACACATGAGCTTGGCTGCAACTGTAGGGTCTTTAACAACAAGCAGGGGTGGAACATGTAATCTGGTAGTGAGGTGACATGAGTATCTGGCTTCATTCTTATCTCCGCGTCACAAAAAATAGCAGAACTTTTTCACTGACTTAAATCTAGAGGATGAACAGTCATTATTTAAGCTATTCCCACAATTCCATTTAAAAGTCATCAGAGTTGATGACCTCTTCAAGACTTTCCAATTAATAGGTACAGCAACTATTAACAACATATTCAAATACAGCCCTGTATATAAAATCTCAATTAGTTTTCACAATGAGCCTGAAAGGGCTGCTTTATTCCATTGTTTGGATTATTCAGGGCAAAGGACCGGCTCACACAGATGCTAAAATTCTGACTCATTTTTAGTTTCTTTTAATCCATTATTCAGTTTATGACTTTATATGTAAATACTGAAAAAAATAATTACGTATTCAATTAATAAGTGATAAACGTTTGTGGAAGATATGATGAATTCCATATGCTTAACACAGAAGTTGAATCTTAACTTTGTAAACAAAACTGAACTCTGTCAAGGCTTCACCAGTGTCTTTGTAATGGATTATGTCCTAAAGTCCAGATTTGTTCCTGCATGGCATCCAACAAGGAAAGACAAGTGTTTAAAACACTTACAGAGCTTCAGTGTTTCATAAAAAGGCAAATCCTAAAATGTGTCTGCCCCCGAAACTGACTTAGTAGGATACTGCTTACATCATGAAGGCTAAAATCTGCAAACTCATAGTAGATCACAAATTCCCCTCTCTCATTAAAAACAAAAAAATAGCAACAAATCAAAAGGTTATTAATAAATAGCCTGACTTTTTATATCACTAAAAATCCTAAAATATGTAACCAAAAGGAAATTCCCCCTGAAGTGGATATTAAGCTAATCCATCTAGGCAAGCTTTCTGAATATATAGCCAGTCCTGGAAAATATTATAGGCAATGACCACTGGAGTATTTTCTGAGCTAAAAGCAAATGTTTCTAGTTCAATCAGATTTCTACTACTTATGAGTAAGTTTCCCAGCATTTAAGAGTTTAATTTAATATCCAGGTTATCCTAGCCATAGGAGACGGCAAATGAGTGTGTAGGTAAACAAAAGTGCTTCTTTTTGTCTCATGCAAGAATCCATGACAAGAATTGTCCTGGAGCAATATTCATACTAAAATATGACAATAGGAGGTCTTTTTTGCTCAATGTGAAGCTTTAGACTCCCTGAAGAATAAAGTTCACCAGGGCTCTTTGAGGGTGGAAAAGCAAACAGCTTTGGTACTCCAGAAAAACGTCTTGGTTGGCTATATTTTCAAATTAAGGGCCAATTTCAAATAATTGGCTAAATTTTCAAATTCTAGTATCAGTAAAGTCAAATTATGTAATGACTACAAATATGACCTGTGGTGTGGATTCTTCTCTGCATTTTTTTGCTTGTAGAATCAAGGCAGTTTAGTTGTGAAATTAACTTCATAACCATCTGTCATCCTCTATTCATTGTTGTTTCTGTTTTAAGCTAAATGTTTGTGATGACATAGAATCATAGGTTGTCGTGGTTTGGCCTCAGATGGCAACAAAGAACCACGTGCCGCTCTCTCAAGCTTTCCCAATACGGGAAAGAATTGAAAGAAAAAGGTAAAACTCTTGGGTTGAGACAAAGGCAATTTAACAGAACAGCAAAGGGAACAAGAAAACAACAACAATAACACGGATAGAGGAATATACAAACACGGTTATGGAACCGCAACCGCCGCTCACCGACCGGAGCCGGGATGCCCCATCCCGCTCCAAGCTGCGGCTTCCTGCCCCCTCCCCGGCAGCTCAGGGTGGGCGTGGCTCACATGGCATGGAATACCTGTGTCCCTCCCCCGAGCCTGGGGAGAATTAACCCTGTCCCCGCCAGAAGCGGGACATATGTACAACAAGTTTTAGAGTGATGCAGATGTGTGAATAGTACAGAAAGATTTTTCTTACCTATCTTACGTTTACCTTTCAGTTTAATTCAGTATCTAATGAATGGGCATGAATGTGGTTATACTCTCATGGTTAACACAAGAAGCAAACATGACTGTTAAAAACAGGAATAATTGCACTTTTTTTATAAATAGCAGATAAATAGCTTTAGGCCATGTTTACCTCTGTCAGAAACAGAACAGTTATTGTAGCACCCCACTTACACGAGGACTGAATTTATACACTTTGCAATTGAGTTACTGAAGTAATTTGAATACATATGGAATGCAGTATTGTGACTAGAGTTTTTCATGGCTATGATTCCAGCTATGTAATCAAAATAGTAACTAGCCATCCTGTTCGCTGCAGTTTTTCAGAGCTGTGATTGTAATGGAAAATATTTCTCATGCTTCCACCATTACCATAAAAAGCTTTTCAGCAAAACCCACAAGGTCTGCTTTATGAAAGAGGTACACAAAGAATGGATTGTCCTATAGAATGTATTATGACCTTGTCTCCATATTTACATTTCCATGACAAAGTATTATTCACTACAAATAAAACACAGGGGCTGGCATAGATTGTAAGTAGACTTAAGCCTCTCAAATTGATTAAATAGGCTTTGAAGAAAGGAGATAGGCAGGTTGCGGTGAACAGTGTCCTACTGTGAAGGTTCTGGTGTGAAACAGAGCTTTTCCATGGCTGTCATGATGTAGCCTGATCAGGCATGTGCGACAGCTGAATGTACACAGTTACTTACTCTACACAAGAAAGTGGAATTAATGAATGTGCCATGTTATAGAATGCAAAACTGATGGATAAGCATCATCTTTTTGTTCTGTGTTTGTGTGGTACCTAGCATAATGTGGTCTTGGTCACTAAAGAAAGATCATAGGTGATACCCCACAACAAAAATGAGAAATCATTATGATAGTACCATAACAAATTTGTTCCAATTCTGTTATTGAGGCAAAAAGACATGGTTGTGACAAATAGATTTGTAATAAAAACAGATGTTATGGAACAGACCTTAAGGGAATTTAATAAATTCTGTAACAAAATCAGAACTCTAGATTATTTAGTTTAAGATCCTGCATAGTACTATTATTTTCTTACCTAAGACTTTAAAAGTTCTTTAAAAGTCTTACAGACGCTAAATAGATGTTCAAATAGACAAGTAGCCTGCCCATTTTATAAAGTGCATTTTCTTCAGGGTTTTTGAATAATTTTATGTGGAAATGGATTGCTGATGGGTGTTAGTCGTTTAGCATAAATAAGTTGTAATTAAAATAAATTATTTAGGATTAATAATATGGTGTGATTTGTGCTGTTTGCCTGGCTTTACTTAGTATGAGTAGCTAGATTTGCTGAAGCCTTTAGGCCGTGATAGACTTACTTTTCTCAGTAATTTTCCTAGCAGCTGGTACAGTGCTGTGTTTAGTCTTTTATGTATGGGAAAGTATGGGAAAGATATTGATATCACACTGATGTTCTGGTAGTTTTTTTCCCAAGTCTAGGACTCCAGGTCTCCATGGTCTGTCAGTGAGTGCAGGTGCACAAGGAATGTAAACCAGAAGACAAGGAGGCTCCAACCCTCAGCTGAAACTGCAAATCAACAAGATAAGACCCTGCCTGCCTGGACACAGAAAAAGAAGCCAATAAGATGTTAGAAGACCCCAGACCAGTAATCACCATTGGACTAAAAGACCCGTGGGCAGCACATGAGGGGCAGATGTATGGATCACAAGGGTATTTCTTTGTTCGGGGTCCCTGTCTTTGGAGGCACCCAGCCCAGGCTGTCCTTGCTGCTATACCTTTCAATTAAATAAATTATTTTATAAAATCTGACACCTGAGACTCCGCTGCAGGAAACCTAAGGTTGAGCTTGAAGTCTTTCTTCAAGGAAGTGTGCCTGAGACTAAGTGTGTGGGTGTGCAACACCATGAATGGTGTGTGCTCAGACAGCAGCTTCTCCTTTAACATGGATGTTATTTCATTCAGATGATACAAAGGAGATATGCCTTCATACCTCTTTGATTCAAGGAGGAATCTCGTGATCTCATAAACTCTAGTAGAGCATGAACGATTCACTTAACAAACCTCAACAAACTAATATGGGCATGCTTTTTGATAGTGACTACAAACAGGGAGAACCTGTGTGCTTTCTTGTGTCTTATGTTGTATAAAATATTGGAAAAATGGAAAATAATACTTACATTTGCTGTCCATGCATTTTAAAGCAACACTTTTTTGGTGGTGTTTTTTTTTTCCGATGATGTTTTTAAATACACTTACGTTATCTTTTAGAGAATTAAATTTTCAACATGAAATGAAATAATTTACAATATATTTTTAACTGACAAAAATGCACTTGAAATCCTTCTGATGTTATGTTTTAAGTACTTAACATTTTAAACCAATGGAATGTCTGCTCTTTTCTGTTAAGATGTTAAAAATCATTATAAACATGACTTATTTCTCTTAGACTTGGTGGAGAACTTCAGGACTTTGGAAAGGCCATGCTTTTTCAACACAGAGACGCTGTCTTCCAAGGACAACTTATGCAGACATTTTCACTTCCTTTTTGCAGTTTACCATTTTACCATATATGATATTTTAAACTTTCTCTTTAGTGATTTGTCATTATAGAAATACAGGAGTTACTCCATTTCTTCCATATACTGATGTCTGTTTTTCATTAGTTATGTTTTAACTAGAAAACATGGTTTCATTCTTTTGAAACAGATTATTCTGTAATTTTTTGTAGAAATTGTGTTACTGTTTGCTTCTTAAACCTACTTTTATGTGGACTGAGATAGCATGGTCCCAAAGGTTGTAGCAATCTTCTGGTACTCCAGATCTTGAGAAAATACTATGTTCTGCAGTGATATTTCTAGTTCCAGGTCTTGACCAATACTTTCCACCCTCCAAGCATAACCATTTTGTACACCTGGAGTTTTATCCCAAGGTGCAGGATCGTGGATGAAGAAAACTCAATAGTAAGAAGATTTACTACTTCAATTATACTGGAACAAATCAGGAATATGGAATTAAGTTTTAGAGCCTCTTCAGAAATAGGAAAAAAACTCCTCGTGACAGCAACTAAAAAAGATATATTTTCTGCAGTATTATTCTCATAGTCATCTAATGCTAGTCTGATTTCTCTGTATTTACTAACCATACTATTTTAATTACTTCTAGAAATATTCTTGGAATCAGTAGTTACTTCATTCTTTTCAGGTCATGCTTTTACTACAGCAAAATTTATTATTGTGTTTGGAGGCTTTTCTAATGAAAAGACATGCTCTACTGATGTGTATGTATTGAAGTCAGGTAGCTTTCTCTATCACAAATTATTCCCTTCATATGACATTTAATGTCCTTACATTCTTATCAGGTTAAAGAAGAAGAGTTTCTTGACAACTGCTAATACCAGCTTCCCAGGAGATGCAGAAAATTTTTGCAGCCAACATTGATATCCTACAGTATGCTATGCTCATGAACTATTTATCCTTGAGAGTTATTGCTGAAACATTCTTCTCTTCCCCACTTTTCCTGCTCCCGCCCCCTGGAACCCATGCTTTCATTTCACTTGTTTCACCTGGAAATTAGTAATTTTTCCTGACATGTTGGCATTTTTACAGTGAAACAAATTTGCTCTAAAATAAATGTGTTGCTGTTTTGGGTGGCTATTGAAGGGTCACGCCGGAAACTCAATGTGTTCCTTTCAGTGTGGGATGTGCAGGCAGCCTGTGTTAATCTTCTGCAGAAAGCAGGAATCTAAGAAAGAAGTTTCTTTGTTTCTTCTCTTTGTTTGCATCACCCTCTAGACTGGCGACACTAGTATTTCTTATTTATGGGTATCTTTGTCTTGATAGCTACATTTCAAAGAATTGTGATTTACTGGGGAGGAGGGGGAATTTTAAATACAGTTTTCAGACAGCAAAGGAAGTAATGGAAATTGCATACTTATTCTAAGCTATTTTCCCTCAGACTGATGCAGCAGCAATGCAAAGCCAAAGTAGAAATACCCATTGGAAGAACACATCATGACATTGACAGCACACCATGACAAGGTAACAATTGATTTCATCTCTGTGTCCAAAATTATTTCCCTTATGGTGTGTAAAAAAATACGTCAGCGAATCATTTTCAGAGGTCTAACAGAGACAGCACCAATGTGGGTGTCTGTACAGTCTTCCACTCGGTGGCGTGCTGAACAGCAGTGTGCTCAAACAACCCGAACAGGGCACCAAAAGGCAGTGTCTCCTGCACCCTGGTCCTGCCTCTGACATCCCTGAGCTATATTGCAGCCTTGGGTACAATTTATACGCCTAAATTTCCAAAAGGGCATTCAAAGAACTTCAAGAGAATAATGACTGAATACCATTACTTTCTACTGTCTCTTTGACTTTTGAAAGCAATCAGAAAAGTTTTCTGTTGTCCACACGAATAAGTAACACAGCAGCTGGAAGTCTTACAAGACACTCAGGACAGATAGGAGAGGAATTTAAGAGTGTTTTCACCCCTATAGGGGGATTTTTCCAGCACTAAGGTGAGGGCCACAAGCAGTGCAACAAGGATATTTCTTGAATTTCAGTACTTTTCAAGGGTATGTAAGTGACAGATTCATTTCCAAGAGCACAGTGTTGCAAGCACTAAGTTCACATCAGAAGAAAAAACCCCACGATTTGTTCATTTGTTTATTTTGTGATCTCCTCTCTTGCCACACCACCAATCAGCCTGCAGAGGTTGCTGTGAGAGTGCTGACTGGCAGGTTTTTTCCCTTGAAAATCCAGCCATGCTGCTGTCATTGGGGAATCCATGTGCCGCAAGTGGGGATTGGGTAATTTTTTTAGCTGTATTCCCAAACGCCCTTCACTTCAGCAGCCTGGGGTTTCTTCTTCTTTCACTAGGACATGGAAAACATCTAGGATGCCTACTGAAATGCATTAGGATATTAGAGAGTGTAGTACCAGAGGAGTTCCCTAGTCATTGAGATCTACTTAGAGAGTTCATAGTAGATTTCATCAAATCCCAGTTACCTTCTGTACTTAATAGGAGATAAAAACAGATGAGATCTTTCCTTTACTTTTTTCTTTTTTCCTCTGTAAATGAGAGGAGTATTTTTACACTGGTATAAATACTCGTGTGTCTACCTATATATATGGGAAAGACTTTGCATAAGATATTGATCTGAGTATGGTGACGTGTATATTTTATTACAGGCTTTCTCTTTGTTTGGAGGAACATGTGGGTCCAAAGAAAGCAATAAAGTACCAAGGAATTATACATGGAAATTAAGTCTAGGTGAATAAAATTGCAATGGTGGTTTACTCAGGAAGCACAGTTTTTAATTGTTGGATAGAATAACACAGCATACAAAAGTATCCTAGTTAAACATACACCAGGGCAACAAAACAAGATTGTACACCTCTTTGCATCTGCTTGGAAATATGTAAAAGAATATCCAAACACAATGCTAATCAATTTGTGATCCTTCATTTAGGAGTTAATTGCAAATCTGTGAGATGTAATGATGACTGTATAATATTTATACATAAGAAACTTTAAATCTAAGTCCTTTTTTTTGTGCTTTCTTAAAAAAAGTTACTGTGCCCTCTGGTAATTATCTGGAATCTGTAATGCAAGTCTGGACAGTATTTTGTGGGTTAAATGAGTTTACAATATTTCTGTACACAAGTTTGCTCAACAACTTCAATCCAACACCTTATTTTGCCCAGGAGACTGCAAGATACAGCCCTATTTATCTCTGATAACACAAATCCTGAGACATAAATTTTGAGACCCCTTTGCTTCCTCTCTATGGCGAGCATTCACTCACACAACCTGTATCAAAGGAGTCTGTGTGTCAGCCTAGAAATACAGTTATTTACCAATGAAATTAGCAGTTACTTAGTGTGATCTGCTGTACAAAAAAGCCTGTAAGCAAACACAGTTCTATTAAACTCAGTTAAAATTTTAGTTTTCCTTTTAAACGAGAATGGAAATAAAGAAAGGTAGATTAGCCATGGACTTGCATCATGCAGTTCAGAGAGGTAGTGGTAGCATAACTGCTTATGGCAATTGTTTCATTTTTAACAGTAAAAGAAAAATAAATCAGATTTAAAAAGTCTGATTTTTGTAAATTCACTGTTGTTTCATTTTCTTCATGTTAGTTTGATATTTTTCATGATTTTGTTTTTGCCAGCTTTTCTTCCTTTAAATAACTAACGTGCTTAAATATTTCAGAAGTCCCAAAAGTTTAAACAATTAAATGAATTTGTATGCCTTTCTGCTGTCTGTACTGAATATCTGCATAGCAACGCTGCGTTTCACATGTTCTGCCCTTTCTCTGTGGCCAGCCTTGTTGTCTGTCATAGCTTTTATCAGTAGATAAAGCACAGTAAATATCATGGTTTCTTGTGACTCGTACTTTTGTGTGTTTCTTCACTGTGTGCAATTTCTGGCCTTGCATCAATAAGGCATATTTCCACCAGTGGATTCCTTTGATGGTGGAAAGCCTGTGTGGCAGTAGAGCTGTAATACGAAATATCTCTGATTCACTTTTCCAGGACACGTCAGAACAGACAACAAGTATTGATTACTGAAGCTGTGGGGGCTAATGCCAGCACTTCTTTGCCCTTTCCTACACTCTGCACCACTCCTGTAACTCCACCTGGTTCTTCAGAGCAAAATGATCCATTCTCCCAGGGAGGAACTGATTCAAGTCTGTGTACTGCTGGAAGGGATCGGCTTATGTTTTCTCAGTGACTACCACCAGTGGGGAAAATAATTCCTGAATACCATTTGTAAAACATGGGAGACTAAAATCTACTCTGTCCATATAAAAGATTTTCTTATAATATTATTATCCTTCCTGACATGACAAATAGCCTTTCCTTTCATCTGTCATCCTTTGGACATTTTCTTAGAAGCTTGTTTCAAATACCGTTATTTTTATTATGATAATCCCCATGTATTTTTAATGGGATAATGGCTTTAGTTTTCGGCATTTTGAGCTTCCTGAACTCAAACTTTCACTGTTTGGAAGAATTAAAGATATTTGCCTGACAGAACCTTCCTATCCAGAACCTACCTGCATATTTCTTTTTCCGTAGCTTTTGTTGCTACAATCATTTACTATGAAGAATACCTAGGATGAAATCCACTGCAGAGGTGTGTCTCTTATTGCACTAGCAGTGTCTCTTATTTTGTATTTGGTTTTTTTTATATTGTATTTTACAGCAAAGATGAAATGGTAGATAGCACTTTACATAGGAAAGTCCCATGCTTGTAGCTGCAGCCATGAAGCATTTACTTTTCATAGCCATGACAGGGAAAACAATATTGGAGGAAGCCCTTTGCCAAACCTGGGTCACAACAAACAATTGGTTTTGCTGATTTAAGTGTTCTGCATGCAATCAGTGTTTATTCAAGCAATATACCGAGTTGCAGTCTCTTCAGTTCTTACATGTATTGTCACTACCTACTAGTTACCTGCTGTAGTAATTTTCTATACTTCAGCTTCTATCAAACCTCATTAAATTGCATTGTTTTAAAAATGGAACGGAAGTCACTTTAATAGTCTTAGTTAACAACAAAATACAGTTTATCAGTAAGTTGCAAAGCTGAAATATATTAAGGGTTTTTTCTACTAGCAAAATATTACCAGTAGAAGGAGGGATCAGCAAGGCTTTTGACTTAACAGCATTATCACCACTTCTGGAATTTGCAGTCAGATTCCAAACATCCCCATCTTTCTTTCCCATCTGCAGACAGAAAATGAGCACCTGGTAAGGTCTGCAATACATAGGCTTTGCTTGGTCTTCTCTGCAGAGAAGGCCATTTTTTCCCCTTCCTATCTGGTGTAGTATTTACATTACAGAAATATTTTCCTGGGACACTTTTTCACATTTTTGCAGTACTTCTTCATTTGGGTTTTTCCCCCGTACTGTTTAGCTTTCAGTGTCTGTGCTTACTTGGTGTCTTGTACTGCTTAGATAATGCAAAACCTGTATGGTGTATGTGCTTTCTTTTTCACAGTGCTACCTGTAAACTCTGACCACTTTTTCTTAGCTGTTTGACTCTGTATCACTTTCCTTTGAACTAACATTAATTTTGTTGCTTGGTTTTTACTTTACTGTTTCACTGCTCCAAAGGTACCAAATATTAAAGGTCCCCCTTTACATATAAGACTTTTCTTACCCTGCAAGTTGGATAGAAAAATATTGTATGACCAAATGTGACACAGGGTAGAGAGACTGGAGATATCTCCCATACCTTCCTTTATACTTCCCAGACAGGACCGACAGCATCAGTTGTAAGCACTCCTCTCCCTGTTCCAAGGCTGTAGCATTGAGTAACTTTCATATGGATTTCATCATAATACTTTGAAGCAATATTATATAAGAAGGGTACAAAGGATACAGAGGTATTCAACAAACTTTAACTCACATGTTTTTTTTGTAATTAGGTACTCTTGATGTATGCTGATTTGCACTGAAGTCTCTCGCTTTTACTCAAATTTCTACCTTTTAATCTTTGGCAGAGCAAAAGAACAAAGTTCAGTGACATAATGGATGAGACTTATAAACCCTTGATCTTATAAATCGAGGGACTTGATTTAAAAGAGCTAAAAGAAACATCACCAATTCTCTTAGTTAAATCTTGGCAGGTTCCCCAAATGAAACTTGTGAAGCAAACCTAGGGAGTTCAGTTTGGCCTTGGAACACTAAAATGGGTAGTGTAACAATATTTAAGTCTGGTGAAAAACAACTGTTGTTGTCCACGTTCATCCCCAAACTTCTGGTGAAGGCCTGGAGATGTTGTGAAATGAGTAGAAACAGTGGACTGCTTAGATACCAATGGACCAGTATAAGAAGTACTAAATCTAATGTATCAGTTTTTCAGACATTCTGTCGTCTTTGTAACATTTTGTTCAAAAACAATCAAAAATAGGACCCCAGTTTGGGGCCCTAACAGGATATAAACCATCTCAATCGAAACTAGTCTGGGCATTAACCCTATGTTAAGGTAGTACTGCCACAGAAACTCTGCCTATGCCTAAGGCTCTAAGTCAACCACAGACAGATGAAGACTCCTCTACCCACTGCAACCCATTCAGTAGTATACAAAAAGTTGTGAAGCTGGAAGACTTTGTCTTCTGGCTATTATTTTCCCTTGCTTTCAATGGCCATATTTTTTCAGTGCTCCAGGCAGCCTAAAGCTTAATGACAACCCTCCTTAAATGATAAGATCCTCAATTTGGTAAAGTTTGTAAGCACAAGCTTTAGCTTGTGTCGGTGTGTAAGACTTAAGACCACAGGTAAGTTTAAGTATGTTTTTACATCCGTGAGTATTCTGCTGAGTTTTGGTGCTACAGAGACACAGCACATGATCTTACTGGCTGCAGTGAGCATTTGGAGGGAGAAAATGCTTCCCGCGCTTGGGATATTCATTGTACTAAAGCAGGATTGATTTCAGTAAAAGCCTTTTAAAATAGTAGTATAGTAATTTAACAAGAGAAGATTATCCTCAAACAGTCAAGCAGTTGCAGTAAATTTACTGTTCTTTTTGTAGCTTTTTAACTGGGAGCAAGTCTACTTACCTCCAGACACAGTAAAGACCAAAAAAAGGCTATCAAAAAAATTGCCTCTGTAATATTAACCTTTTAAAATCAATATAATTTTTTTAAAGATTAAGCTGTGATTGCTGGAATCTTTTTGCTTTCAAATCTTCTCAGATTGTTAAACTCTGAGTCTGTACAATTAAAATTTGACTTCAGTAAAACTACAGCTATATTAAATCAGTCTCTGCTTACTCGTCTAGCCATTGGCTGGTACTGATCTATACAGTACAGCATACATTTAATGCAAACGTAAACAGCTTTAAAAACATCTCTCACCACATTAAAGTAATGCCCAGCGTGGACACAGTATTTATGGCTGTAAACACACGCATATATGTAATAGATCGCTTTGATCACTTGTAATGGTGGAATGAATGGTGGCAGCACATCAGGGGCAGAGGGATGGAGTCCTAGTAAGAGCTCTCAACTTGTTCCCCTAAGGCAAGTCAGAGACGACACACTGGGACACCCCAAGGGAATCAAGGGGGATTCATGCAAGAGGGTGACACGGCTAGCCCAGCTGAAGTGCCTCTACATGAACGCATGCAGCTTGGGCGATAAACAGGATGGATTAAGGGCCACTATGCTGCTGGAAAGCCATGACATAGTGGCCATTACTGAAACTTGGTGGGATGATTCCCATGACTGAAATGTAGGGATAGACGGATACAAGTTCTTTAGGAAGGACAGGCAGGGTAGGAGGGGAGAAGGTGTTGCCCCCTACATCAGTGACCAGCTAGAATCAATGGAGCTCCACTTGGGGAAGGACGAGAGTATATGGGTTGAGAGTGTATGGGTTAAGATTAAAAGGAAGACAGGGGAAGTTGATGTTACAGTAGGCATCTGCTACAGGCCACCCGACCAGCAGAGCCAAGCAAATGAGGCCCTCCATAGGCAGATAGAAGTGGCTTCACGTTCACAGGCCCTGGTCCTCGTGGGGGATTTCAACCACCCTGACATCTGCCGGAGGGACAACACAGCAAGGCACCAGCAATCCAGGATGTTCCTGGAATGCATAGGTGACAACTTCCTCCTCCAAATGGTAGAGGAACCAACAAGAAAAGGTGCTATGCTGGACCTCGTTCTCACCAACAGGGAAGGGCTGGTGACCAATGTGAGGCTCAGGGATAACCTTGGCTGCAATGACCACGAAGCGATAGAATTTAAGATCCTCAGGGCAACTAGGAGGATATATTCCAAACTTACGACCCTGGACTTCAGGCATGCAGACTTTGATCACTTCAGAGATCTGCTGGCCAATGATCTTTAAAGTCCCTTCCAACCCTAACAATTCTATGATTCTATGATGTTAACTCATGATATTTTAAAAAGCATTAAAATATCTTAGAGTTTAAGTTCTGTGTCTCATCCATAAAAGGCTTGGTGAATCACTAAACAGTACACTGCTCATTTTGTGAATTACATTGCTTAGTCACCAACATCTCACTAATATGTATCTACTATATTTCTACCCTAAAACTGCATATTAAGGAGTGAGCAACTTCCTCAACTGTAATGAAATGTCATCACATTATGGCACCCCTTAGATATCAGCACAGAAACATGCTCCAGCTTTCTTTGCCCTCCACATTTACAGACCATTTAACTGGTATGCACTCCATAGTCCTGTTTTATGATTAGTGATAAGAACATATTGGCCAGTACAGCAGCACTGTATGAGCTGATACTCACAGCTCTGGACCATTTATAACATGCCACATACCTCTAAACAGGCTGTGATCCTGCTTTTCCTTGTGGCATAGCTCTATCTCCCATTAGACTACTGCTCTTCTGTCAAAACTCAACAGTTTTTCCAGTGATGTGAGCAACTCTCCTATTCTGGTGACAGGTTTTTTTTTGAGGAGAATGGTATCTGTCCACCTATGACTCACTGATGGGTGTTTCTTCTTAGGGGTTTGTTATTTTTAGAGATATATAGCCCGCTAATTTAAGAACACTGCAACCTCCAAGATGAAACAGCTAGGTGGAAGGGACTTAAGTTCTGCATGATCCATTTCTTGGTAGCATTTCTTAACCCTGTGTGATTTCTTCTGTTTTTCACCCTACAACATTTTTTCATATGCCTTTCTGAAGTCAGGGATCAAGTGCAATCTCATAGTTGTTACACTCTGGAACTCAAGGAGCAGTAAGTTGCACCAATGTTATGGAGTTTTAGTACAGCAGCAGGAGAGAAGAATGTAAGCTGTTGGGGAAGCTGTCAAGCTGGAGAAGTACAAGGGCAACGACAAAATGTTTGGACCAAGAGTGATTTTATTGCTGTCTGTCTTTGTTTTCAAACTAAATTTCCAAAGCAAGGGCTTGAAACAAGGAGCGTGGAGCATGTAAACTTGGCTGATCTTAGTTCTTCATACACAAAAGAAGATTAGTTAAAATCATCAGGAATATACTCAGCTTTTAAAGAGTAGAGCTAATTCTATCACGTCAAGTAGCTACGATGCATTCAAAACAGATGGAAGAAAACTGACACTTATCCAGACCAAGAGAGTAAATATTTTTCTCATTGTCACAGATGTCAATGTGTGCACAAAAATGGGTCAAGTGTACTTTCTGGAGGTAGAATAGAATTGAAATGAATGGAAGGATTTTGTGCACTGTTCAATGAAAACAGAGGGAACTACAAACTATGGACAGAATGATATAATGTCTGTTATAAACACATCTTCATTATGCTTAATTTACACAATGTTTGACTTTCAAATGGAATTGAGCTTTGACCATATTTACAAACACCGTATTTTCAAATGCATACATATAGGATATGGCAAAAATTTAAACTCAGAAGCAATGCTAAACAAGAACATGAAAAAAGGTGAAGGATGAAAAAAATCATTCAACTTTGTGAATATCAGCAGTATGATGTGGACTCTAAAGAGGTGCCAAACAGGGGACAAATGGACTAATAGTTATGAAATACTATTTGATAGTGGATTACAGTATGCACTGAGACATGTGTATATATACCAAGGTCCAATGCTGTGTTGCAGGTGTAGACAATTCCCAGTATTTACACTATTCCTAGCACAAAGTACATATGAAGAATAAACCAGGCTGCAGCATAAATGAATTGATAAATGAGCCAGCTCATTGCATTAGAATCATCATAGAATTGCCTAGGTTGGAAGGGACCTTTCAGATCATCCAGTCCAACCATCAACCTAACACTGACAAAAACCATCACTAAACCATATCTGTAAGCACTACTGTCCTGGTTCTAGTGGGCATAGGGTTGATTTCCCCAGGATCTGGCAGAGACACAGGTATTCCATCCCATGTGAGCCACGCCCAGTCTATATCTGGGACCTGGCTAGGGGAGGGGGCAGGAAGTCACCGCTTGGAGCAGGCTGGAGTGCCCAGGTCTGGTGGGTGAGCAGTGGTACTGTAATCGTGTTTGTACATTCCTCTGTCAGTGTTATTGTTGGTGTTTTCTTGCTCCCTTTGCTGTTGTGTTAAACTGCCTTTGTCTCAACCCACAAATTTTACCTTTTTCTTTCTATTCTCCACCACAGCCATGGGGGGTTGAGAGAGCGGCCACGTGGTTCTTTGTTGCCACCTGAGGCTAAACTATGACAACTAGGTCTACCCGTCTTTTAAATACCTACAGGGATGGTGAGTCAGCCACTTCCCTGGGCAGCCTGTTCCAATGCTTAATAACCCTTTCAGTGTAAAAATTTTTCCTAATATCCAGTCTAAACCTTGCCTGGTGCAACTTGAGGCCACATCCCCTTGTCCTGTTGCCTGTTACTTGGGAGAAGAGACTGACCTCACCTCTCTACAACCTCCTTTCAGGTAGTTGTAGAGAGTGATAAGGTCTCCCCTCAGCTGCTCCTCATAAGACTTATTCTCCAGACCCCTCACCAGCTTTGTTACCCTTGTCTAGACATGCTCTAGCACCTCAATGTCTTTTTTGTTGTGAGGAGCCCACAGCTGGACACAGTACTCGAGGTGGGGCCTCACCAGTGCTGAGTACAGGGGGACGATTACTTCCCTAGCCCTACTCACCATGCTCTTCCTGATACAGGCCAGGCTGCTGTTGGCCTTCTTGGCCACCTGGGCACACTGCTGGCTCATCTTCAGCCTGCAGTCAACCAACACCCCCAGGTCCTTTACTGCCAGGCGGCACTCCAGCCACTCTTCCCCAAGCCTGTGTTGCTGCATGCGGTTGTTGTGGCCCAAGTGTAGGACCCGGCACTTGGCCTTGTTGAGCTTCATCCACTGGCCTCAGCCCATCAATCCAGCATGTCGAGATCCCTCTGCAACACATTTCTACCCTCAAGCAGGTCGGCACTCCCAGATAACTTGGTGTTGTCTGCAAACTTACTGAGGGTCCACTTGATCCCCTCGTCCAGATCATTGGTAAAGATATTAAAGAGAACTGGCCCCAATACTGAGCCCTGGGGAACACCACTCGTGACTGGCCACCAACTGGATTTAATTCCATTCACCACCACTCTCTGGGCCTGGCCCTCCAGCCAGTTTGTTACCCAGTGGAAAGCACTCCTGTCCAAGCCATGGGCAGCCAGTTTCTCCAAGAGAATGCTGTGGGTAACCGTATCAAAGGCCTTACTGAAGTCCAGGTAAACAACATCCACAGCCTTTCCCTCATCCACCAAGCAAGTTACTTTGTCATAGAAGGAGATCAGATTTGTCAAGCAGGACCTGCACTTCGTGAACCCATGCTGAGTGGGACTGATTGCCTGTTTGTTCTTCATGTGCCGCATAATGGGACTCCGGATGATCTGTTCCATGACTTTCTCAGGCACTATGGTCTGACTGACAGGCCTGTAATTCCCTGGATCATCCTTCCGGCCCTTCTTGTGGCTGGGTGTCACATTTTCTAGATGCTAGTGAACTGGGACCTCCCTGGTCTGCCAGAACTGCTGGTCAATGATGGAAAGTGGCTCAGTGAGCACTTCCACCAGCTCCCTCAGTACCCTTGGGTGGATCCCATCCAGCTCCATAGACTTGTGTATGTCTACATGCTGGAGCAGGTCGCTCACCATTTCCCTTTGGATTATGGGGGCTTAATTCTGCTCCCTGCCCCTATCTACTAGCTCAGGAGACTGGGTACTCAGGGAACAGCTGATTCTACTACCGAAGACTAAGGCAAAGAAGGCATTAAGTACCTCAGCCTTCTCCTCATCCTTTGTCAAGAAGCTGTCCCCAATTCCTCTGAAAATCTTATATCAAGGCAGAAGTATTTACAACTAATGAATATGAAAATACAAAATTAAAAGGACATTAAAGCTAAGAGAGAAAAAAAGGGTTCATCAGGAGTTCAACAGTTGATGGACTACACTGATATTGAGAAGCAATTGCTGAAGCAGCTAAAATGACAGCCATTGTTATTATTTAATATTTATGTTATTGAAGCAAACACGACCCAGATAGGATTAAGACATAGTTATATCATGTCTCTTACAGAGAAGTAGGGATAGTTCCTATCCCAAGGGGTTTGTATGTACACCTTTGCAACATCAACATGCAAGTACATATCCAGGATGATCTTTGGAGAAAATGTTTAATATTCTTTCTGCCATGTAACCCACTAACAGAGCTCACAGTCATATTCTAAGCTAGTTGCATCTTCCAAATGATCTTCAGGTATGTAACTGTGAGCATTTTGAAATGTATCCTGCTAATGAATACTTGCATTAGTTACAAAAGCTCTGCAAGTTACAAGTAGGGCACCTACCAATGCTACTGCAATTATATGATTCTAACCCAATTAGTATGTAAGATTGCAAAAAAGTTTCCCATATGAAATCTTTTTTGGTACCTATAATTTCTTGCTCTAGCCCTTGTTTGTAAATTGCCTCAATGTATGTAAGGAAAATGTCTGACAATTTCCATAACGAAGGAGTTTGGAATTCAAGGAGCAAGCAGCAAGGCACCCCTTGCACTTTTTCATTGTTTAACTCTGTGTCTTAAAGGTGATTAAGTGGGGTGGGAGTGGAATTGAAAACTTGTGAATTTGTCATCCTGGTTGTTTCTCTGACTAACCTGTCATATATGGGCAGCAAGATAATTTATCGTTGTAAATCATCATAAATATATGTTTAGCTAACGTGGTTTGTCGTTTCCAGCCCATCTGTTATTATTGTTCACATTTCAGTGGGAAATATAGTAGCACAGACACATAAGTTCAGTAGTTAAGACACTTCAGTTCATGTATTAAGACAAATCAACATTTCAGTGTGTTAATATGGCAGACTATGAGCTCCAGTAGCTGAAAGTCCTCATTCATGAGCCCTGTCAGTTTTAGATGCAGCAGCTGAATTGGTGACTTGAGTCAGAAACCTCTTCAGAGTCCTCAGGTGAACTGTATGACAGGGATCATATAGCCAAGCACTATTCCCCCAGTTAAATGTTAAACCAGGCAGAGTGAAAAAAAGCTGATGTCCTACTCTTAGGTGTGAAATATTTTTTAAGGTGTGACCACATATTTTCAATTTAAACTGGCTTTTTTTTCTTTATTATTAAAGCAGAGTAATTGTTTTGTCTTTATTGTTAAGTTATAGATCTGTAATGGGTACATGTATTTATACAGATCATAGAATCATAGACTGGTTTAGGTTGGAAGGTATCTTAAAGATCATCTGGTTCCAATGGGGCATCCAGAACTTACCTGGGCAACCTGTTCCAGTGCCTCACCATCCTCATAAAGAAAAATTTCTTCCTGATATCTAATATATTAATACAACTCATTTGTATTGATGTGTACAAATTTACATCATTTGTAAGCATGGTCAATTTTTAGAGACAGTCAGTTTTCACATTTCCAAAGTTTTCAACCCTGGAGAACTTAAAATATAATTAATAAATCTTGCTTTCCTGGCTATCACCCCTTCTGATGCAGTGTGACTAGCATGGTTTGACCTAATGATAATATCTACTGATATTAGTAATTGTGGATATAATGCTAATATAAAATGCAAACCATGGACATTGGTGTAAGAAAGAAAATAGAATGCAATGCTGTACATTCAGGCTCTCAAGTAGTCTTGCTAATTTGCCAGTGGCTTTATTAATTTTATGTAAATATAGCAAATAATTCTGTTGATATGAACAGTTGGGCTTCCATTCACTAAATAGGATTTCCAGATTACAAGAAGAAAAACCAGCATTCATTCCCTACGGAGCCATTTTCTCTTTGTTTGAAATGTGTTCAATTGCAGTTTTGTGTGTGTGTGTATGTACATGTCTGTACTTTTATCCCCTCTAAAATCCCCAAAGTGAAATACAAATTAACAGAATCACCACTCCACCCCAGGAGTGGTGGTGGTGTACAGTACACCTGTACACCTGCAGTACAGTAAGCATCTCAACTTAGAATCAGCAGACCTAGATCCTCCGTTTCTTTCTCTTATTAGACCTATAGATTTATTAGACACATTGAGGAAATGCATGTTTACAGGAAGGGGTGAGGTATTCTATGTGTTTCATTGTCTCTGACATTAACCCTCAGGTTGATTGCAAGGAGGAAAGACAGGTGTCCTGAAAAACTGGGCATGATTTGTGTCTTATTACGCCTCAGGGCAAGTACAAAATGGCTTCTTTGCAGATACACTTCCCTAATTGTTTATGCTTTCAGAGCTGGGTTTTGTGGTGTTTCTTTTGTTTGTTTGTTTGTGTTTTTTTTGTTTTGTTTTGTTTTTAAAGTGCATGTTTTATATAGAGGGTATATAGAGAAACATTGCTGTGTCAGAACTTGCAGGCCGCTCAGAGAGTACAGGGGGGAAGGGAGCTTCTTCTTGTAGAATCATAGAATCATTTAGGTTGGAAAAGACCTTTAAGATCATCAAGTCCAACTGTTAACCCAACACTGCCAAGTCCACCACTAAACCATGTCCCTAAGTGCCACATCTACACATCTTTTAAATATCTCCAGGGATGGTGACTCAACCACTTCCTTGGGTGGGCTGTTCCAATGCTTGACAACCCCTTCAATGAAGAAATTTTTCCTAATATCCAATCTAGACTTCCCCTGGTGCAACTTGAGGCCATTTCCTGTTGTTCTATCGCTTCTTACCTGGGAGAAGAACCTGACCCCCACCTCGCTACCTCTTTTCAGGTAGTTGTAGGACCTATGGAAAGAATATATGTATTGAGAACCAGAGTTATCCTGCTGTAGTGACTGCTCCTTTTCTGCTTCCCTAGCCTCTAGGAACATGTCTCCTACAGGACTTGAACTATTATTGGCTGATGTCCATCTATGACTGTTCAGTAGCAACGCAGAGGTGTCTCAGAGGGTGTTAATATATCTGTATTTGCTCCCACCTAGATATCTGCACGGCAGACCAGAGCTTGGCAAAGCTCTGTGGCTAAAAGACCAGACCTCCCATTCTTCTGTTCTCAGACTTTGCAAAATGAGCCCAACAGAGTTGAAAACAAGCAGGCTGAAGTCTCATAGAGAAGCATCTATGCTAGGCAAGGAAGAGCTGATGCTGTGAAAAGGAAGAATATTCCTTTTGTCCCAGAAAGTGCCACATATAAGAGGTGATAATATTAAATATGGAAGTGACCCCATAAACATCACTGGAGAGGTGAATGACTTCAGGAAACTGGAAATAAAGCCAGTGCTCCTGCTGGGAATATCTCTATGCATTGTAGCATACCTCTGAATCTGTATACTGTATAGATCTATCAGATTTATCCAGAACGATGAACAAGAGAAGCAAGGCCCATTGTAAGACACTAAATATACTTAGGCTGACTCCAGTGCTCAACTAAGACTCCCTTTTAGCATAAGCTTGTTTATGAAATGTTCAATAGGCATATTTTAATATCTGGCTTAGGCTCAAGCTTTCTCAACAGTGTCATGATACCCTTTGGACTGAGGTGACAAGTAAATAGCCTTCATCTCTGTGAAACAGGAGTGACATTTAGATTTCTGTCTTTAAGACGTTTCATTTTTTGCTGGTTAAGATTCCAGTTCACAAAGCATTCACTCAGTTTTGTAAGGGCTTTACTCGACAGCAAAGGACAGTAAAAATGGAGCAGATAACATTATTCAATCAATCACAACTGTCACACACATAGAAATTTCAGCAACAAGTTTCAAATTATGGGCTAATAAACTCCTTATTTGGTAGAAACCATTCAGATCAATTTCATACATTTTTATGGTATCACAGGAAATTTTGAGTTTGCAAGCTCAGTGTACAGCTGCATATGTGGTCTTCTGGGAATATAATTTCAAAATTATTGCTACAATACAATTACTACATAAACTATTTGCTGGAGGGAACAATTTAAATGGGTTATGTGTTTGTTCAATTACTTGCTTGGGAAGGTAACAACATTAGTGAACAGATAAATTATCCAGTACTTAATTTACTTAGTAAAATATTTAATTAGTGATTCAATTACTAAGTAAAGAGATTGGTTAGTAAAGGAATAGATTCATCCTGAATAGCTTGAAATTATTAAACAATCCACTATGAATTGTTTGCAGAATGGGTGCATTATTTTATTACTATTAGTAATTTCAAAGCAGAGTTATTCCCTTTTGGGAAGACTGCAGATGATTCAAGTCTGAACTTGAAAAGAGTTGCAGGCCTGCCTCCAGGACTAGTAGTGGAAGCATGTTTTACTTGTGAGACTGGAATTTAATAAAGAAAGCTGTCAAAGGGATTAAACAAGGAAAATCCATGGTAGAATAAACCTCTTTTGGGAATGGAGAGGGTAAAGTGGCTACCCAGTGAGACAGGGTGAAAAACTGTAAAAGTAATTGACTTGAGCTACTAATTCTGAGATGGCTTCCTGCTGTGGAATAATGACCAACATAGGTCAGTGCTGCAGCCAAACCTGCCTCTGCTTACCATCACAAAGGGAAAAACAGGTTACCAGAACAGTGGGTCTTGATGAGAAAATTTTGACATACCATAGTAGAGATAAATGGAGGCTAATAGTAATTAAACTCTTTCTCTTCTTCTGTGGTTCTCTATGGTAGCTCAAGCTGTGTTAACTAACGGCTTTCTACACAGGCAGTTCAACTTGGAGATTTCATTTCAGTGCATAACCAGGCAGTGGACCCTACTACCAGAGGCTTTGTCTTGCTGGACCTGGAGTTTCAAAAGCCACTAAACACTATAATGCTTACAAAACCGCTTAAAACCTATCCAAAATTACTATAGTTTTGGAATGTCAAAGGCTATTGGCTTTTAAAAATGAATGAAAATTTGGAAGAGCTGCCATTAGATTTAGTGCTGGTCTTCAAGGTGCCAGATTGCCACTCTGACATAATAATATCGGTGTATTAAAAAGTATTATATATGACTGTATAACTATATGAGGAGAAGACTCATGCATATATGCACACAGATACTCTGTAGTATCTTCAAAATCTGAGGGAAAAGCAGAATGATCCACATGGAAACCTTATGCTGGCCCAAAGGACTCTGCCCACAGCTATATGTTTAACAGGGATTCTCTTCAGATGGGGAGTTCTGGAAAATTTAGACACTGAAACATAATAAGGAAAGACGAATGCATGGAAATACACGTGCATATACTTGCAAAAGGAAGGGCATAGAGTTTGGAAATCTATCCCATTTCTGAGTAATGTGGATATAGAGCCAGTCAACTTTATTCCAAGACATGGTAATTCAAGGAAGGTTCACTAAACAAGATGGACTATAGCCCTGAAGCTACTGCTGTGTATTACATATTAAAAAATGCTAGGAACTTGGTCATGAGTCCTGAAGAGATGAGCTCTTCAGAAAGAGTCTTCTGATAGAATGTGTTGGGGTGAGAAACCAACCTTGAAGAAAGGATTTTGGTGCACAAGACTAAGTGGAAACCTTCCTCAGAAATCTTTCTAGAGAGACGCAAACCTAGCACAGGAAACCTCGCAGGCATTTTTTGGTCAAAATCTAAGCAGTTGTAGTTACAGCTGCTGTGACAGATGTTGAAGGAGAAATGCTGAAAGAAGCTCTTGGAAGTCCTGAGGAAGGAAGGAATTGGCCTGATTGGTCTCAAGGAGCTTTAAATCATGAGGGAAGGTAATGTAATTGCTCCTCATGAAATGACTGAGGAACTGAGCTGGGTTGCCACAGTGCTCTATCATGCCACAACTTTTGATAAATAGTACTGGCAGATACAGGTGGAAGAATGGTCTTCATTCTGTCCAACACTGAAGCATCTTCCTTATTCCTGAACTATTTTTTTTCTGTTAGAATTTACTTATATTTTTTACCTTGTGGAAATTATTTGATTTGACAGACTTCTCTTTGGATCTCAACTCCACTAGGAGCCATGCTTTCAGAAGTCAATCCTTTCAGCCTTGGCTGATGTGGAGTCAGGACACGCTGGTACGCCTGCAACAGTAGACTAAAACAACTTTGGAAAGACATCTGGAAAGCCCCTAAGACACAGATTTCCTTTTTGGCAGATTCCCTTTTACATATCACAGCATACCAATTGTGCAACGGAACATGGTCTTCTAAACTTGTTAAGAATGCATAAATTCATTGGATGGGGATGTGTTATTCATCCTGATCTCTAATATCCTTCTTGTAGGAAATTTTTACAGCTGGATCAGGCTACGGGAATTGAGTCTTGCTTCAGGTGCTTCAATACTATGAAAACTGATTCTTTGCTGTTATGCAGCTTCTGATGTACCTCCTTAGGAAGAAGAGGAGTCAGTGATGGTTACTACATTCTCAAAAGGTTAGAATAGGCTGCAAGCTGAGCATGTTTTAGATGTCTGATCTTATTTTGTGTTACTCCATTCTGCATGTCCACACACTAGAAACACAGATCTCCAATATCAGATTTCTGAAAACAAATTTTCACTTCCAATGATACAGAAAATTGAAAATATTAGCAGCTTTGTATTATGACTTATGAAATATAAAAGAAGTGTAAGTAGTACAAGAAGTACTCCCTCTTTTTATTTCTTGCAATTTTTAGGGAGAAAACCTGAACTGTTTCAGCCCACTATTGTTTTTCAACAAGAAGCAGCAACTTACAAATTACTGAGAAAGCAGCAGCAAGGCAGGGCTAATACCACAAATACTGGCTTCATAGACAGTGTTTCTTCTTTGCATCATTGCCATATGCAAGTGAACAAGAACTTTTTGTGGTGTGTGAGACACGTCTAGAGTTTCTACTCCTAGTAATTGACTGCAGAATGCTATTGGGATATGAAAATCCTGGAGATACCTGCATAAAATCATAGAATCATAGAATAGTTTGGGTTGGAAGGGACTGTGAGAGACTGGAATGACAACTGTCTCAAAGCTTGCTTGAGTTTATTTAGAACTTTCTACAGACCATCCTTTTACTTATCAGACACCACCCATTGTTGCCACCAACTGAAAAGGATGTAGGCCTTTGGTTATCAGAGTGGACAGACCCTGTCTACTCCGGGGGCTGGCCCGGACTTGTCCTGGTCATGCTGGGGCATGATGACTGTGCTGAACCAAGCGCTACCCAAGCAACAAGAGCAGGAAGAGCTCAAACGGAGACCGCGTTGAATGATGGTTGGCTGGGCAAAGGCCACCATCACGCTGATTGGTCGAACTACGAGCCAGACTAGACTATAACCAGTGCCCACTATAACTAGATCCCACCTCAATGGGGATCAGGACACTCACCACCATTGTGACTTGAAAATTATGGATCAATGAGAGGCCGCTGAATTCCAGAGGACCGCCCGGCCTGTGATGGTGACTATACTCTTACTCATAATACTGCTTCTCCTTTCTGCCTTCTCTCTACTTCTGCCTTTACTCTATCGCTTGTCTCAGTGACTATTGCTGGGGATAACAATAAAGCTAAGTGAGTGTCATCTGACCTCGTTTGTGTCTTAATCTCACACTTGGAATCATTACGAACCTCTCCTGGGCCCAACATAGTCAGACCGGGATGTAACAGGGACCTTTAAANAGAAATCTTTCTAGAGAGACGCAAACCTAGCACAGGAAACCTCGCAGGCATTTTTTGGTCAAAATCTAAGCAGTTGTAGTTACAGCTGCTGTGACAGATGTTGAAGGAGAAATGCTGAAAGAAGCTCTTGGAAGTCCTGAGGAAGGAAGGAATTGGCCTGATTGGTCTCAAGGAGCTTTAAATCATGAGGGAAGGTAATGTAATTGCTCCTCATGAAATGACTGAGGAACTGAGCTGGGTTGCCACAGTGCTCTATCATGCCACAACTTTTGATAAATAGTACTGGCAGATACAGGTGGAAGAATGGTCTTCATTCTGTCCAACACTGAAGCATCTTCCTTATTCCTGAACTATTTTTTTTCTGTTAGAATTTACTTATATTTTTTACCTTGTGGAAATTATTTGATTTGACAGACTTCTCTTTGGATCTCAACTCCACTAGGAGCCATGCTTTCAGAAGTCAATCCTTTCAGCCTTGGCTGATGTGGAGTCAGGACACGCTGGTACGCCTGCAACAGTAGACTAAAACAACTTTGGAAAGACATCTGGAAAGCCCCTAAGACACAGATTTCCTTTTTGGCAGATTCCCTTTTACATATCACAGCATACCAATTGTGCAACGGAACATGGTCTTCTAAACTTGTTAAGAATGCATAAATTCATTGGATGGGGATGTGTTATTCATCCTGATCTCTAATATCCTTCTTGTAGGAAATTTTTACAGCTGGATCAGGCTACGGGAATTGAGTCTTGCTTCAGGTGCTTCAATACTATGAAAACTGATTCTTTGCTGTTATGCAGCTTCTGATGTACCTCCTTAGGAAGAAGAGGAGTCAGTGATGGTTACTACATTCTCAAAAGGTTAGAATAGGCTGCAAGCTGAGCATGTTTTAGATGTCTGATCTTATTTTGTGTTACTCCATTCTGCATGTCCACACACTAGAAACACAGATCTCCAATATCAGATTTCTGAAAACAAATTTTCACTTCCAATGATACAGAAAATTGAAAATATTAGCAGCTTTGTATTATGACTTATGAAATATAAAAGAAGTGTAAGTAGTACAAGAAGTACTCCCTCTTTTTATTTCTTGCAATTTTTAGGGAGAAAACCTGAACTGTTTCAGCCCACTATTGTTTTTCAACAAGAAGCAGCAACTTACAAATTACTGAGAAAGCAGCAGCAAGGCAGGGCTAATACAACAAATACTGTCTNAAGGCAGGGCTAATACCACAAATACTGGCTTCATAGACAGTGTTTCTTCTTTGCATCATTGCCATATGCAAGTGAACAAGAACTTTTTGTGGTGTGTGAGACACGTCTAGAGTTTCTACTCCTAGTAATTGACTGCAGAATGCTATTGGGATATGAAAATCCTGGAGATACCTGCATAAAATCATAGAATCATAGAATAGTTTGGGTTGGAAGGGACTGTGAGAGACTGGAATGACAACTGTCTCAAAGCTTGCTTGAGTTTATTTAGAACTTTCTACAGACCATCCTTTTACTTATCAGACACCACCCATTGTTGCCACCAACTGAAAAGGATGTAGGCCTTTGGTTATCAGAGTGGACAGACCCTGTCTACTCCGGGGGCTGGCCCGGACTTGTCCTGGTCATGCTGGGGCATGATGACTGTGCTGAACCAAGCGCTACCCAAGCAACAAGAGCAGGAAGAGCTCAAACGGAGACCGCGTTGAATGATGGTTGGCTGGGCAAAGGCCACCATCACGCTGATTGGTCGAACTACGAGCCAGACTAGACTATAACCAGTGCCCACTATAACTAGATCCCACCTCAATGGGGATCAGGACACTCACCACCATTGTGACTTGAAAATTATGGATCAATGAGAGGCCGCTGAATTCCAGAGGACCGCCCGGCCTGTGATGGTGACTATACTCTTACTCATAATACTGCTTCTCCTTTCTGCCTTCTCTCTACTTCTGCCTTTACTCTATCGCTTGTCTCAGTGACTATTGCTGGGGATAACAATAAAGCTAAGTGAGTGTCATCTGACCTCGTTTGTGTCTTAATCTCACACTTGGAATCATTACGAACCTCTCCTGGGCCCAACATAGTCAGACCGGGATGTAACAGGGACCTTTAAAGCTAATCTAGTCTAACTCCCCTGCAATGAGCAGGGACATCTTCAACAAGATTGGGTGGCTCAGAACCCTGTCCGACATGGCCTTGTATGTTTCCAGGGATGGCGCATCTACCACTTCTCTGGGCAACCTGTGCCAGTATTTCACCAGCCCTCATTGTTAAAATTTTCTTCCTTATATCTGGTCTAAATCTTCCCTCTTACTCCTTGTCCTATCCCACCAGGCCCTGCTAAAAAGTTTGTCCCCATCTTTCCTCTAGGCCCCCTTTAAGTATTGAAAGACCACAATAAGGTCTCCCCAGAGCCTTCTCTTCTCCAGGCTGAACAACCCCAGCTCTCTCAGCCTGCCCTTATAGGAGAGGTGTTCAATCCCTCTCATCATTTTTGTGGCCCTCCTCTGGACCCGCTTCAACAGGTCCATGTCTTTCCTAGGCTGAGGGCTCCAGAGATGGATGCAGTACCCCAGGTGAAGTCTCACCAAAGTGGAGTAGAGGGACAGAATCACCTCCCTTAACCTGCTAGCCACACTTCTTTTGATGCAGCCCAGGATATGTTTGGCTTTCTGGGCTGTGAGCGCACATTGTCAGCACATGTCCAGCAAAATGTAATTGCTATAACTAGTATGGCCACAGCTTGCTTTCTCTGCACTCCTCATGCTCTCTTTATGATGGAATGATCTTCCTGGTGTGATCCTGTATATTTATGCACCCCCCCAGCGTGTTTGCTGCATTACTTCAGATATTGAAAATGCTGCCATTAAATAAGGGCTATGTGAAGGAACTTCCTTGGGCAACAGCCAGCTGGATGCACTTTCTCTCCTGAACTCTTACACATGGAAACTATCCTTGTGGGACAGGAAAAGGAACATGATAGGCAGAGAATTAATAAATCCAGTAGAGAGTTAAGCTGACATGGGCTGTCCCCCTTCTCATTTTTCCCACCTATTAAAAAAAACCTGAACAAAATCCAGCAATAAATCACACATGGATACTGTATAAGTTTTTATTTCAAGAATATTAATGAACCTCTTGATCCAGGGTCTTGGGATGGTTTACAAGAATTTATCAACCTTTAAGAGGAAATAGTCTGCACCCAGAAAGGAACAGGAACAAATCAGCTGAAAGTTCCTAAGCACCATTTTACCGAAACCTTTGCATTAGCAAGCTCCTTCCAGAACCTTTTCTCTGCTCTACTGCACTGGACCTTGTTTTCTTTGGTTTGTCCTTAGGACCTGAGCACCTGTTCACCCTTTGCTGAATGAGGTGAAATGATCTCCTGTTGTGAACATGAATTTACCACTGCAAAAGACAAGATAGAAAATGCAGTAACACTTTGCCACAATGTGTTATTTGAGGGTTGTTTCTACACAGATATTGTAATATGTTGCTCCAGAACTTAGCCAGCTGTTGGCTGCCCTTGGCTAACAAATTGCAAGGCAACCTGCTGCTCTTCTGAGAGATTAATCATCTGGGTTTCTTTCTATAACATACAACTTCTTTTCTCCATTTTTTTTCATTCTGTGGTAGGAGCTTGGAGGTAGGAGAGTTGACTCTGTATTTTTTGTATTTTTCTTTCTTTCTTAAACACTTCTGTTGTTAAGATGCAATACATATTTATAGGATTTTTTTTTAGTGCCACCAAGTCTTCAGAAAAGTTGGTCCTACCTAAGGCTCATAGTGCTTAGCAGTTAAAACCCATTCCAGAACCCTTAGAGGGGAAAGAGAAGCATTAAAAGGCTACAAAAATAATGATTAATTTAAATAAAAAATGTCTCACAATGTCAAAAGAAGGAGTCCTACCCATGCCTTCTGCACATGTATTTGTGTAGCCATGCAGTGAAGTGAATCATGAAGCTGGCAGAAAGAAATGAGCAAAATACTTATTTTTGGTCTCCACAAATTTCCTAATTTAGTTAACCTTCCAGCCAGGCAAACAACTGTACTGGAACAAGGGAGTGGGTACAAGTCATGGGTAACTGACAGTAGGACTGATTCTTTTGACAGAAAGACTGGCTTACATCAGCTTAAAGTATTAACTGAACTGCAGACTAAGTGAATGAACTGTTTTGAGACCTTTTTGGAAGGGTCTTCAGCTGAATTACAGTTAAGTATTTGATATAAAATATTCTTGTGCATTGAGAATGAATATTGAAGAAATAGTGATTGCAAAATGAATTGGTAAGTTAAAGCACATATTCCTTATGCAGACAGTTCTTGACCTAAGGCTGAAGAGACTTCTGGTTAAAGATGTAGTGATGTTTAATAAGGATCATTCAAATGGGTTGTTATAGCTCTTGAGAATAGATTGTCTGAGTGTCCACTGAGACTTTTCTGCTGTTCATGGAAGAAATTTAAAATTCACTTACTCTAAAGTATTCCCCTCCTAATTGTCTTGGTTCTAATATTATTTTGGCAGATACGTTCAATCTGTTTCACCTCTCCCCTGAAATATCCCCAGAATACCGTATTTCCCAGCACTTACTCTCTTAGTGACACTAGTTGGAATTAAATATCAGCATTGGAATTGACCACAGCTTTTATACAGAACGTCTTCCACTGAATATGGAGATTAAAAGCCAGTTGATTTTCCTTCATTTTTTTAGGCTTCTGCTCCCACCTTTTCTTGGGTAAAGTCAGCTGCTTACCCTCCTTTCCAATGCTCTTACATGTTTCCTTTCTGTTCCTCCTTTAGCCAGACCAACAACAGCCCAGTAAAGCATGGGCCTTCACACTTTTGCCTGGATGCCTCCACTAATAAATGCCAAATAAGAATGCATGCAGAGTTTGTAAGTAGAACAAAGAAAAACTGATTTTTCACCAGCTGCAGGATCACCATAAATACCCATGGATTTAACTGTACGTGCACATGAACCACAGTCAAAGCCACCTTAACTCCCCTTAGCTATATTAACTCTGTAACACTAACGAGAATAAGTGGTACAGGACCCAGCTACATGGACAAGATCAAAGCTCACCTTACTACCAGAAGAGGATATCCAATTAGAAGTTTAATCTAGTTTTACTTAAGTTCTTTGACTGCATGCTTTTAGTTGATTCTTTTGATTCTTCCTGACCTTTTAATCTTGGAGGTGTGTCTTAGACAATGAATGTAACAGGTTAGGTGCATTTTGTAAGAAGGTGCCATTTTCCGTAACTGATGATTAATTTGCTCAATACACGCTTAAGCGTTGAAATTGCCTCACAGAGGTCAGGAAGAAAACTTGAATTTTAAGAATTGCAAACAAATCCCTGTAATAATCTATTCACATCTCCCTAACAGCCATTTCAGAATAGCAAGTTCAGTAGCTTTCAAGGCAAAGATGGACTTCAGAAGGGGGTGTAAACAGTTTCTGCGCATAGACTTCAATATTCCAAAAATTGATATATTTAAAACTTAGTCTATTTAAAGTTAATACAACATCAATAACAATAATCATACACTTCTATCCTTCACAGATTCTGTCTGTATGGTTCATTAACCTAACCTCAGCAGAGTACAATGGTCTCATTTCCAAAGCTCTATATTCTTCTTGGGTTTTTTGCACTCATACATTGCTGCATCATTTGAAACCACTTTTCCTATAGCCTACCTTGCTAATTTGATTTTTTTAATTCTCATTTGCAATTTCCATATTAATTTAAAAACAATTTTTTTTCCAAGCATCATCATTAGGCTATACAGTCTATATATACACGAGCTATACACTCATCAATGCTGGAGTTCAATTTGCAGAGCTGATTTACGAAAATAATCGTTACCCGTGCACATTCAAACTTGCACAGTATCTGTCCTGTGAGTCCCCTGGCCATGATATCTCTTCCTTGTGATATTGCAAGATGTTCAGTGCAGCTACAGAAGAGGTTTTAAATTTCACTCACAAGTTCAACTGTTCAGGTATAAAAGTTCACGGATTACCACTCGCCATATAAGTAATACTTAGCCAAGTGAATGTGGACTGAGATACATAAGATCAGACACTGAAATGGTAAATGCCCACACTTTGCAGAGTGTTTCTTATTGCTTACTAAACAGAAAAGTCAGTGAAATACAATCTAGAGAAAGGAAAACATAAAAAGATCTCAATTTGAATGGGAATGTGTTTCTGAGAAATTTTATCTTAAAGACAGCCTCTCTGGATTATCTTTGCATCTGTTAATCATGTGCAAGCATATTCAACTAATAGGTACTAGGGATGTATATTCATTTTTGCAACCTTTTATTTTTAAATCATGAACTGCACAGGATCCTCAGAAACCATAAAAGCCCCAAATGGAGCCTAGCTCAAAGCCCGGTCAGAGGACAATGGCAAGGAAAGAAGAAAGATCCATAAACTAAGGGTAAACTTTTTCCAAATGAGCTTGTACAGCTTTGGGTACAACTGAAGATTCCACTTGCACCCTTCTAATATGTGTTTTGAGCACAATTCTTACTGCAAAATGTTTTCCTTCTTTCTTGAACACTGCATGCCAAGATGATACGAAACCAGTATTATCTAAATACTCCAGGGAACCATTAGAACAATTTACTGACTGATAGTTCTGGGTAACATTTTTAAATTGCTTTCAAATACTGTACTTGTTTTTTTCTTCAACTTCTTAGTTATGTTTTGTGGACATGGGGGATGGAAGAGTTGCATGAACACTGAACACATGTTTTTCACCATAGCTCTATTTGAGCTCTAATTTATGATGAAATTCCCACATTATCAATGGAATCAAAAAAAGGTTAACTTTGTAGGAAGATAGTAAAATCCGTTTTCTTGTACTGCTTTACTAGATACATACATTTAAAACATCCTAATTGGGCTATGCAGAGTCAGGCTTTCTTAGCATTACCAAAATGCCTTTCTTTTATTACAGCGAGGGCAGACACAGCCTTCTTCAGTTACAATGACGGGAGGCACTACAAGCTGAAACTTGGGTGGTTTTCCTTCTCCCCAGATGAGCAGATAAAGACGTGGCTTTGGGTCTTTCCTCTGAGAGAAGCAGAACTCAGGCTGGGGCAGGCAGATGGTAGTGCAATTGGAGACAGCGGTGCCAACCTCCACTGTAGCTGGTGTCTTCACCACTCCTGACAGTGCTCAAATGCCTCTCCACCCACCTGGAGGTTTCTGCAAATCCTGCTTTGGCCTTTTTCATTTTGGAATGAGAGGTATCAGGTGATAGAGAAAAGCTTCCTGGGAGCGCAGTGCTTTCTGAAGGAGCATCCTTTCCTTGGCTGTGGGTTTACACACAGAAACCTGAACTAAGACAGTGCTGTTCCCACCAACATAAGGTAATGCAGATCCATGAAGGAGCTAGTGCCCTTCTGAGTCTCTTGAGAAGTGTCTGTAAATCAGATTAGACAGAAAACAAGGGCAAAATATGCTGGCCTGTTACCTTAGATGGCAGGGACAGTCACAAATTACAACTGTCCCTGCCCCTATCTACTAGCTCAGGAGGCTGGGTACTCAGGGAACAACCGATTCTACTACTGAAGACTGAGGCAAAGAAGGCATTAAGTACCTCAGCCTTCACCTAATCCTTTGTCACCATGTTCCTGCCCTCATCTAATAAATGATGGAGATTCTCCTTAGTCGTCCTTTTAGAAAATTTTTAAATTGTTCTTAAATCCAAAGCCAGGTTAAATTCTAGTTGGGCTTTGGCCCTTCTAATTTTCTCCCTACATGAGTGGTCTGCCCCTTCTTCCAAAGGGCACAAACTCCTTTTTTCCCTGAATTGTAACCATATCCCTCTGTTCAGCCAGGCCAGTCTTTTCTCCCGATGGCTCGTTTTTTGGCACATGGGGACGGCCTGCTTCTGCACCTTTAAGACTTCTTGAAAAACATCCAGCTTTCCTGGACACCTTTGCCCTTCAGGACTGCCTCCCAAGGGACTCTGTCAAGCAAGCTCCTGAAAAGACCAGCGTCCGCGCTCCAGAAGTCCCTGGTGGCAGTTCTAATGATCCCCCCTCCCTGCTTCTCTAAGAATCAAAAACTCTATCACTTCATGATCGCTATGTACAAGATGGCCTCCAACCACCACATCCCCCACAGGTCCTTCTCTGTTTACAAACAGGAGGTCCAGCAGGGCTCCTTCCCTAGCCAGCTCCCTCACCAGCTGTGTTAGGAAGTTATCCTCAGCACACTCCAGGAACATCGTAGACTTTCCCAGCTGTATTGTATTCCCAGCTGATATCTGGTAGGTTGAAGTCTCCCATGAAGACTAGGGCAAGTGATCTTGAGACTTCTCCCAGCTGCTTGTCGAATATTTCATCTGGCTACATCCTACATCCTGGCTGGGCAGTCTATAACAGATTCGCACCATGACATCTGCCTTGTTGTCCCTCCCCCTGATTCTTACCCATAAACACTCAAGCCTGTTGTCACCATCATTAAGTTCTTGACATACATAACACTCCCTAACAAACACCTCCTCTCCTTCCTTGCCTGTCCTTTCTGAAGGGTTTGTAGCCATCTAATGCAGCACTCCAGTCGTGTGAGTCATCCCACCACGTTTCTGTGATGATGACTACGCCGTAGTTTTCCTGCTGCACAATGGCTTCCACCTCCTCCTGTTTGTTGCCCCTGCTGTGTGCATTAGTGTAGAAGCACTTCAGTTGGGCTACTGGTCCTGACATCTTTTTGCTGGGAGAAGCCTTAACTCCTACCTGTCCATTCCCAGGCGCAGTCATAGTTTCTAACCCATCAATGACTCTCGCATCTCTGCTCTTGCATGAATCTCCATCCCCTGCCGTCACTGAGTCAGCAGACCAAAGGACCTCACTAGCATTCTGTCCCACAGACATTAGCGCACCACCCCCAGGCTTACCTCTAAAGAACCTGGTTTCATCCCCTTCCCCCTTCAAATCTAGTTTAAAGCCCATTTGATGAGCCCCACCATATGGGACAAGTAACCACCTGCCTACCATCTTGAATTTTCCTTCACTCAGTCTGTGAACCTGGGTAAGTGATATGTCTTCCCTCAGAGACAACAGAGGAGGAGGAGGAGGAAGGACTTGGCTGGGTTTGAGTTACATGACCTTACTTGTGCCTGTGCTTTCTGAAGACAGGAGTCAGGATTGTTCCGATCCTGTAGCCTCTTCCTATGGGGTTACAGGATGGGAACAATCTCTTTATTTCTCTTCTCTTTTTTTTTTAACTTCACAACCCTAAGCTAATGAGCTCCAAGGAGGGCATCCTCTATTTCTGAGGATTAGGAAAGGTTCTTTCCTGGCAAGGCTGGATGTCCCTATGGGGCTGAGCGGGGCTGGGGAAAGGGGAGCTGGCTGTACAGTTATTGGCCCCTTTATAGCCTGTGACCTGCACCACCGGGCAGCCCTAGTAGGAAAAGAAAAAGACTGCAATCTTCTCTACTCCTGGTAAATCCACTGTGGATCCTGGTAATCATCCTGAAGTAAAAGGTTTTTGTCTTGCAGAGGCATCACATAAGAAAAGACTTGTTCCCTGCAAATCCGGAATTGAATTATCCATTTTCTTGTGGATAATGGCATGCCACAAACTTTGTACTCGACTATGAGGGCCAGCTTTGTGGAGTTCCTTTTCTAGGTATTTTGTAGTTCGGTGTTTTGAGTTTGGATTTGTTGGGGGATGTGTGGTAATTTTGAAGCTAGCTAAAAAACCCATCAGTTTAGAGGAGAGGAGAGGAGAGGAGAGGAGAGGAGAGGAAAGGAGAAAGGAAGGAAGGAAACCAAGCCAAAGCAAGATTGGTCTTTAAAGACAGTTTCCCATGAGAGCAAGTAAGAGCAGAGCCACTGCCTACAATGCAGAGATTTTGGAGAGGCCAAAGACAGAATTTTAGCCACATATAGAAAGGCCCAGGTATGAACCATGTTGCAATAATTTGGTAATAGGTGGAAAATTTCTGTTTCTTTTGTGGACAGCAGTTGTCTCCTGTTCCAGGGCCTCTTACTTCTTCACACTTGAATTGAGGAGGACAGGCATTTCAGTCATCTGTTTCTCTGTATTAAGCTATGTCTCCCTTTCAGATTTAAATAGGCTGCTCTATACCGTCAGTTGTCAAGCCAACTCCCTACTGTTTTAAAAGCTCGCTTCTGATCACCACCATCCAATCAGTAGGAATAATGAATAAAAATGGTAAATAGTATCCTTAAGACAAGACAGATACAGCGATTACAAGCTCTCAAAATGAAAGGTGCCGTTTTCAAGGAAAATATTTGAATGTTTACCCAGTTCTTTACCCTTTGCAGACATTGGTTCCAACTAAACTGACGCCTTTCTCTAACCCAGGGGAAAGCTCACAGTTCCCTTTGCTGCCAGCAGAAAGCAGTTCCTGAACTTTTCAGACAACGGATGGCAGCACAGGATAGTGAGGAGCTTTCTTGGGCAGTGACAGAATGGGGTAAACCAGGAACAGGAAGATCAGATCTCCAAAAAACAGTGTGTATTTTGATGCTGGCGGGCTGCCATTGGAATCCAGGTAATTGAACAGTGACTTAATTACAGATTTGAAAATGACAAGATTCACACTAACTTACTATAAGGTATCTCAAATCAGTGCATGTGTATTAACACAAAACGTGTAAGCACGCACCACTTAAGGAGTCAAACACACATACCACACGAGCTTTTAACAGCTAGGATCAAGGTCTTTTCACAGAGGGCAACTCCACTGAGTCAACAGGTATCCCTTTCGACTCCACACAGACAGACAAAAAGACAGAAAATATTTGTATCCAGTAAAATGTATGAACACCCAAACTCGTAAGAGCTAATGTGTGTATTAGAGACACATGGATAGAAGGTGGATGAAAGAGAGGCTAGCCTATAGTTAGAATTGGAGTAAATGCTCACAATGCATCAGCATTCTTCAGTGGGTGATAACTCAAGAGGGTTGACTTGCCCTGGCCCTTTAACCCTTGAGGTGCCTGCCTGAGCGGCGTCCCAGCTCAGGGGAAATGCTGGTCACAGCCCGCTGCAATCCAGAAGTTCAAAGGGTCTCACTAGAATGTCTGCCTATAGGGTCTGAGATAATTGAGTTTCATCATCATTGACTTTTCCACTCTGGCCCATCTCAGACAATGGGATATTCTGGTGCTTTTCTACCAGTTGTGCAAGGTCAGAACTTGCTTGATCTTGAAGTTTTGGTATCACTCCCCCTCTTTGGGCCACAATCCCAGTACTGTCAGGGGATGATTGATTATTGATAGTGTTTCCAAGCAATAGCGGATGCAGGAACCAGGTGTGCTAATGGGTTGCCATAGCATTCTGGTCCATTGCCCCTCACATTCTTTCCTGGTTTATGTTGGTTTTTTACATTGCCCAGGTGGGGGGAAATCACACCAAGCACTGGGGCTGCACCACCACACATACCTTACTGTAAGAAGGTAAAATGAGTTCAGTTTCTTGTCAGCAACTGATTATGAAACAGTAAAATATTCCAACAGCTTAGTAACTAAACAAAATTTCTAACAAAATTTTCTAACTAAACAAAAATTCTAACAGCTTAGTAACTAAACAGCCATTTAGAGAACTGCTTACCTTCTTAAGTATAAGCGGTGAGATAAGACTGTAGCAAACTTTGTTACAGGGTTGGGGTTTTTTTCAGCAAACATGGATTTTGAATGAAATGTTGCTCTTCGTGGGTGTAAAAGTATATTGCTTTTTGGACTGAGCAGGCCAGAAGGCTGCCCTCCCACGTACGAGTCAGGCTACAGCTACTGGAAAGTTATTGTAGCTTCTAAGTGAGGAAAACCTTCAGATGACCGTGAGTTTCAGGCACTTGTTTATGCTGTATGTCAAAGTCTATTTACAGTTTCACTACTCTTTCTAAGTTTTTATTATTATTATTATTATTAATATTGTTCCCTCCAGACAAAGTGTAATGGTAGATGACAGTTGGCGGCCAGCTGATCTGTAGGGCTTCATATAAATCTGGCCTGTGATCGTGGTCAGTTTTGATTCAGGTCTGCACAGTCACATTTATCATGTGGGATATTATTTATTGTTTTGTGGGATTGGTCATCTGATGACTCAGAAATTACCAAACCCCCCCCCACGCTCCACCCCCTTTGTCACTGTGAAAGGCTTTTTATAAGCTTCCTGGTTCCAGGACAGCCTTATATGATTATTGTAAGAATCTGTTCATGGCTATGAAAAAGGGATTTTTTTTACATCAGAAAAAAATAATTAGGAGTATTATTGTCTTGAATCTTGTAACTAAGGCTGTTCTTACTACCATGTAAATTAGCAGTATCTGTCAGGAGTTGGATTTAACCTCTATTAACTACGTTAAGGCTGACACAGTAGCATTTTTTTACTAGAATTGTGTGTTGCAATAACTGTCTTTATGGTAATGCATGCTTTTAAAAATGAACTTGTAGCTGCAAACTATTATTTTCTCAGCAAACGAGTGCATTTGTAGTTTAGCTACTTCTGGTTTTTAAAGCAAACTTCCATTTCTAATATGCCTGACCTCCATTGTAGGTGGCTGCTTCTCATGCTGGCAGCATTGTGGCTCCACTGGTGTTAGGGAGAATGAAAACAACAGAGCAAGTCTGAATGAGACAATGTGGTGGGTTGACCTTTGCTTGCTGCCAAATTCCCACCCAACCACTCTCTCACTCCCACTCCTTAACAGGACAGGGAAAGAAAATAAGATGAAAAAGCCCATGGGTTGAGATAAAGGTAGAGAGATCACTCACCAATTACTGTCACAGGCAAAACAACCTCAACTTCGGGAAAATTAATTTAATTTATTGCCAATTGAAAATAAGAGTAGGATAGCAAGAATTAAAAACAAAACTGAAACCACCTTCCCCCTATCTCCCCCTTCTTCCCAGGCTCATCTTCACTCCTTCATTCCTGACTCCTCTACTACACACACACACCCACCTCAAACAGTGTAGGGGATGGGAAATAGGGGTTTTGATCTGTTCATCTTATCTTTGTCTCTGCCACTCCTTCCTCCTCATCCTCTTCCCATGCTCCAAATTGAGGTTCTTCCCTCAGGATATCATCCTTCTCAAAGTTCTCCAAGGTTAGTCCTTCCTGTGAGCTGCAGTTCTTCAAGAACTGCTCCAGCATGGATCCTTTCCATAGGGTGCAGTCCTTCAGAAACAGACTGCTCCATTGTGGGTCCCCCATGAGGTCACAGGGCCTACCAGAAAATTTGCTCCTGCATGAGCTCTGCTCCAATGTGGGCTCTCTACAGACTGCAGCTTCCTTCAGGCCATGTCCACTTGCTGTGGCTTGAGGTCCTCCATGGGCTGCAGTGTGAATATCTGCTCCGTCACGGTCCTCCACAAGCTGGAGGAGACAACCTTCTCCACCATGGTCTTCTCCATGTGCTGCAGGGGATTCTCTGCTCCTCTGCCTGGAGCACCTTCTCCCCCTCCTCCTTCACAGAACTTGGTGCCTGCATGATTGTTTCTCTCACATTTTTCTCACTCTCTCTCACAGCAGCTATGCCTCATTTTTTACTCTTTATTAAATATGTTATTACAGAGGTGCCACCAATGTTGTTGGTAAGGCTTAGCTTTGGGCAGCCATGGGTCCATTTTGCAACTGGCTGGAGCTAGCTGTGTCCAAGATGGGAGCAGCTCCTGGTCTCTTCTCACAAAGGCTACCCCTGCAGCCTCCCTGTTGCCAACACATTGCCATGTAAACCAGATTCAGACAGTATCAGTGTATATATATAACTGCATTATTTTTATTTCAGTCACTAAAACCATCAGGTGCTACTAAAGTTACTCTAGGACAGTTCTTTAAAACGATCAGAATAGCTAAGGACTTAATCTAAGTCACTACATAAAAACTAGCAGCATGTTTCTTAATTTCTCAGTAATAATGTGTATCCTTGAAATATCAAACACCAGAAGGATGTTAATGACTTCTTAAGGCAAAGTCATTAAAATCAACATAACTGTATAGCAAGGGGGTTGCTTTGATATTTAAAACCAAAATGTTTTTATAACGAAAGTGTTTAAAAGCTCAGTGTTTCAAAAGTGTTTTTATACAGTCTAACAGCTATGTGATATTCCTTCAGCTTTTGGATTCCCTTTTTATTTCCTTCATACTGTTAGGGAGCATCAGGCCAGTTTTAATCTTCAAAAGAAAATTATACTAAAGTAACATTGACTAACAACACACATTGCCAATGGCTAGCTCTTATTTACTCTCCATCATTACCACTGCATATTTGAAGTCAATTCTAATCTTGTCTGAAATTAGCTATAAGTGAGGAGTTGAAGCCATGTTGATAGCACTGATGGCTATAGTTCTACATTGTATTAGTCATTAAGATCCAGTTGATCCAGCTTGAGAGTGCTATGAAGAAGATGAAAGAAGCTGAAACCAAAAGGGGGCAATGCTTTTCATCCCTATTTCAACACCGTTGGTGTTCTTACACTCCTTGGTCCCTCTGGTGCAAAATTAAATAGGTGGGGAACTCATCTTTACCCAGGATTGTTCATCTGATTTCAGAGCCTGGATCCCACCAGGCAGCTTTCCTGCTTATTTCTTGAGATTTTTCTGTTTTCCCTGCTTGTTCTATGTCTGCAATGTTATTCTCCCAGGTTTTCTACCTGAGCTGTTGTTAAGGTGTATTGCTGCACCCTCGTTGTGCAACTGTACTGCAAGTCTGCTTTTGTCTCTTCGTTGTTTAGTATTATTTATGTATTGATGCTTCATGGCATTACAAGATGCTTACAGGTTGTTACCAATTATGCTGTTACAGTATTGCAGTGTTACAAAATGCTTGCATATTGTTGTCATTTACGCTATTATGATGTCTTTATGCCTAGGTTCAGGGCATACAAATATTGATTACACTCTATTTATTCTACTTCATGGGAAACAATAGCCTTCTGCTTTGGCTACAATTTATTTCATATTAAATGTTTGGCTTCATTACACTTAAAAATCAGCTAAAGCAAAAGACCTCTGTTTTCTGATTTCCACATGATTTTAACTCTCAAAGATAATAAAAAAATCCTTGAACATACGAGTTTACCAGAAAAGTACTGTCAGGCACTTGCGCTATAATTGTTACCTGGGGATCCCTGGGTAACTGGGATTGCAGTTACCTTCAACTGCGATAGCATCATTTTGCTGTGTTGAAGCCCTTACTCATGCCACAAGGCCATCCAAAACTGTAGTGTTTCATTCATTGGTGGTTGTTATCATGCAGTCTAAAGGACTATAAACAGCAAACCAGGTGGTATAACACAGCGTAGTGATTCTTTCTACAGTTCCTACTCCAGTTTTGTAATTCCCATTATTTTTAGATATGATTTGTATACACAGCATACAAGCAGCTCCCACTATGCATGTTTATTTTAACAGCACCTTGAATACTCTGTATAATTACCAAGACATTTAAAAACAAAGTCTTTCACTGAAAGTGTTTTTGTACAGTCTACCATATATGTGATATTCCTTCAGCTTTTAGATTTCCTTTATATTTCCTTTTTATTATTAGGGCGTATAGGAGATTGATACCTCATTGATATTACCATTTCTCGCTATTTATTCAGATGGGAATGATGTTATCCAATGCCGCACCTTGATTTCAACTGCAAACATATAATAAGTTGTCCTGGTTCTGGCAGGGATAGCATTAACTTTTCCCAGGACATGGCAGGGGACATAGGCATTCCATCCCATGCTGAGCCCTGCCCAGTCTGTACCTGGGAGGTGGCTGGTGGAGGGGACAGGAAGTCACCACTTGGAGCGGGCTGGGGTGTGCTGGGTCCGGTTGGTGAGCAGCAGTTCCTAACAGTGTTTGTACATTCCTCTATCAGTCTTATTGTTGTTGTTTTCTTGTTCCCTTTGCTGTTCTATTAAACTGCCTTTGTCTCAACCCACGAATTTTGCCTTTTTCTTTTGATTCTCCGCCACAGCCATGGAGGGGTTGAGGTAGCAGCTGCGTTGTTCTTTGTTGCCATCTGAGGCTAAACCATGACATAAGTATATATATTATATATACTATATATAATTATTAGGACTAATTGGGTTCAGAGTTTCCACCATTACAATGGACCTGACTTCTAAACATTAAAGTATTATTTATGAGTTTATTTATTTATTTTTATTTTCCCATAGCCAAGTCTTATCTTGAAACCTAAAGTTCTTGGCAATTTCCTTATTCTACTATTTGAAAAATAGCCACCAATGATTTCCAGTTGTAGCTTGAGAGATCTCTCAACTTCTGATCATCTAAACCTGAAGCCCTCTCAGAAATTCGAGCAAGTATCAGTACCAGATCCAAGAGCGTAAGGATCATGACACAAGTTTCAGGACATTCCCACCAAAGTCCTGTTCCACACAGCAAAAATACTCTAAGGAACACAGGAATGTTAATGGTCAGATCCAGGTCACTTGTTCTCTCTATTCAGTCAAGATGTTGTCATTCTGTGGAGGATGCACAGTGTGCAAAATGCCTAATCTCATGCATCCTTAATTGTTTTACTTCCAAAAGGAAGATGGAGATGCTGAAGGAGAGATTTAGAGATGGGAAATGTTTTTGCAGCATTCTATTAAAACACCTGGAGTGTGGGATTTGATACTTGTACCCATGTTTCTGTTTTCATTGGGAAAGAGTTCTAGGCAGGAGCTGCTTGCAGCTCTTGTTTGCTGCCCAACAAGTAATATGTCAGTCTCTAGTGATCACAGGTAAAAAATACAGGTAAATAACAGCCAGAGAAATAGAAAAAAGAAAATAGAGAAATAACTAGTCTGTATGCTCATTTACATGCCCATCTGTGTACCTTGTTACCCCAAATAAGTTTTGGACCTGCTGGCTTATTGAAGGTAAGCTATTATTTAAATTAAAAAACTACAATTCCTAAAAATATTCTGAAAGATATGGTTGGAAACAGCATGAAAAATTTACTAGTACTCCTTGGCTCAGATAAGACAACTACACCACTACAGAACAAAGAATCCACAAGGATGAGTGCCTCCTCCTGTCCTGACAATGAGAGAAATTTTAGTCAGAAATACTTATCTGCATTGGCAAAAAAAAGACGTGCATCCATTCAACAGGTGCCATTCTTTTAAGAAGTAACAAAATGCTTATTTTTTTTGTATTAGATTATTTTGAAGTACTTAAAAGCTTATTTTCATTTTTGGCAGGAAAAAATCTAAGTTTGTCCCTTTTTTATCAATAAAGAGAGAAAATGTTGAAGGATAGAAGCGTAAAAGACTACAGGTTTGTTTCTGATGTTTTTATCAAAAATAATTTCATTTTTATGAGATAGGTAGATAGTTTTTATTTCTACTTTCAGCAGTATTTGTAGATCTTATTTCTGTGTTTCTTATGAATACTGAGACATATGTTTCTAATGCTTAAGGGGCCTTAATGCAGCCAACATAAAGACTCATTTAGTTCTCATGGTATTAATTAGGCTGATTCGAAAGGCATCAAATTGTGTTTTGTTTAACTTAGATTCCTAAAATGAGGCTAATAATCTCAATGAGGATTCTTCTCACTCTTTCATTAATTCATTTACATACGAGTGGAAAACTCAAAAATGACAGAAGAGGAAAAAAATTAAGTTCAGATAACTACAGCCTCTTTGTCACATAGTGAATAGTTTGCATTATAAATATATACAAATAGTGAAGTAATGCCAGTATTGCATCATGAATTTATGCAGTAATTTTGTTTCTGTCACATCACTCTAGGTTCCAGTCCTCCTGGTTCAGCCTACTGATTTAGCCAGTTTTATGTGTATGGGTCAAACATTTTGGTCAAAATAAAAGCACAAAAAGAAAATAAGAAATGGGAAAAAAAGTAAAAAAACCCCCAAAGGCAAAGTACCTCAAGGGAAAGAGAGCTAGAACAAAAGTTTCTACAGGTGAGACCAGATCTCAAACTTAGATGAGGCCCCTGTTCCCTAGAAGGTACTTAACACTTTGGCTGTTAGGTCAGCCAAATGAATTCTGCCAAACTTTTGTACCTGGTATTGGTAGAGTCCTCCAATATATGCCTTTGGCTACAAATACTGCTTGAAACAACCACACTTTTGATGAGCTGTAAAGCTTCCAAAATGCTGGACAACCCCTCAAAGCACAATTCCAGGAAGTGATTTTTTAAGAGGTTGTTTATTGTTAGAGTAATCCTCCTGCCTATATCTAGGGTCTACTCTTTTGATCTCATGTTGATCCTCCAAACCTTGCCACTGCTCCTTGGTATGCCACTGTTCTTTGCTAAATGCTCCACCTTACCTTAGTTACATGAGTTAGTCAGACTCCTTATGGACTGTTTAGATCTACAAACCACTCACACAGAATGTCAGAAAGTGAGAAAAATAAGAGAAATAAGTGGAGGAAAAAAGTTCCTGTGGAGACTGGAACCATTTCTTTAATTTGAGAATACTTGGAACATGAAGGTAAGTACAATGACAATTTTCTGCAGAGTAAGAAGGCAGCAGGTGATTTGCATCTCTGCATTTGTGTAAAGCTATGGTTTAAGTTGAAACTACAGGAGGTCTCAAACAAAGTAAGTCTCCTGCCCCCAAAAAATCCAGTCCACATCTGTTCAGAGCTAGAAATACGTAGACACTGAGTTTTACCGGCCAATGGTCACAGATCCAGAAGAAGCAGAACCTTGAGAAACCTTAACAGATCAGCCAGTAAATTGAATAAGCTTTGGAAGAACAACCTCCTCACAGTATTTCATTCCTCTCATATTCAGGGAAAGAGACTTCAGACAATCTTTGTAAATCTTTGTTTTGTATCAAAGATACCTTACTGTGTCTTCAGTCTCTGACATCATTTTCCCCCAAACTTGTGAGGACTTGAATATCTGACCAGCCACTTTGGTCAAAAGAGATAATACAGCCCTTAGGATCACCATATGTTTTCACTTCCTGCACAGGTACCATTTTCTATGTTTTCCATTTACACTGACATATTTTGACATGGATCACATTCTGTGCATTGTCTCTGAAAATTTCAAGGTAAATGTTTACTCATCTTGAAAACGTAGGCGCTTATCAGTTTCCAAATTTTGCCATCTATTGTAGTGCAATGTATTTGAAGCAGCTGCTGATAAAGATAGTTACGACAGGTTTGTCCTTATTGTAGGTCTACAGTCTCAGACTGCTGACAGTGACAGTTATGATAAAAATCTTATTAACTATGGTGGTGCAGGATTCAGTACTAGCTAAAGATGTTAGATTGGTTTAATATTTGCAAACTTAGTGTGAAATTTTACCTGCCACCTGTAATGTTTAAATTCTCTTTAATCCTTGCACTGTATGACAAACTGCTATAATCCTGATATATTACTTATGTATCAGTAGTTGTCAGCTGTAGTTAGCTCTTTTTGCTTCTGGTCCTTACAGTCACATTACATCCATGAATTAGAAAATATAAGAAGGAATGCGTGTGCATATGCACAGGTGCATACACTGCTATTGCTTTTCAGATAACAGTCATGATCTCCAGTTGTTTCATCGGAAGAGCAGCAGACCCTTCCCTGCCTGGGAGCATGACTAATCAGGGAAGAATTCTCAGGAATTAAGTGGGGTTAAGTTGGGCTCTCATCTCTTCCCTTTCCCTGTGGAAAATGATCATGAAACAAAACATCCTCTCCAGAAGTCTCTCACCTCCCTCTTCTCAGCCATTCCCATCTTAAAATAAAAATCCTCCAGATTTCCCTACTTGGTTAATCTTTCTCAACAGATGTGTCAGTTTGGGACAGGGATTTAGTACAAAGTGGAACTATATCGTTTGAAAACCCCATGGTCCTGTTTCCATTTAAAGCCCACTTTTCCATGTTCTGTCTGATTCAAATTTTCAGTTTCAAACCAAGATTTCCAGTCTTCCTCTAATCCAAATGCATTTCTTCTGGAACAATTCCCAAATGAGAGTGTCCAGGGTTTTGTCAATGAAACCCTCTTCCTTGGCTCACAGTGACTGAAAGCACTCTCCACTGTGGTCAAGATGTGAGGCATCATGTTTCTCAGTATTGTTACCCACGAATCAACCAACCTCCAAAAAGAATGGAGCCACAAACTCCCCTGCCCCGCCAAATACACAGGAATTATGCACTCTCTTTGGACTCTTAGCTCCCCTGGTGGCCTCCACTTAGTTTGTAGCTCTCTTTCTGAGGCTCCCAGATACATGCCAGAGCAGCAGAGTGCATAGAGAGAGATCTCAGCTCTTTGATTTGAATATATTTAGCAAACATTTTTATGCAGACCCCACTGTGCTTATGTCTTTCTTCCTGTTCTATTTTTTTTGGTAACAAACAGTGACACTGCACTCACTCACACACTAAAAGATCAGAATTAATTAATCACCAGTTAGACTGACTCACTGAATAAAGCAAGCCACAGGCTTCACCTTGTGAGTCCTGCATCTAATCTTGTAATGAGGAATGTTTTTCATCTCTCCAAGTGACATGTGATTTCTCATATTTGTTCCATTGTTTAATTATTTGTCCTGTTAAAACCACAGTTCCTGCATGAACTTTCCCGGTGTCATCTGACAGCCACTGGGTCTCATAACACCTTCACCTCCAAGACGAAAGAGGTTTTTGTCATAGCTTTGCACTCTTCTCCTCTGAGGTTTCTTTGTTCACAGGATTGCAGCACTCCTGCAAAGACCTTTATTGCTGGATGTTGATGAATGTTGCTGACATGCTTTCTGCAAAAGTGACACTGTAGTTCCTCATATTTGCATGACTACTTTTGAAGAATTTAATTTGCACATTGAAGATGTGTAGGAAGAGGAGAAATAACTGTTCTGTGGAATTAACTTTGCCTAATGAGCTCATTTTTCAACCAGATATGCTCCTCAAGTCTATTGGGTGCCTGTTGCCATTATACTCATTTGTAGTTTTACCTTTCAATATTGTGAATTTTCCTACTTTTGCTGTAATGACACACAGCCTTTACTGCTGCTGTGTGTAAAGAGGCTGTTCCACAGAGGCACATTGATTGCTGACATGACATGCTTGCTTTTCCTTACAGCATTCTCCTGCTCATCTTTCATAAACGTGGATTGTTTCTATGCTCAGCAACTCAGAACAATATGTTACTGGTACAATTTTGTCTGCCTCCCTCATTTCTTTTCATCTTTTTTCCTTTAGTTCTCCAACACCCTTTTCCAAAATGTGAGCTTTATTAGTGCAATAATCTCATACCTCACAAAAAGCATATACTTTTCTGATGGTGCACAGGGGCCTCTGGGCTACTTTCCAAACACCAGTGTTCCTTATCTTATAGAAGTCAGAAGCACTTTATAAATCAAAGAGCTGAGAAAATTATATGAATTAAATGCAAAATTAACAAATCTATCTATTTATTCAAGACACTGCTAATCTCTCTGATTTAGGGAGCAGGCTTGTTTAATAAGCAGTATTTACTTCTCTTCAGGCTTTTCCTTATAACTAAAGGTTGGAACATGTCAACTAATTTTCCAGCTAACAAATGGCTACTACTAACAAGACCTTCTCATAAATGTCAGCAGAAGATAAGAGAAACATTTAAACATTTAACATTTAAACTTTTCAATGTCTTCTGAGCTTGGACAGTTCCTTGCATGCTAATGACTAATTTGTCAAATTTAGTGTAATGACTTCTAGAATTCTGTATGAGATTATGAATTTGCTGTATGTGTATGCTCTTCATTGCTGTACACCGCTTGGGAAACAGCTGATTCTTCTAGTCTTCCTTTCTTTTTTTTTTTTCCAGGTTGTGCTGGTACTCGAGGGAGTAAAACCCTAATCTAACAATGAAGAATCACTAAGCCTGATGATACTCTCATCCTTCATCCTTACACAAGAAGGCTGCTGTAAGCCTAGATTGTCCTCCAGCTGGGACAATTGGCTTAAAGCACTAGATCACCTAGCAACCAAGTCACCAGGCAAGCAGGGATGTGGATCAAGTCACCCCTGCACACTGTGGTGCGCTGCTATAGACACCAGGTATATTGGGGCAGTCTGCAGGTCTCAGGTGCCTCTCCACTACACAGTCAAGAGTGAATGTGAGTCAGAGCATGGACTGCAAGCATGCTCCTGCAAAGACAGGAGTGGAAATCAGGAGACTTACATTGATGGTGGAATACTAAGCTGGGAGAAAAATTCTAAGAGACACAGCGCTACCTTCAAACAAAAGGATTGAGTGCCATCCTGTACTAATTCTGCACCTGAATGCTTGCTAAGAGGTCTGAACAAAGGCAAACTGTAATATGAGAATGCAGTCTAGCTCTACCGAGGTGAAAGCATCCTGTATTTGTCTCAAGAGTTTCTAACACGTAAAAATCAGACAGGTTACTTGCAGCAACAGATTCCCATTCTAGTATTTCTACTTGGGGGGCTTGTATTCCCATTGCACTGCTCAGGGAGTTGGCCAAGCTGGAACTGCCACCTCCTTTTCCTCTTTTATGGGCCTTATATGGATACCAGGGCTTCCCTCTCTTTAATCTCCTGTCTTGACAAGACAGTGGATGTGGTATCCTTTTCTTCCTAATACTTCCTAGTTCATCAGGAACTCGCTGGACTGAAGGAAACTGGAACTGTTCCAGGAACTTAAATTATCTTCTTTGCCAAAGACTAAACAATTTTTTTTAAGGATCACTAAATCATCATGAATACAAATAAATCAATCTTTCTCTGAAATCTTTATGTTGAAGCATACTGTCAAAACAATAGCAGATTGAAAAAACAAACTGTTGGAGAAATAAGAATCTAAAGGAACAGTGTATCAAGGAAGAAAATTCTTGTGTTCTGCTCATGTTTTCATCATCCTGCAGCTAGGAGCCATTTGTGAGTCACGTAGAGGGACAAAGGCAGTTTACTCTCATTGAAAAGAAGTTTTATAATGGCAGATTATTTAAATAAATAACTTTCCAGGGCTTGATAGCACTGTCCTCAAGCACAAATATCCACCCATGAAGACAAAAATTACTGAGTAGGATACTGAGTAAGGGCATTCCTTAGCAATGGCATTCTTGAATAAAGAGGAGTTATCAGAATTTCTGCTCCGTTTACTTTCAATATTAATTTTTCTTCAATCTCCAAACTCTCACACCACACTTGAAACAAACTGCTGCCATAGAAAGTCAATAATCTCAGCGTACCTTGATTTTCCCACCTATAAAGTAGGCATAAATTTAAAGCTCCATTAAAAACATTAAATCATGTTGACAAACATTGATAGTTGTCATTATACATGAAATCCATAGCTACATGAATTTCTATGTATGCGGAATATGAGTATGAATTTTCTTTCCGTTCTTTCTTTACATTTAATCTTCTTTCCCCTTTTTTTCTATCATAGAATGCAAAGAGTGAAATCCTGGCCCTATTAAAATGTTTGGCAAAACTCCCAAGTCTGAAATGGGGCCAGGATTTTACTCAGTAAATCTGGTTGACTGCTTTCTGCATTTTAACAGTGTCATATCATATAATCTTTTCTCCCCCTGCCCCGTGTTGTTTTCATGCTCTGTGCCTTTATAAAAGCTTGTATTTGAATTAGGTAGCATGCAACTGTGAGTATGTGTATATAGAAAAAAAATCTGAATATTATTTTGCCAGGTTTAAAATAGAGTACATGTGAGCTGCAGTCCTTTGTGCTTCTCTGATGGATATTCAAAAGCATCTGAAATCTCTTTTGGTTTCTCGCAACAATTTGAAATGTCTATTACTTCCAGCATATTTCATACAAAATGTCCTCAGCATTTCCCAGCTAAATTTGTGCCTTATGTTCATTAATGAGGATGACTCTTTTGTTGGGTCTTTTCAATTTCTCCACAATCCCAAGATGTGCTTTGATCACTTTGGATTTAGTGACAGGGTACACTCAAACTCTTCTCGTAAAAGAACAGGCATGGCAGTAACTAAAGCTAAAGAAAAGTCAGCACAAAAGCACTGGTAGAGTTATTCTGTTCAAGAGCGTGTATATGCCACATAAAAGGCAGAGCAGCAGTAGGACTGGTGAAACAAATAGGAACAATCTAAAATTCTAAACAGCTTTTAAAAGAGAAAGATGTCATTGGATTAAAGAGAAGGTAACTCAGTTTACCCTGTCGCTTACTTAATAAACTTAGAGATGGGCCTCCTTCTAGCCTAATTTTTCCATTTATCTCACTAGAAAAGCATGGAGAAACAAACATATTTTCACAGTTTAGTCCACCTACAAATGGATTCTCAGAACTAGTTTAGTTTTATGCGGTTTATGTCGAGCTGAGCACACTACTTAAAAGCATCTTCCATTAGTGCTACATGAGCAGCTGCCACCGTCCTCCCAAGGAGAGAGACAGAGTCAATTCATGTCTTTTTGTTGGGCTTTTATTTGTATATGAGAAGTGCGGAGAGGAGAAGAGAGTTTGTATTTTATCAATTTGTTCAAGGACACTTTCACACACATATACACACACGAAACAACAGTTACAAATAACCCAGACAAACAAATTTTGTAATACAGCCTGGAAAGTTATAGAATTGTCATGATCCCTAGTTCCCTTGCACATTCATTTCACAGTGATAAGCCAACTGCCAGGGTATTCCACAAAGCTGGAAGAGTTAAAGTCTCAGCCATGATTTTCACCATGGTGTTTCATGAAGTCTTTTGAGTATCCTGTGCTCAGGCAATGGAGGCAACTAGAAGAAAAAGACTGGGTCTTTGAATTGGGTTGGGAACCAATCCTTCAGGAAAACAGTGCAGACATTAAACAATTGCTCTTGATATGCTGTTGCAGGCACACTCTTCCATACTAGCTGGAGTTTCCTATTAATCATGGCTAGCTATACTGACATGCTGTGGTTCAGTTGAAAGATAGTGAAGTTTTCAATATGATGAGACCGTGCCATCATGTACCAAAAGCGAGTTGCCCAAGTTGCCCAACTAACCAGTTAATAGAAGGTGAATGGAGAATAACAGATGGAGTTTCCCATGCTTATTCAATGGGATCTTCCCTCCAGGAAGGGCTTGAACTGTTTTAGTAAATTGCAATGGACCCAGGCATATACTTAAAGACACCGAGTTTTGTGCTTTAGTTTTCTGGTACCTCACATTTGAGATCCACCTTCACTAGAACAAAGTGCTGCTTGACTCATTGCTCTAATGAGCTCAAACTTTCTTTCCCAGTAGTCATATATTTTGTTCTGTAGGTTTCTAAGAAAGTGAATAACTGGAAGAACTGCATGTTATGAAATGTCTGCTATGGATACATTCTAAAAAAATAATTATTGGTACAACTGTGGCTGGTCATTTGATCTCACTCAAAAATGCTATTTTAAAGAAAAGGTTTATAGTCAGAACCAACAATGATATGCTGACACTGATGTTTAGTGGAGGAATCTGATTCTTTCCCGTGCTGCCAGGCACTGTTTAACATATAAGCAAAACTTAGCCATTCCTGACTATCATCTGAACTGGGTTTTTTTCCCTTTTTTGTACTTAGAAGAGAGAAAAAAAATATTCCAAGTTGTATTTGATACAGTAATTTTTCACCTGACCCCATTTTGTAAGCTGCTGTAGCTGCTCTGTGGCATGTTTTCCACATAAAATGATCTGATTTCATTCATAAGAGGATGGAATTTTTATTTTCTTTTATGAATAACTTTAGAGAAAAAGATGTTTTAACTTTCTACTAAACTTTACTATTTGTTATAAACTCATTCCATTCAACAGCCATTCTTTTTCTAAGTAATTTGATTTTAAGGGCATATATATATATACGTATATATGCATGTGTGTGTATATATATATGAATATATGTATATGCATCTCCTTGTGTCTCTGATGGATTTCAAGCTTTAATGAGTGTAGATTGAGACTAGAATAGTATTTGAATGGAGGATTGGTAGTTTGGTCTTTACGCTGCATGTTTTTGCAGAACAAATCTAGCTTCAAGTGGTAAATGTTGCTTCTCTTCAAAATTAACGACTGTATTGTCTTCAACCATCCCTGCTGGCTGACATTCTGAGAGGAAGGAATATATTCAGGTTCTTTTCTTCTGTTCCTTTCCCCTCTAAACTAATGTTTGTGCAAAAAATTACAAGGACTTTCATTTTTATACTAGACCCTCCCTTTTTTAAAACAGCTGTCTGTCTTCCCAGCATGTTAATTGAACTACCATTTAGAAGTCGTATAAAAGACGAGAATAAAATCCATTTTCTTCTGGCATTTAGGACCTGTAATGTATCCATTCCTGATTGAGTCAATGGTAGTGCCACGTGGCACAGTGAGGCAAGGCAACTTTTTGCTTCAATTTTGGTATCTGTTTTGAACAATTTGTTCAAGATGGGAATTATTTCAAATATGTTGAATAAAACTTGCTGGAAAACCTTAATGATGATCAATACTTTTGTTGTCAAGCTATAACACTGGTAGATATTCCTGAATGAATCACGGTGAAGGCTGTCAAATATTTAGACAAAACCTCCTCTGAAAATTACTAGGAATAGGGGCAGGGGAGGCTCACAAAATTTCTCTTCAGTGACAAATCTGACAGTTGAAATCTGCTTGAAAATCACCTAGGGTGGAAACCAGCCTGCCCTTTACCACTTCCTTCATGCTGTTTCAGAACGGTCCGAAATACCCTGCAGTAATATTTTGTGAGATAGTTTAAATCATATGCATCACTTTTCTTTAGTGTTACAACAGTAAAGTTTTTCCCTATTTTTCCAAATGTTTTTCATTGAACTGTAGAAAATTTGGCTGGGAGAAATCTTGACGCTGTACCTAGCTTGTTCTTGCAGATGCATTTTTCTTTTGTAAACTTCTTCAGTGTTTATGTGATTGTACCACATTCTTAATCGTTCCTGTGCTTACCTACATTTAAGTTTTTGCTAGTCCCCAAATGATACCTCATCTGCTGCAATCTAAGTTAAATACATCTTGTTTTTTCCACAGGGGTCATAGAGATTAGACTATTCTATTACTCACTGCAGCAGCCTTCTGCATATTGGAAGATGGTTAAGTGTCCTTTCCCATCTTCACACCTTTAAACTGAATAAACTCAGCTTCCTAAATATCCTGTTTTCTGGACCTTATATCCCTTAATTTCCATCAGTTTTCTCCCAGCTGGTGAATTCCCCTGATCTATGGTACTGGGAAGATATCTTAGCAAAAAAACCCCAACAGGTGGACACTTTTTTAGTTAATTCATTAAAAAAGGTGACTGGGGAAAAAAAATAATATAGAGCATGTGAATTGATACTACAATCCATAAATCTGAATAAATTTGAATATGAATATTTGGAGATGAGATAACCAATAGGAAGAAGTTTGGTAATTTAGTACTTTGTTGTCTTCACTACTTTTAAGACTTTTTCAGTAGTCTCTAACATATTCATTTTTAGAATTGTTTGCTAAACATGTATTTTATTTCATAGGTAGATCTTTAACTAGTTTTTAGCTCCCCATTCATAATAATTATTTATTGTTTGGGCAGGTTTTTTTTTTCAAATTTGCCCTTGTCACACAGATTTTTTGCCAGTCTACGAAGGCTTCTATTGTCATAGTAGGGCAAAGCTTTTGTTACTTCTCCCCTAGCTACAGATGTCCTGTATAAACGTCTTCTCCCTTCAAAGAGGACTTACCAAATCATATTACTGATTACATGAACCTGAATAGAAAATACCAAAATTATTCCTGTCCTAGATCAGATGAACTTTTTCCAAAAGAACAAAATCACACCACAACTAACTTAGCCATGGGACAGACATGCTAGCATACAGGAAAATCAGCAACCCTGTGGCATTTAGAGGTCCTGTTATCTTGACAAGAATGTTGTCAGGAAACCTCCAATTTTCTGTCATCCCAACTTTTATAAAAAGCTCTTAGTTACTAAGAATCAGCACAAGGTAGTAGAATTCAACTTGTGAATGCTTATTCATGATGAAAGAATGCTGAGCACCAGTAAAATGAGCCTTAGGATCAGAAAAGAAGGGGAAAAAATGGGATAGCGTGATCATGTAATCTCTAGCAAGGCTGTTTTCTGGACTGTAACAAGACCTCCTTTGATGGAAGATGAAATTTGAACAATCAAATATGAAGTTAGTGCTACATAAACACTTTCCCTTTTCTATAGTTTTTTTTTTTTCAAGAGAGCAATGAAGTGTTTTGTTTTTTTAGTTTCTCCAACTTCACAAGTGTTCAGAGGATTGTGCAGGAAAGAAAAAAAATTGACCCAAAGTCTACAGATCTGGATCTCAGTCTGACAGCCATGAGATCACAGAATCATAGAATCATAGAATATCTCGAGTTGGAAGGGACCCCTGAGTCATCAAGTCCAACTCCCTGCTCATCACAGGACTACCTAACACTAATTCATACAACCAAGAGCACTGTCCAGAAGCTCCTTGAAGTCTGACAGGCTTGGTGCTGTGACCACTTCCCTGTGGATTCTGTTCCAGTGACCAAGCACATTCTCAGTGAAGAACCTTTTCTTAATGTCCAGTCTGAACTTCCCCTGATGCAGCTTCATTCCATTTCCTTGTGTCCTATTGGTGGTCACCAGAGAGGGAAGATCAGCACCTTCCCCTCCACCGTTCCCATTGAGGAAGTTGTAGACTGTGATGAGGTCACTTCTCAGCCTTCTCTGCTCCAAGCTGAACAAACCAAGTGACTGCAGCTGCTCCTCATAAGTCTAGCCCTTGAGACCTTTCACCACCTTGGTTGCCCTCCTCTGGACACACTCTAATAGTTTCATGTCCTTCTTGTATTGAGGTGCCCAAAACTGTACACAGTACCCAAGGTGGGGCTGCATCAGTGCAGTGTAAAGTGGGACAATCACCTGTTTCAACTGGCTAGCTATCCTGTGCTTGATGTACCCCAGGACACAGCTGGTCATTTTGGCTGCCAGGGCACACTGTTGATTCATATGCAACTTGCCATCAATCCAAACCCCCAGCTCTCTTTTGCCAGGGCTGCTCTCCAGCCTCTTGTTCCCCAATTTGTACATATAAGCACGATTATCTTGTCCAAGGTGCAGAATCTTATTCTCGTTAAATTTCATACTGGTTGTGATTGCTGAGCTCTCCAGTCTATCCAGATCTCTCTCTAAGGCTTCTCTACCTTCGAGTGAGTCCACAGTTTCTCCTAATTTAGCATCATTGGCAAACTTACTTAATATACATTTGACTCCTACATCCAGATCATTTATAAAACATGAAAGAGCACTGGCCCTAAAACTGAGCCCTGGGGAACCCCACTGGTGACTGACCTCCAGCCTGACATAACCCCATTTACTAGATCTAGATTTACACCCATAAATCCAGCTCCAATAAAAAAAGGATATCTGTGCCCAGTGTTGGGAGCAAGAATACACTTCATCTGCATAAACCCGTATCTTTGTCTTGACACCAGAAGCCCAATGTGCTCAAGCGTTTGGTCTTCACAGACAAAAAATGCTCCATTTTGATCCTTATGACTTCTCCAGGAAAATTGTGTAAGTTCTTACATTCTGCAGATATGATAGGAAGGCCCTTGAGCCCCTGACCTTCATGCTTCTATTGCAGAGATTCAATCCTGATACTGCAGGAGTCAGAGGAAAGACTCTCCTCTGCTCCAGCAGTGTAAAATCAAAAAAGGTGGTGCTTTATTCGGCAGCCACATTACGTCCAACCAGAGGAAAAGCCTCCTGCCTCAGCCTCCTCATTCCCTCAGAAGCTAAGAAAGTGGCCCTGTGGCAAGACCATTCAAGCTGAAATTTACATACATATGTCTACTTAAGCATTAAGACACAATCAACCTGTGAACCACCCTAAACTGCACTTATATTTCTGTTGAATTTCATATCTTGCTTTTCAAGTGGTGGAAACAGAATGTAACAGAACTTTGTTTCCAACATACTTGAGTGTGGCAGGAAAAGCAGTAGGTGGCACAAAGAGTATGCAATATGAATAGCTGAAATTTGCAATTTAATCTTCAGATGTGGTTTTCCTTTTCATGGAAAGGTGAATGTATTAATGCAGTAATAATGCAGAACAGGAAGGCTGCCATAGCAATGGAGAAAAGAAATCAACAAATTTTAGCCCTGAATAACAGAATATTATGTTCACAGAATCAGTTAGGATATCATGGACATCTTATTGTCTGACAGTATATTCTTTTATCATTTTTGTCTGTCCTTTAAATATATTCAAACTACACTGGAAAGCTAATTTCTCAATACCAGATACATATTATACAAGCATCCTGCTCACATAAACATATTCTATAAAGAAAAGTCACATATATATATACAGAAAACATATCTCACAATAAAGAAAAGTCATACAGCAAGTAGTCTATTTTTAAAGAAATGTTGGTCCTTCAGCTGGAAAAGGGACTGGGAAGTTGAGAATTCTTGGTTGTGTATACTTCTGAATTTAACTTATTTGATAAAGCTGGGTTGTTCATCCTGCCTTTGATGTCACGCATCTATCTGCAAAACCAGAACACCTTGCACATCTATGATAAAACTGTATTTATGGACTATTTTAAAATATACAAGATAAAATTATATATACTGAATAATAATAATAATATGTTCCAATTCAAACCTGGTCTAAGTAGATACTCAAAATATAGGACAAAAGAAAAAGGAAGAGTTTTTATGTACTAGGTCTGGCTGGGATGGTGTTAACTTTCCTGATAGCAGCCTGTATATTGCTGTGCTCTGCATTTGTGGCTAGAACAGTATTGTCAACACACCAATGTTTTGGCTACTGCTGAGCAGTGCTTGCGCAGCATCAAGGCTTTCTCTCCAACAGCCCCCACTACCACCAAAGACCAGCAGGCTGCGGGTGACCAAGAATTTGGGAAGAGGCAGAGTCAGGACAGCTGCGACCAACTGACCAAAGGGATATCCTCTGCCACGTGATGTTGCGTTCAGCAATAAAAGCTAGGGAAATGGAGGAGGAGGAGGGGGCATTTGCGTTGTGGTGCTGGTTTTCCGAAGTAACCACTACATGTGCTGAGGCCCTGCTTCCCAGGGAGTGGAGGGACATCTGCCCGCTGATGGGAAGTAGTGAATAAATCCCTCTTTTTGCTTTGTTTTCATATGCAGCTTTTTCTTTTCTAGTTAAACTGCCTTTATAGTTAATCTACCTAACAAATCACCTCAGCTTATTTTACAGGCATTAGTATATTTGTTATATACATATATTTATAGGTAGGTAAACTACATAGCTGGGCTACAAAGATTATATACTATTAGATGTATCAGTTCATACTAGATAACACAAGATATCTATTTCTAATGTGCTGAGAACTTCAGCAAAACTTTTGACTGTATAGTTACAGTTTGTCTTTATTTAGGCTAATTGGAAGTAACAGGAAAAGAAGATACTGGAAGAGAAAAAACAAAACTGAGAAATGAGCTGGGATTTTCTGAAAAGAAGAGTCAGAAGCCAGCCTAAGTATATAAAAAATAAGAGTAATTGTTTGCCTTTTACACAGATTGTTAACTTGCTGTTAATAATGTCCACTTATATTATTCTGTTTAGATACTACTATGTTAATAATAAGCAGACAAAAGGTCTTGGGATGATGTTTCTCATTCGCTAAACTCTGTTCTTGCAGAAGTTTTCATCTGCAAATGCCCCTAGTTTTCTTTAGAATTTAATCTTGCAATTTAAGTATACACAGTGGAGTTTCCTCCCCAATAGGCTGACTCACTGACACAGAATCATAGAATAATTCAGAATAGAAGAGAATCCAATCTTAAATGTACAATTTTAACTGTTGAGTTCATATATTTATTTCATACTGTATACAGTAAGAGGCTTTCTACTGCTGTAGTATGTGACTTTTATACGTTTTCTTAGCAGTTAATGATTCTTTATTTACGCCCTGTTCTTCAGATGTGAAGTAAAAAAAAAAAATTATCTGGTAAAATCTGGTTATGTAGAGCAGGTTTCTTAAACTGCTACAGGTCTCACCTTATGTCCAGGAATCATTAGGAAATTACTAAAACTTTTTGTTAGTTAGCTTAAAAGTAGATAGTACCAAGTAAATGTTAACTTTTAATTTTGTTTCTTTCTGGTGCACAAACATATGGCATTCCCAACTCTAATGTGACTGTTTAACTGGTAAATTTTATTGAACAATCAGCATATTTCATACCATCTGCCAATTAGGTTGATGGTTGCGGATCTACCTCTGACTGTCAGATAACAGGAATTTGAAGTGAACAGAGTCAAATTTTTTGCATTATTTCATCTGAAATCACTTGAGGAATGATTCAAACCAGCCCATCATTCAAGCTTTCTTAGCACAAATCTTGAATTAATAGCTGTCAACTATTTTCAGCTTCCCACATTATGGACAAATCCACTTAGTGTAAGTCACAAAGTATTTCTTTTTTATCTTCCTACCAGGAATCTTACACTAGCAGGGGGAAAAAAAAAAGGGAGTCTGTGGTGTGAAAGAGGAAGAGCATTGAAATAATCCCCAGGTCTATGATCTCTTGTATCACTTTCACAGTCAAGAATGTGAGCATATCCTTCAAGCTGATGACAACATATACAGCATACACATTTATTAATCAATTTCTGACCAGGACTGCAATTCAAATGTTAGCTCTGTAGTAATGTATGGTTTAATACACACAGCTGGGTGAAAATCAGTCCTTCTAAGACCACACCCTCATGAGACTGGCATGCCCATATGATAGCCACATGTCTATCAAGGATACGAACAGAGAAAACAACCAGCTTAACTATGTTTTCAATTTTTTCTGTAGCAACAAACTGAATGTGAGACAGTAGAGAAGGTGATTTTTATTTAAAAAAAAAAATTACTCAGCCATTTTTATTCTTTCATACACAATTTTCATACTCACAAGCCACAGGACATGTATTTCCAGTTAGTCTGGCCAAAGTTTCTTGTGTGCAATCCAGAAGAAAAGGGATGATTGCTCTCAGCTCCTTCTCATGTTACTCCTTCACGGTGTTACCGTGACTGATAATAAGCAAGTGGTTTTCAGACATGCCTTTGGTACCTACCCACTAGCATGTGAAAGAATTAGATCTTTTTGCCTTTTCACCCTACGTCATCTGTCATGAGTCAGTGGGCAACCTTGCCAATGTCCTTTTATTGTTCTTATTTTTCTGGGAGTCTTAACACTCCAGCTCTGCTCTTCATCTTCCTTCCATCTTTTCTCAACGGCTTCAGTTCGTCTTTATTTTTCTCATCTTGAGAAATGCTTCTACCATGTGCTTTGATCTTGATGACCTACTTTTCCAGGTGCTATTGATACATAACATTTTTCTAACCTTTCTCCTGCCATTTCTTCTTGTGCTTTCACAAAATTATGTTCATACTTATTCATACAAATGTCTATATTCCTAATGCAAATTTCTAGACTTTCAAATAGCCTCAAATAGAGGACATACACCACCCCATCCCTTCTCCTGCAGAATATGGACTCTTCACATCTAAGGAAGCAATCTAGTCAACTACTTTTAAAGCAGGAAGATTCATGCCCACAGCAAATAATTTCTTACTCTGAGTTATATCTGATATTCATACCATTCCCCCTGATTCCTAGTTTTGTAGACCTTAAAGCAAGACCAGTCACAGGTTATTTTCATAGTTCCAACAAAGGTCCATTGCATAAGGTCTGCATGACTTCAGTGGATGGAAGCTGGTTTTGTCAGTCCAAAGAATTATTGGTGGAAGTACAACATTAGAATTGAGGCTGAATTCCATCTGAAACTTCATCCCAAGTATTTTGGACTATGTCTTTAAAGCAACTAGAACCATCTGCAAGGTGTCTAAGAGCTAATTTAGCACCAATTCAGACTTCTAGAGTCTAGATTACTAGCCTCTTCTCTGAGGACATCTGTTTTTCTTCATCCATCAAATAGTTCACAGGGACTCCTAAAAATTATTTTAAGTATTTTCACTCACGAGCCAGATTGCCATAACACAGCAGACAAAATATGCTATTATTTTCATTAATGGAACCACCCTTTCAACCAACCATTAATAAATGGCTCATTACATCACCTATGAGTGAGTATTTAATTTCTAGATTCAATTAATTCAGTGAAGAATGGATCAGAAACAAGCATTTGTAGCAAATCCTCCTTTTGTTTTTGTTGTAAAGACAGTAAAAAAGTGAGACCTGCCTACATTAATCTCACCAGTTCATTGCTAGTCAGAATGAATCTTTACTGATGTTTTCCCCAAGATTTAATTCAGGGGTGAGACACTATGCTGTATACCTCAGGTGTCAAACAAGCACAAATAATTATCTCCATAGAAGGCAGTCCATTCACAAATCACGTGACACACTTGGTTGCAGAACATTCAAAGGAAAACTATTTTTTCCTCAGATTTTCAAAATGGATTGCTGGTTGTAAATGGCAACATGTGACATTAATTCAATGACTCATTCAGATATTCCTGGAGCTTATTCACTACAGATGTAAATTAGACTGACACGTACTTCAGTAGAATTTCCTTAACTGAAATGCAGTGAACAGCCACACTGAGTCCATTCATATATTTCCTGTGAGTCCTGAGGGATGGCATCAGATGAGACCCTCAGACTTGTTCAGAAAATTCCATGTGGAGCAAACCATATGCCATTCATGAAGTTTAGGATTCAGTTGTAAGAATAAAGAGCTACAAGTACACTAAAAGTGGTCTCTTAGAGATGGTTTTTAATCATGACTCCCATAACTTGACCACCTTCTCCACAGTTTGGAGTCTTATCATCTGAATTACAGGTGGAGACAGACATCAGAGGCAAGCTAAAGAGGTTGCTCTCCTCTGTATGCCAAAAAAGTTCATGCAATGGACTGGCAAGATACAGAACAGGAACAAGGGTCATTTTCACTCTCCTTTGCTATAGTCATATATCCTGAAGGAGAACATGATTGCTAAATATCTTAAAGACCTGCAGTCACTATAATAGCAACTTGCTTTTGTAGTCATACTTAACTCCCTTTAAATGTTGTAATCCTAAGAAGCAATTAAAGTAATTCATTAAGAAATTCAGGTTGGGTTTTTTTGGTGGTTTTATTAATATATGCTACTTTATGCATCTTGGAAAACTGAAATCAGACTTGCCTGTAAAAGAATATAAAAGCAAAGGGAAACAACAAAAACTTTCTTGTATGACAGTGCTTTTGTCATAAAGCCCTTGTAGTAGACTGCGTTTTGAGAAATCCTCTACTTCTTTTTGTCTCTGTTCATTTCTTGACTGCTTAAGGGCTGTGGAGATCCTCTGCACGCTCTCTGCCTGGGGTGGACTTTTATCCATAGAATCTTTTTAAGACAGTGGTATTAGGGATATTTTGTGTTCTGCCATTTCTTGGAAATCACCCAAATACATCTATGAGATTGATGATCTCCATAGTGTTAAAGTTGTGTGAGGTGAACAAAAAAACACTGTGGCTTTCAATATTACAGCTGTGACCACTCAGTACTATTTTGTTTCACACAAGGAGTGTATGCTTCTCTCAGGTTTTCTTTGTAACAAATGTCTATGTGAAACAGCAATAAAATTTCAGCTGCTCCTAATCAGACAGGACTTCCTTAATTCTTGACCCAAATTTCCCAGACCCACAAAACCACTGTTTTCCTCTGCAAGTAACAAACATTTGAGGTGTTAATTTCAAATCCTTAAAAAAATAACGCCTGCATCATGAGTCATAGAAGAACGTCTCTCGATGCAAACAAGAAAAAAACCTTTTCACTGAAGACAAGACTTACCCCTTACAGAATGATTGCTTGAACTCCCTATTGGAGACCTAGCTAATATTAGAGAAAAGCAGAAAGAAGCACTAGTTAATGTGGGCAGGGGGAATCAGGGCCTGATTTTGTTTTCAGGAAAAATGTCCAAAGTCAACAAAAGTTCCATGGAGCACGCATATAGTATCGGTTCACATAAATTTACAGCCCCCAATCCTGCAAGTGCAATACCATGAATAGTCCTGTTAATACCAGAATATACACATAAAATGACTCCAAAGTGTGTTTTCAGAATTGAGCTGGGTTGAAATGGCTGACATAGTAGAAGCACAACAGAAAGATGTATATTTGTGTTTCACAACTCATACGTACCATGCTGAGGCAAGCTCTCCATTTCTCAGACAACAGCAGGTTTACAAGGCAGGAACACATCCCTCCACTGTTATTTGTGAAGCATGCTGTACAAGTCATACCGTCTGAAGAAATGTAAATATTCAGCTAGTGAAACTAAGCTGAAGTAAAAGAATATCTCTGGTGAAATGTTACCTATATGCCAAATCAGGAAAATCATGATCTATACTCCTGCCACGCTAGGCAGTTCTTTTCTTCCTATGGCTCTCTCTTACCTTTGACATTTCTAGGTTCTATTTTAATAGCCATGTGGAAAACACATTAATACGTATCTTAGTTTGAAATACATAGTAGTTTATATTCTTACTGCCATTCTAAACTGTGGGTGGTATCACATAAATATATTTATAATACGTGTCAATCCATTTGTGACTCAAAGGAAGACTGAAGATTTCTGTAGGTACTCCTGAAACGGAGTGTAAAAACTTCCACCATTTTCTTTAGAGTTCATCCCAAGCCTCCCCAATCAGTTTCCTGCCTTTCTCCTTCTTCTAACATAATCATATCTATTTTGTAATATTAAGTGATTCCAAACTATTTTTCTTTCAATATCACAATCCTGCTTTCTGTAACACATAAGTATTTAATAGTGTGATCTTAGTTTAACAATGTTAGCTACATTACATATTTTAATTCCTGCATATTCTGGTTGTATAAGCAAAAAGGTGAAGGGTGAAAACTTTCAGGGTCTTTGCTTTATAAGAGTTTTCTAATTTGGTGATGGATAGATACACTGGAAGACTGTGGCACCCATTTTTCGCTCCCGATCACTGTCTGTAAATTCTCTGTTTAAACTTGTCATGCACCTCCTAACGCACTTTACATTGGATGGCTCTTGTTTTTATATTAATCTTCCTACTGTAATAATACTTCACACAGATTAGCTCTCCTTTTACTTCACCTTCTGAATCACTTTAAGTAGTAGTCCTGATTATCAAGATAGAAAAATCCATGTAAATATCCATTTATTCATGGAAATGGATCTGCTAATTACTATGCTTCCAAAGGTGTTTCTTTGATTGTGCTTTTCAACTCACTTTTTTTATCCAGAAAAGTATATGCTTTTTGAAGTAGCTTCTGTTTATTACCACTTGACCTAATTTCCTCATAAGACCATCCAATTTATAGGAAACAGCAAACAGAGGGTGGAGTAGGTGTAGAATAAAACAGCAGAGCCATAGTCATTTTGTATCTATCAACAATATTTTGTTTACGCATACAGGTCATTAGCTGCATTATTTCTACCCCCTTCTTTTTTTTTTAAACTTGTCGTATTTAATCAGCAATACAAACAATTACAGATTCAGTCAGGTCCTTCATTATTGTTGATAGAAAGATCAAAAAAAGTCACACCACCATATGAAACAAGGGCATATCTTACACTGCAAATATCAAAGTTAAGGTAAAGTAGACACAAAATTTAGTCAGGAAAGACTTCAAAAAGAAAAACAAAGAAGTTTTATCTGATTTGCTCTATAGTAAAAACCTCTAAACTGTACTGTATCTAAACTGTCAATTTGATCATTTGAAAACCAAACTCTTAAACATCCAATAATACCTAATTGCAAAGATTATGTCCTTTGCTGGTTTTGCTGTTGATAAGAGAGAGGAAAAGAGAGAGACCCACAGCTCTCCACCTAAGATCTGTTAGGGACACAGTAAGTTGTCACTCCTAATAACTAATACTGATTTGTGAAATTGGCTCTGTACATGGAACATGAGAAGGCAGACAAGAGGCAACTGTAGGCTCTTTCAGCCCTGCCCTCAGGCTGCCAGGCATTTCACAGACAAAATTAGTAATACTGAACATCAATGTATGAAAGAATGTAGTGACAACCACATCTCTGAGGAGGTTATTTTTTCATTAAAGATCCCTGAAGCATAAACTCTATCCACTCCCAGATTTGGAAGACTAGGAGTTCTTCCTAGGCAAGCCACTTGAGAAAACTGGAAAGGCATTGTGTATGGCCATCGCAAATCTGTTTCCATTGTTCAAATACACAGCAGATGCACTCTGTAAGCCATTCTACAGTTCTGGTTCACTAATCATCCAGACTACAAGAGGTACAGAAACATAGCTGGCTTCCTCCTGCCTGACTACACAGATTTTGCATTGCAAAAGAATCCAGGGTATGCAAAAGAATGCTCTCGGGTCTCATTCAGTTGGGATGGAGTCTGGATCCAGTGAAATGCTTTTAAGGTTTCCACATCTGGATGTACTCAGTGTGCTTCAAATCTATTCACTCAAGTAATTTAAGTGGTACCCTTCTCCAGCATCAGTCACACCTGCTTATTTGATACTTGTAAGTTTTCTATCCAATAACCCTGTGTATGTGTGTGCCTGTATGTAAAAAGCATTTATTTTCAGGCTGATACTCAAAACACGTTACAATCCAGTTCTACTACCAGCATATGTCCTTCTCTTCTCTAAGATATCATGTATATCATGTTATACTGAGCATAACAAGTAAGTTTTCAAATCAGACAAGTGGTCATTCTATCATTTAAATAATATTTCACCCCTTTCTTACATCCCATGCTCACTACTGAGCCACATTAATCAAACAATTAAAAATTATACAAATACTGAAGTGTCAATTACCCAGTGTTCTCTGCTCCTTCCATTTTAGAGATATGTGTCCAAGTCACATTTCTTTCGCTGAATATTAAGCAACATAGTAGCACCATAAAATGTAAACTTTCCTCAGCAACTAGGAACAAACACATGAAATATGAAAATATGAAATTATTCCGGCCTGCGTGAGAATTGTCTGACTTGGTGTATTTACTAAACCCTGTTTATCATAGGATTATGATGATTTTGAAGTCAACAACTTAGGGAGAATGTAATTCCTTGTATGTAAGTGTTAATAACAGGTTCTGAATGAAAATCACAAATAATTGCAAACTCTTATTCATTTAGATATTGCATCTTCAACAAGCTTGTGCTGTGATGTTGAAATTGTATCTACCAGTAACAAAATAATTACAATTACTTTAACATATGCAGATTAACTGCATTAGCACTGTATCTTTAAAAACACCTGTATAATTGATTGCATTGGTTCTTATTTTCCTCTGTATCTCCTGCTACATTACCAGCTGAGGTGAACCCAAGCCTTTAGTTTTATGCAACTCAGAGCAGAAGAATGTAACTGTTCCCCACACTCATGTTGAAAAGAGGTGGTACATAAGGGAAGACCTATTTTTCTCATCAAATAACGCGGTTACCTATAGTGGGATGCTTCTGCTTGCTCCTAGAGCCCGGTGAAGTGAACACTTTCCTAGAAAGATGCAGAGGAAAAGAACAGCTCTCTACAGACACAAATGCCATGTATTCACGGAAAAGTCCAGTTTAATCCTCTGAAATATTTCCGGACAAGATAATTGGTACACATTAGTGAATTACAGTGTAAATAACAGCTTTCCTGTTTACTTTTTTTTTAATTTATTTTTAACATTATCACTATTTTGACTTTACTAGAAAATTGTAGGGTGACATTTCCCTGATATGTCCTGATTTATAGGGAAATAGTGTTTCTGTCTCATACGTTTACATGAGGACTTTTCGAAAGTTGTTTAGGAAAGCTCAGAATTGCCTCCACAGAGAAGGATGCTTATCCCTGAAGCAGGATGAACACATTAAATTGTAGAAAAGATTAGATTGGAAGGGACCTCTGAAGGTCGTGTAGACCAACTACCTGCTCAAAGCAGAGCTAACTTCAAAGTTAGATGGGGTTGCTCAGCGACTTCTCCAGATCAGTTTTGAAAATCTCTGAAGATGGAAATTTCACATTGTCTCTGTGCGCCTTATTCCAGGGCCTGTCCCCTTGCACCAGGAGCGAGTTGGTTTTTATATCCAGCCAGATTTTCACTGCTGCAATTTATGACTGCTGCCTCCTGTCCTTTTGCTGTGCACCTCTGAGGAGTGTTTGGCTGGTTAAAACTGCAGTATGTCCATCCATCCTGAAGAAAACTGCTTATTGGGATGTAAAGCACGATTTTAGATATCATGTAATTAAAACCATGTATATGCAGATGGCAAAAAAAGACCTCACTTGTGAAGGAAAAGAACAGGTGCCCTATAAATCATGTTGAATTTACCTCACCTGCCAAAAGTGACTCTTCTTAATAATATAGCTGTTCCCACATATTTTGCATTTCTATTATGATCAGATAAAGCAAATTTTCAAGAAGCTGGTCACACTGCAATAAGGATATGCTCGTATGAAGAATCTGACAACTCATCACACTTATCTAAAGTACATAGAGATCTTGTGGCCAAACTATGTGATCCGCCTCTGTCTCTGGTGCAGTGAAAGGCTTTAACAACAACATCCCTTTTGTGCCGAGTCAGAATCCCCTTTTTAACACTAATGTTGGTTAGACAAGTTTTATTAATCATCATGCTAGAACATGCATTTGTGTTTCAACAGCACTTTCACAGCAATTCAGACTCCATGGAGGAGAATTAAGAGAGCTGTGTTTCAGTCAAGCGAAGTAACAGACATCCTCATAAAAGAGGCCCCCAATTTATTTATGTATAGCCTCATTTCCTCTTATGTTCTTTCAGTTTTCAACATTCCCTTTGCTGCACAGATCTCTATATAGGAAATAATATTAGAAAACTGGCAGCAAAGCTTAAAATGAGACCTTATAGGAAGGAAAGGTGGTTTTATTTTAAAATAAAATTTCACCCATACTATCATATCCACATACTCAAAAGCACCAAGAACTGTGTGTACAGGTGCCACTAAGCATGCAACCAGGTGTCTTTCCAGCATTCAGACTTCCTCAGTGATGCAGAGGACAAAGTACACAGACTATCAATCCTCAACACTTCTCCTAGGTCCCTTTTTAGCTTACTAGTGAAATGCTGATTTTGAACATACTCTTTTTTTCCTCTTATGAGATGACAATGATAAGTGCCTTCATCCTGTCCCACCTCTATGAATCACCAGGATTTACTGATTGTCCTTTGACTCCCAATCTGGGCGCCCTGGGAAGATGCACATAGACTTCACGAGATCTTGATGATCTCCTAACCTAGATGTCATCAACACGTTCCACGTGTACATCTCCTCTGCTGCGTTTGTTGCCCTGGTGCTCCCACACCCAGAAACTCCCATTATTACCAACCTAAACCTATTACATTTCTTTAGCTAAACAAAGACTCATTTGTCAAGACTTTTCAGCAGTGGTGCTAGTTCACACAGTTGCCGACTCCAGACTTGTCCAGTATGTATGCATGCATGCATGCATGTCTGTGTGTAACCTGCAGTGGTCCTGATGCTATTCACAAACCACTGTGCAAATACTGTGTATGAGGTGGTGAGATGGTGAGAACAACCTGCAAAGAGGGAGGTAGCAATAGCTTAAACTCCACTACTGATGAAGGTGCATCTGCAACCTAAATCCCCATTTGACATTCCCGGCTCCCACTCAGAGTGCATGCTGATGGCCAGTCCATGCTACTTGTCTCCTCTGATTTGTCTCTGAGCTGTCTACACAAGAAAGATTTGGTTTCTACCTACCTGATGGAAAAGATACCTTTGGATTCTCTGGAACCACAGGCAGAAAACTTTAAGGATCACCTTCTTCACTTTCGCTACAGTACACAAAAACTATGTCTTAAAACCTAAAATATTCAGATACTATCCTGTTGCAAAGACTGATGATTTCTGCAAGCAGTAAAGACTTCATTGCATGGGGCTAATTCTAAACGTACCTTAACAGCCTGAACTTATAATTTATTTTGCTTTCCTAATGAAAACAAATCCACTCCAGATGAAAAATTAATAGGAACAATTTGCCTCAGTATTTTTCAAACAATCTTCTTTCTGCAGTATCTTTGCTGGGAGGCGGGTTAACTTATCTCAGATTCATTAGATTCATTAAAAAGTCAAGCCAGAACTGTTTGAGGCAACTTTCCTATATATTTCAATATTGATTTAATTTCTATGGGATATTATTTATTCTTCCCAATGATCAACTGATTTCGGATTATATAATTTTTTGTCACCATGGAGGAGAGTTAAAATAAAAACTTCACAAAAAATGAAAGTAAAATTCTAGTTCTGCTTAGACAGGAATATGTTTTCATCAATGAAACACCTGAATGAAAATCCTTTGTGTTTGTTTAAAACACAACAGATTGTTTTGTAACCATCTGTATTATAGGGTCTGCAGGGTGTAGAAAACAGTATAGAAAAGTAAACTAATCAACTCTGTGCCATGAGATATCTGAAAGAGCACACTGAAGTCTTGTCAATCATTGCTCAGTACAGGCCAAAAATATATGTTCATGGAAGACTGGGAGAAAATGCGTTTTAGAACCATTCACTTACCTGTGTTCCTGTGAATTTTTATTTTAAAAATATACGGTACATAGAAACATGCAAGATGTTTAAAAAGCAAAGGTAACACACAGAAAGGAATGGAAGAAACTGTTGATCTGCAATGATAGTGACCACTAAATACTATCACTTGGAGGTTGGGGTGAAATTAACAATCTGCTTTCTTGAATTGAAACGTAAAAGCTAGATCTATTTCTCCTTCAAGTTACAAAAGATGGAAAAGATTTAAAATATAGGTGCTGAGAATCCCTGCAAGTTAATGAGCTCTCTTAATTCCTATGAACATTTACAATGTGATCTTTATACTGCATACTTACTGTGTATTAGAAATATTTGTTGTCTGGCTGCTACGTGTTGGCTCCAGGCTGTGGAAGAGTGCTCAGGCTGAGTACTCCAATAGTGTTATTAAATATAAACAGACTGAAAAGACTGTTGATTATAGAACTTCATTACATGAATAGTCAATACGTGTGGTAGTTTATTTAGGTTTGGCACAAGAAGCATGGGAAAGTCTTATCAGTCTTCATCTAGGCACTTAGGGCCACAAGAATGTTCAGTCACAGTAATGCCAACTGGTATTTATATACGCAGTAATTCCTGTCATTGCATCTACCAACATAACAGTGAGTTGGAGGAGAAACCAAACCAGATGAACTTTAAGTTCTTTTGGGAAATCAAACAGAAATAGCACACATCAAGCTAAGAACGTCTCCTCTAAATTTAACTGAATTGTACTAATCAACATAAAACACTAGAGAAAAAACAATGCTCTGCTCTAAGGGTCTGGCAAACTTTTAGCAATGGATAGAGTAAAAGTGAGTGCTAGTAGTGAAAATATGCAGTGAAATTTTAAATCACACATATATAGAGAAAAATGTCAAAATATAGTATTTTTATTAAATTTAGTTAGGGATTGTTAGTCCCCTGTGTGAATGTTTGCTCCCAAGTTCGTTTCTGAAGGTTTCCTTTTTGATCTCCCCAGAAGAAAAAGACTAAGTCTCCATCCTTCATCGACACATTCAATGCTGATGAGCAGTGTTTGTTCAATTTAACCCACACTGTTTACAGAAAGACATACAATGGATGAAATGGAATATATCACATTCTACTAAATGCATATATAGAATTCCTATATTTTGGTGGTTCAGCTGTGGAAGGCACCTATTGAAATGGTTGTGAAGATCTGCAGGTAAGTCTTCTATCCATTGTTCTGGCGCAACGTGGTTCCATTTGTTGTATGGTCTCCCGGAAGCATAGCCCAGATCAGTCTCGTTGGGCTGCAGGGAAAGGGGGTTTATCTGAAATACAAACCTTCTTTAAATATATTTAATGAATTCTCATAGAATTTTCAAAAGAGTCATATAAAATAACTGTATGAGTTACCACTTCATATTGTATTAATTCTATATGGGTTTTTTTTTCTTTTTATTGCAGTGCTGAGCCTCTCAAACAATATTTTCTCAAACAATATGTTGCCCTTATTTTGTGAATTCCTTTTAAGGTTGAGTTGCAAGTGCAGCTGTGTATAAAGTAATTAAGGCTTTTATGGACGCATATGTTTTAGATGGTTGCTGGTTTTATGAAGGTGGATGTGTTAATGTGTGAGATTAAGTGCACTAGAACTCTACAGGTTGCTATTTCTTTTTACGGTCATCATCTTAGAAGCTTACTGGATAAATATCACTAACAAAGCAGCTTAATTTGTATGCTTAGACCATCACTTCTGAGGTCACTAAAATACAGTAAATCATTCTCCCAAGTTAGGTACATACTCCATCTTCAGTATCAACACAGAACAGAGTAAAGCTTAATTTATACACAACCCATACATAAGAACAAGCAAATGCATTTAAACTGGAAGTGACATAACTGTAATTAAAGCAAAAAAAGTAATGAAGATATTATACATTAAAAGTGAATGGTCAACAAAATATAAAGTAAAAATTATGTAAGTTCTGTGGTAAATCAAAATGGAATGAGTCATTATGCTCATTACATAACTTTAGAATAGTCTGTAATATTTGCTAATTAATCCAAAATTACTGGAAGCAAGATCACACAAGATTATCTACACCGTATTTTCCATCTCATAGGGAAATAGATTTGGCTTCCTTAAAAGATCGATCAGTATTTCATTTTTTTCTCTCCTCTCAGTATTAAATCTTTGAAAGAAGAGAGCCTTCCAATCTTCTTTGAAAGCTATTCATAAATTGGAATGCCATGCCTTTTTTTTCCAAATTTGTTGCATTGGGTTTTTTTTCCTGCTGTGTACTTTTTTATATTAGTTATTCTTTGGTTCCCCTAGGAAGTTTTAAAGCACATTATGCAGACAGCACATGTGCTTCTGTACCTCCTTTAAAGCAAAGATTCTCAGGATGGAAATTAATGTCATGTCTTTGCAAATTAGGCTGCTTATCAAACTTCTCAGAAAACATATATTTCGGAGTACTTATCTTCTTTTCTGTCACAGAGATTTCCTCTACTTACACGGAAACTATCAAGGGAAAAAAAATCTGTACTTTGTCTACCAAAAGGCTGAGGAATACTGCTTTTGTGTGTGTGTGTGTGAAAGGGAGGAGGTAAGACACAAGAGTGGGAGGAGAAGGGTTTAAATTTCCACAATAGTGGTATGATTCATTTGGTATTCTCTCCAGCTGTGACCAAAGCAAATCTGTGAAGAAGAGTCTCATCTTCCATGACAGAAATTCATACCTGTTTTAAAGGAATGTTGGGTTAACAGCTGTGATTCTTCTCTCCGAGCACATTTATTAAACTTTTTCCCATTCAGTAGTTTATCATTCCTTGACACATAGATCATTTACTTACCAAAGGGATGCAGCATCACTGGTAAAAATGAAGACTTTCGTTCAAAGAAAAATCTAATAATGAACTGAGACTGAGCTATGAAAAAACTTATTAATTTTGCCACAAAAACTTCCCCATCAAGCCTCTACAACCTGTTAGTTTTTTGATTTTGCTCAAATTGAAGTACTGATTAAAGTTATTTTAAACACAGGTTTTTTTTCATTTACTTTTTACATATGTTTCAATTCTAAGAAGATTCGTTGTAAGCCTGCTCCTAAAGTTAAATACATTGATCAGAAGTCACTCTCTCTGAAAGCAGAAAGTAGAAATAACCGATAGATCTTGAGTTTTAGTTCAGTAGTAGTTGGAGCATTTCCCTTAAAAGCTGAGCTTTTTTCACCACTTCCTAATGTATGCAAGGATCCACGTAAAAAGAAAGCAAATTTTAATGTAGATCACCTAAATTTGAACTTTATTGCTGTTTTACTGAAATTGTTAAAAGGTAGATGTTTGGTTCCTGTAGGCATGATATTTCATAAATGTTGCAACCATGTCATTCAGCAAGCACACTGGAAGGGGGCCTCTATTTCTCTTAATTTTAAATAATTTCTTTATTAGCTTTATAGCAACATGCTTGGAAAAGACAAATCAGCTAGGGAGCCAACTAAAGTTACCCTTTCATAAAGTAATAAAGTCCCCTTAATTATTCCCTTAAAGCAAACTTAAAGATGATGGTTGAAAATCAGGCTTAGAGGCAAGATGTCATTCTCCCTTCAAATTCAGATCAAGCAAAGACCGGATTCTAAGGGTTCCTGATTCTCCCATCAAGTCAAGAGAGGTCTGATCCTGCATCAGTTAAGCCTGATTCTTCTTAGGCTGGGAGGATGATAGAAAATAAGTTTTTTGGAATAGGAGGGAATCTGGTTCCCACTCAAGCCGTCCCAATAGTCTTCAAAGCTTGTGGAAGCATTCAGGCATTCTGTTCCCAGAAAAACTAGGTAGCATTTAATTCTAGGAATTTTATGTATGGCACACTTTTTTTTTTTTTTAACATTGGTAAGTTGAAAGACAATTTGCAGGATATTACAATTTGCAGGATATTATATGGATAAGGAACTGGCTAGATGGCTGCACTCAAAGGGTGGTGGTCAATGTCTCCATGTCCAAGTGGAAACCAGTGACGAGTGGCGTTCCTCAGGGGTCAGTACTGGGACCAGTGCTGTTTAACATCTTTGCTGGCAACATGGACAGTGGGATTGAGTGCACCCTTAGCAGCTTTGCCGACGACACCAAGCTGTGTGGCACCGTCAACGCGCTGGAGGGAAGAGATGCCATCCAGAGGGACCTGGACAGGCTGGAGAGGCGGGCCCGTGCAAACCTCATGAAGTTCAACCAGGCCAAGTGCAAGGTCCTGCACCTGGGTCGTGGCAATCCCAGTCACAAATATAGGCTGCGCGGAGAATGGCTTGAGAGCAGCCCTGAGGAGAAGGACTTGGGGGCACTGCTGGACAAGAAGCTCCACAGGAGCAGGCAATGCACACTTGCAGCCCAAAAAGCCAACCGCATCCTGGGCGGCATCAAAAGAACTGTGGCCAGCCGGTCAAGGGAGGTGATTCTGCCCCTCTACTCTGCTCTGGTGAGACCTCACCTGGAGTACTGCGTGCAGCTCTAGAGTCCTCAGCACAAGAAGGACATGGACCGGTTGGAACGGGTCCAGTGGAGGGCCACGAGGATGATCAGAGGGCTGGAGCACCTATGCTATGAGGACAGGCTGAGAGAGAGATTTGGTGTTGTTCAGCCTGGAGAAGAGAAGGCTCCGGGGAGACCTTATAGCAGCCTTCCAGTACCTAAAGGGGGCCTAGAGGAAGGATAGGGAGGGACTCTTCATCAGGGAGTGGAGCGATAGGAGGAGGGGTAAGGGTTTCAAACTGAAGAAGAGTAGACATAGATTGGATATCAGGAAGAAATTCTTTACTGTGAAGGTGGTGAGACACTGGAACAGGTTGTCCAGGGAGGTTGTGGATGCCCCATCCCTGGAAGCGTTCAAGGCCAGGCTGGATGAGGCTTTGAGCAGCCTGGTCCAGTGGGAGCTTGCCTGCCCAGGGGTTGGAACTAGATGATCTTTGTGAGAATCGCTCCTTATCCAATAACAACAGCTCAGGCAGCGAACGATACAAAGCACATTTTATTTGAACATTCTTGCAAGAACGGGTGACCTAGCAAGTAGGCATACTTTTGGTTCTTGAAACGCACCTATTTATTTCGTAATCCCAGCCAAATTTTCCCTCCCCTGTTTCCCATTGGTTAGGTACTCCAGGGTTCACAGTCCGTCCAGAGGGCCTAAAATCATTCCCGGATGTTCTGTCTCTGTTTACTTCTCCTTATGCTACACCTAAAGGGATTATCTGACTAGTTTATTTCTTTCCTTTTTGGTAAAATTGCTCAAGGTGATTAGTCCTGGTTAAATGTTTGACTACCCTTCTAGACACTAATCCAGTATGAATCAGTTTGTCCTTTTGTCTGTGTGATAAGAGATGTTATACAAGCCTTTGCTGGAGCCTCTTTGTCTTAGTCGTTCCCTTATCATGCACCTCTGATGGAAATGGCTTTTCTCTGTTGCAAAAACATTACCTGCCTTTCTTACATCTTTAAGGTCCTTTCCAACCCGAATCATTCTATGATTCTATGATTTATTAGGTTAAGTTGCGTTTTGATTTCAGAACAAACTCCTCTTGACTCTCTTCAAAGAGCGTTTCAACTAGTAGAAGGCCTGTCAACCTAATGGAAGCTAACAGCTAGGAGTACTGCGGATAGTCCACAAAGTCCACCAAGAATGTGTAAGGAACTTGTAACCAATGCTTTTGTTTAGCTGGGATTTTTGAAGCATTCCGCCACCCTCTTTTTTGTTTCCCTGTTCCACAGATGACAAGAAGGACATTATTGTAAAGGAATCCTTTTGAAGTAACTACTCCTCCTCCATCCTAAGAAGTAATGCTGGCTCTTTCACAAAGAAGACAAATTCACACAAAATGCAGTCTTTTGTTTTTCTTTTGTCAATGTCTGAGGGCCTCTACAAACACTTTTCCTAGTCATGTGAAATGCGAGTTAGCTGTCAGGTAGCTGTGCACTCTTGGGCTTCTCAGTACAAACACGACCACCTACACTTCCTCAGATGACCTGCATGACCATCATTTGGGGGCAGTGTAATGCAGAGCTCCAAGCTTGTGCTTAGGCAATCCACTGACTCACACAGTCTGTCAGAAGCAAAAGGTCGGATCCAAAGCTGCAAGGGTTAAATGGTTAGGTTTGCCCTGCCATGCCTAAGGGTGAACGAGGGAGGAGCTGTTAGCAATTCAGAAGAAAGAACAAACGGTCTTGATGGGCAGCCAATCTCAAATGCTTTTCAATCAAGTGGACACTCTCCCATGCCAGCTCAGGAATCACCATAGCTGTGATGGCCATGGGATGGGAATGCATGACCATGCATTTCTCCTTCCAGGCATGAAAATGCAGTCTCCTTCTGTGGACAATTCCCAGTACCCACAGAGGACTAGGAAGAGTGGTTAGCTCCTGCAAGAGGTGTTAGCGCCTGATGATCCTGCTCTGGAGGGTTTTCCAAGGTAATGGGTCTCTGGAACTTCCCTTTGTTCCCAGGAGAAGATGACAACTAGACTACCCTGACAGCCCAGGATTAACAGTAGTTAAAGTTCCCCTTTTAAATTGCCCTCCCCCTATTACCATAGAGGAACTACACAGTAAGAAGTGAGTATAAAAGGGAATGCAGACTTGCTCCTGGGTGCAGATATCCCTCCAGAAATCACTCTTTCTTGATTTCACATTTGGTCTGATGACTTCAGGAAGCATTTCCAAGACAAAGCCTGGTTGGACTCACACAATATTTCATTCAAGCAGCAGCCACGTACCATTTTTGTTTTGGTACAAAAACTCCCATAAACTGGGAGACAAGCCCTGCAGTAAAACTGGAAGGCTCACGAGTAAGGGTGGGTAACTGCAGTTGCATTACAGTAACAGCACGGCACATTTTGGTCTGGCTCTCTGGATGCTCAGAAGCAACTGGACTCTGAAAAACAGTATATCTGCAATTGATTCTTACAGAAAACAATGTAATTGTAATGGGTTTGTAATTTAGTGTGTTGGAGTGATAGTGATAGTGTTTGTGTAAAAGCAGCACAGGAACTGCACAAGGTAAAACAGACCACGCAGATCATGCTAAAAAATACGTTAAGGAGGAAAAGGATGTTGTTAACCTCTATAAGTTTGTGACTAAACAAAGGAAATACCTTGGAGCATTGGCTGTTTTAAAGCAGCAGATCCCATGTCTGCTGCCTGTGAAGCACACGTTAGTCATTGCAAATCGGCAAAACTGAAAGGCAGTAAAAACAAAGCATTTGGACCCTTTTGTATGACTTATATCATGCACAGGATCCCAAGAGAAAAATTTGAGGAAGTAAAGAATTTAGAAAAAGAAATGCAGAAACTGAACGAGGATGATGAAATTCACAAATCAATAGAACAAAACACTACCTTAATCAGAAGCATTAGGATGCTGGGACCATTAGAAGCGCCAGTCAGTTGCAATGGAAGAACTCTTGTGAGCCCATTCAAACTGTGATTCATTCTGAGCATGGCCCTCACTCTGCTTCAGGCAGAAGGGCAGAAAACCTCAAAACCCCCAAATTTCAGTGTTTCTTCATGGTCTAACCTTTAGCCAGAGGTGAGCACCTTTTATCAAAGCCACTTGGTTTTATCAGAAAACTAAGGCCATCCAAAGGTGTAATTCAACTCATTGCCTATTCATAATCCCTGCTCAAAAATCTCCTGAACTCACAGAAGACCCATTCAGAAATCGACTCTGGAAAGAATTAAATGAGAGGTGAAGAAGACATGACAATCTACCATAGTCAAATCTACTGATACTACTACATGGAGGCTCTATGAACAGAGCTGAAAAGACAGAGGCAAGGACTACAGCAATTTCCCTTTCCCCCCAGTGAATCAGTATCAAGGCCTGTAACGGGAGTTTGGCCAACTTAACAAGTCCCAAACAAGGTCTGCAGGTTCTGCTAGGGAGGCCCAGGATCTGTGGGCTGGCACCACAGATCCTGGCACCTTTGCCAGTGGATTCTTGGGGATGACTGTCAGTCAAAATGGTCATTGGGAACTCAGAAAAAATTGCTCCAATTATTAACAGATACAGGACCATCCATGAACATTCTTGAGATGTCTATGGTAAACTCAAGCAGAAAAAATGAAGTGCAGTTCACTTGAAGTAGTTAGGATGGAGCCCACCAGCATGCCCCAGTTTGGGAAAACATCCCCTTACCACTAGGAAAATTAAAGGCAGTAATGCATAGCACAGTTAGTAAGTGCCCAGAAGGAGGAATTTTAGGTGTACCATTTCTAAAATAAAACTGTCCTACAGTGGATTTTGCAAAAATAAATTTGTTGTATTTTGAGGGAGGACCCTCAGTCATTTCTGCTGTGCATAGGTGGGCTGCACTCAAGGTACCAGACCCATTGCTACCATGACTGCTTGGGCAGGAAATCCATGAAAGCTTGGGCACAGAATGAAACCAAATGTGGTAGGATCGAAACAGATACGATAACCTTGTAAATGAAATTGTTCTCATAGAAATGCCATCTATCCATAATGCTCCCCTGTGGCCTGTAAGCAAAGCAGACTGGACTTGGAAGCTTAGAGTGGACTACAGAGCTTTGAATGCCTGTACAACCCCAGTAGCACCCCTGATTGCCAAATACAAGGAAATTGTGACAGCAGTTGCAGCACGATCATGTTGATATAGCGTGACAGATGGGGTCAATGCTTGTTTTCTGGACCGTCAATTCAAGCTTGCTGGTACAAATTTGCCATTTCGTTTTCAGGAACTCACTTTGCCTTCACTTGCACTCCCAAGGTTACCACTCTTCCCCTTGTATTTATCACATGAATGTATTATGTATGCCAGAAAAATTGTGACTGGAGTTCAGAAAGCATGTGATTATAAGTGGATGACATTTTAACCCACTCACCCACCAAGGAGAGAAAAAGAAGAACTCATGGAAGAAGTGCTGCTTTTCCTAACTGAAACAGGACTTAAACCCAGTAGGTAAAAGGCTCAGTTAGTTCAAAGCGAAGTCAAACACTCAGGGATGTCCTTGGATGAAAATGAGTCAAGCCCCGCATGTTCAGATTGGAAACACTGTAAAATTCCAGCCCAAATCAATGCTCACCCATTATGGTAATTTTTAGGCTTAACTAATTTTTCCCAAGACTTTATCAAATCCTTTGCAAAAAACCACAAGCCTCTATATCAGTTACTCAAGAAAAAAAGTAAACGGATGTTGGGAAAGGAACAGAGTGAAGCACTCTAAACTTAAAAGATTTATATAAAGCCACTGCATTAGCCCACCTAGAGCTTTCTTCTCATTTTTACTTTCAGTTAGCTGGTTAGCCTGAAAGCATGGGAGCCACCCTTTCTCAAATTGAAAAAGGGAAACTAAGGGTTATTGCATATGCATACAGACTTTTGGATGTAAATGAACAGAGTTCACCCTATGTTAAGGGGTTTGCCTTGCCCTAATACAGAGTCTGAAACATTGGGATGGTTCAATTGGAAGGTTCAAATTAATTATGCAAACTGCACACTCTTCTCTAAAAGACTTTCAGGTAAAATCAAGGCCAGTCAGTTTAGCAACCCCAGAACTGCACAGCTTTAGTAAATCATGATGTCAGCTTCAAAAGCACACTCCAACAATCTGCATCTCCAAATGGTTGCTGCTGGAGGGAGAAGTACACACTTTTCCCTTCCCCAAGGTAGAGAAAGTCTCTTGGCCAGCAAAATGCAGTGAATCACAAAAGGAAGCTGTAAAAAAGGGTTTTACCACATGCTACACAGATAGGTCCCCCCTTTATGACAAAGGTATTACCAAAACAGGATACAAAGCTATTATGTCCCAGATGGTAGAGTACTGTCTGGTCCAGCATGTCCTCAATCTGTATAAACTTCAGAGCTGCAGGCAGTGTTGGAGGTTTTGAGATTCGAATCGCCAAATATTCTTCTGTCAGTTTATATGGACTCAGACTGGACCACGTCCGGCAACAGTCTGGCCTCCTGTTTGGCTAGCAAGAAATCAAGAGTCTTCAGATGGCAAACCAGTAGCACAAAATGCTAAATGGCAACATATACCTAATCTAACCTAGACCACAAAAGAAGTAACCTGGATCACACACAGTCCTGCCCATAGTGAACAGCAAATGGCAGCAGCATACTGTAATAAACAACGTGTCTGAGCAGGTTGTATACAAGTCTGAGCCCAGTTCAGAGCACAATCCTGACTCTGTCCCTGCTGCAGCTGTAATAACGCATGCTCAGGGAGGAACTGGAAGAGTTATCTTAGATTTAAGTACCTTCCAGGAAGGAGATGCAGAGATTAAAGAATTGGCTGAAGCAGGAAAAGACCAATCAGGTCAATTCACCACAGTACGGGAAAGTAATAGCTACTGAGTTGCAGATACAGAAGACAGTAAGCATTGGACTGTGTTTCAGAATACAGTTATCTAATCCAATTCATACATTAGCAAGGCCATAGAGCTAAGGCAAACATTACGCAGAGTGAAGGACACTGGCTGGTGGCCTGATAGGAAGAAGGATGCAGACTGCTGGTGTGAGAATTGCCTTTCTTTGTGCGCAACCAATGCAGATTGTGCTGGAGCAATGGCCTCAGTCCAGCACCAATGTATTAAATGCCCATGAGTATGACTGCAAATTGACACTGCTGGACATCCATCTCAAACCAACAAATACATCTTGGCATTATTATCCCATGCCAGCTCAGGGATCACCACAGCTGTGATGGCGATGGGATGGGAATGCATGATCATGTATTTCTCCTTCCAGGCATGAAAATGCAGTCTCCTTCTGTGGACAATTCCCAGTACCCACGGAGGACTAGGAAGAGGTGATCCTGCTTTGGGAGGGTTTTCCAAGGTTATAGCTCTCTGGAACCTCCCTTTTTTTTCCGCTAAAGAAGACATATACAACTCCCCCCTAACTCAGACCAGGATTAACAGCAATCTTTTATTCTCTGCCAAATTGAGCTTTTAAAGGCCCTTTGTGGGTGTGAACTGGGAATTTGGGATTTTACCCTGTGTATTTGCTACTGTCAAACTAAGAAACCCCAAACGTGTATTCATTGTTTGAACCAAATTGTCCTTTCCCCAAATCAATTTCATTTCTTGGATCCCGAGTGTACACGTGGCTCAGCCACATGCAAAAGCCCTACACATCACAATACTTTACGGCTCCCTTAATGAATGGAAGTTTGTCTTACGATTTTGTAACAGACAAAAATAGCATAACGTCACGATATACTTGCCAAGCTCTACTTCGAAAATTTTCAAAGTACCCATTTGATTTGCTAAGGTGAACAGCTGTTCACCTGTTTTCACGATAAAATTACTTAATTTGTCAGAGATTATAATCTTACTTACTAATATTTCACATTTGTCAGTCTAAAACTATGAATGTCTTTTGAAGTCTATGCCTGAATGATGTACCCAACTGGACTAGGAGTCCATGACACTGTATCATACTTTCACCAGAACAGCAACAGGTGACTTGACTTTCTTCTTTCCCATGATTTTAAGGGCTTACACAGTTTCATCTGAAAATTTCTGGTGTAGCTTACTGAATTTCCTCCTTATGTTCAACTCCATCTAGATAGTGCACACTTCATTAATTAAAAAATGCTCACCATGACAGCTAAGAAGCTTGCTGCTTCTCTTCTAGATGTCCTGGGACTTAACACTGAAAGTTCAGTAGATGACACTTATCTGTAGTGTAGAAATTGCTAAACAATCTTGACGACTTGCAGGTTTTCGATCAACTGTCCTCTCGGATATCGTCTGTCACTCTACTGGCAGCCAAAAGCTGGGAGCACCCAGGACTCACAGCATCAAGGCTGTGTAAGGAACTTAGGAACTTGTAACCAAAGCTTTTGTTCAGCTGCAATTTTTTAAGTGTCCCTCCATCCCCTTTTTTGTGTTCCTGTTCCACAGATGACAAGTTTTCAAAGGAATCTTGTAAGTTCTGAAGAAACTATTCCTTCTCCATCCCAACAACGTTGCAAGAGCTCAATCTAATGCTAAATGCAGCCTTTTGCTTTTCTTTCGGGTATC
>VWZL01004242.1:0-55985 GCA_013396915.1 Stercorarius parasiticus | reverse complement strand
GAAGCCTAGCTTAAAGCCCCGTCAATGAATTCTGCTAGCGCATGAGCAGACACCCTCTTCCCCCTTTCAGAAAGATGAGCCCCATCCAATGCCAACAAGCCTGGTGCTGTGTAGGCCATCCCATTGTTGAAAAACCCAAAACTGTGGCAGTGACACCAGCCACATGGCCACGTGTTGATGGATTGCATACATCTATTTCTTACAGTGTCCCTGCCGGTAACTGGAAGAACAGAAGAAAAAATAACCTGCACCCCAGACTGCCTTATTAACCTTCCCATGGCCCTGAAGTCTCTCTTGATTGTTCTTGGGCTATGTGTTGCCACCTTGTCACCACCCACGTGAAAGAGCAGGGTGGTAGTCCGAGGGCTGAACCAGGCTGGGAAGTTTTCGAGTGACGTTCCTGACCCGGGCCCCAGGGAGGCAGCATACCTCCCTGTCAAGAGGATCTGCGCGGCATATTGGCCCTCTGTTCCCCTCAGAAGGGAATCTTCTACTACTATAACCCGCCTCTTCTTCCTTGTGGAAGTAGGTGCAAGTAGGTTTTTATATATATCTTTGGTAAGACTAAAAAGCTTATAAACCTCTAAGAGCTGATTAGTGCTTGGTTTNAACTTATACAGAATGACTGCTGAACTTTAGATCTTCCGTTCCATATGGTAGTTTGAACAAAATGGAATTGTATCACTTTAGTTACTCCATTGTTGTTGTGTTTTCCATTAGTTTTTTCAGTTCTCACATTGCTGACTTACGGTGGCCTTGTGTAGGGAGAACCGTTTTTATTGTGGTGACCAAGTGTTGAGTGCACTTGCGGTCTTTGAAGTCATCTCTTCATTTTCACTTCACCACTTCTGGCCTAGCTGCACACGCATCCTACTTCCTGACTGAGTGGTAGCTGGTAGTCCCCTTCTAACAGTGCCAGTTACCTCAGCTGAAGGGCCCTGGCTTCCATCACTACAGCTGCCTTTCTTGAGCGGTTGGTGGTGTGTGTTAACCTAACTGTTCTTAATGCTGGATCCCAGAGTTGTTTGTTTCTAGTGTCAGTGTTGGGGAGCCTGTCTGATGAAGTCTAAGACTTATCCTCAAGTTTGGAAGTGCTGTAGAATTTAAGTGCTCCAATGAAATGTGTTGCTTTCTTTAAGGTCACTGGTGGATCTTTCATCCTTTTTGTTGAGATCCCAATATTGGCAAAGTAACTTTCTCGGAGTAGCCTATTAAGATGACAGTTCCCTCGGAGTGTGTGTACCTCAGAGGCTTTTTTTTTTTTTTCTATCCGTGTGTTACTTTGTTTTCTTTCCTAGATTCCTGTTAGAGCAGAACAATTAATGAACACAGGGAAAGTTTGTAAATTTAATCTGTTTTAAGATTACTATGCTAACTAGGTTGTAAAATGTAACATTGCCTGCCAATTTAATGTCCACCACTGATGCTGCTTCTTAGAGTGGTACTCCTCTACCTAGATGTGGCCAGTCATATATAAAATGAAAAAGTAGTAAGCTTGATTTTTTCCCCAGTAATATTCTTTGACTTACTCTAAATAACAGTAAGCTGTTGCAGCTGGTCTATGCCATCATGCTGAGGTCTGTAAAATTTCACTTTTATAGACTTAAATTTGACCTTCTTTCAAAACAAATACTTTTTTCCCTATGAGCTTTTATTAATCCAATTCTAATGGAAAAATGAACTTGGCTTGATCATCGTCTCTTATCCTAAGTGGGTAGGATCTAAAAGATTTATTAGATGTCAGAATTCTGTTCTGGTATTTATTAAAATAAAATAATTATTTCTGTTGCAAAACTCATTTTCCTAATTTAGTATTTATGTTCCATACACAGAATTCTTCCCTAGTATGCTGAACAAAGGTAGCAGAAGTCCAGTGTATAATCTCGTGTTTTCTGTTGAGTTTTTTAAATATGGCAATTTTCAGCTTTCTAGATTTAATGTCAGTGTTGTGAGCTCAGTAGCATAGGAGAAGTCATGTTCTAGACTGACATTTTTCTGTTAAGTTTTCTTGGTAGCCTTTTCCAAATGCAAACGTAATGCCTGCAGAATTCAGTACAGTGCTTAGGCTTCTACTCTGCAAAGGTAAGTACCTGTGTATTGTGTCTGTTCTTTGGCATGTCTGTAATTTATTTCTGGTCTTCAACTTAAAACTGTAAAAATGTTTGCAGCTTAGAAACTGGAATAAAGACCGTCTAGGAGATATAAAAAGAAATAAAAATAACGCTTGGAAGCATGTAGGTCATTTAAGTTTTATACTTGGAAGACAGCTGTCTGTGTCTGCATGATTCAGGGCAATTGCTTCCCTGTCCTGCTTTATAACCATGTGTGTTTTAGGCAATGATCTGAACACCAAAGTGAAATCAGAATGGGAGCAAATATGTTCGAGATTAATTTACTGCTTCCTTCTCAAAACCTTCCTTCTCAAAACCTTCCAGTTACAGAGAGCTTTATTAAATGGACATAATTACTTTTTTGTTCATTAATCCCCTTCAGAAGATCTGTGTCTAAATGGTGAAAGATGACACACAAATTAATAAATGATTGTTTTGCCATCAGTGGAACTGCAGTTTTGTGAGATATGGTCAAAATCTATGCTCTGACAAGAATATATTTAAAAAATAGCTTCACAGTAAATTCTGCCTTTCATGTGACTTCATAAAAATCTAACTCTTTAAGTGCTTTTAGGGTTAAGGAATATGCAGGTGTTTGATATACTTGGAAACCACAGATTGTTGGATACTCATAAATGTTGAAATCGTGTTGGTAGGGGGAGGGAGCATTCGCAGTGACTGTTCTCGTGGTCATCTCTCTCTCTTAGTAGTCAATGGCTCAATGTCCAGATGGAGAGGGGTGACAAGTAGTGTCCCTCAGGGATCCGTACTGGGACCGGTGCTGTGTGATATCTTCATCAATGATTTAGACAGTGGGATCAAGTGCACCCTCAGCAAGTTTGCCAATGACACCAAGCTGAGGGGTTGGCAGTTGACAGGCCAGAGGGACGGGATGTCATCCAGAGGGACCTGGATGAGATAGAGAGGTAGGCCCGAGCAAACCTTTTGAAGGTATGCAACAAGGCCAAGTGCAGGGTGCTACGCTTGGGTCGGGACAATCCTCGTTATCAATACAGGCTAGGGGATGATGTGATAGAGAGCAGCCCTGTGGAAAAGGACTTGGGGGTACTGGTAGACGAAAAACTGGACATGAGCAAACAATGTGTGCTTGCAGCCCAGAAGGCCAATTGCATCCTGGGCGGCATCAAAAGAACCGTGGCCAGCAGATTGAGAGAGGTGATTCTGCCCCTCTACTCTGCTCCTGTGAGACCCCCACCTGGAGTACTGTGTCCAGCTCTGGAGTCCTCAGCACAAGAAGGACATGGACCTGTTGGAGCAAGTCCAGCGGAGGGCCACGAAGATATCTGAGGGCTGGAGCACTTCTCCTGTGAGGACAGGCTGAGAGAGTTGGTGTTGTTCAGCCTGGAGAAGAGAAGGCTCCGGGGAGACCTTATAGCGGCCTTCCAGTACCTGAAGGGGGCCTATAAGAAAGCTGGGGAGGGTCTGTTTGCAAGGGCATGTAGCAATAGGAGGAGGGGCAATGGTTTTAAACTAGAGCAGGGTAGGTTTAGATTAGACGTTGGGAAGAAGTTCTTTACAATGAGCGTGATGAAACGCTGGAACAGGTTGCCCAGAGAGGTGGTGGAGGCCCCATCCCTGGGGACATTCAAGGCCAGGCTTGATGAGGCTCTGAGCGATCTGGTCTAGTTGAAGATGTTCCTGCTTACTGCAGGAGGGTTGGACTAGATGACCTTTAAAGGGTCCCTTGCAACCCAACAGATTCTGTTCTGTTCTGTCCCTGTCCCTACTGCTGAAGGGAGGAGGAAAAGGCATGAATATGGATAGAAAGCTCATGTATTTCCTAGACTGCAGGAGTGCATCCTGGGTGAATTGCATCCCTCTGTCTTCTGCATCTCAGTTTTGTCAATAAAAGCATACTTTATTGTTAGGTGCTAGCCATAAGACAGAGAGGGCAAGCAAACTGTCTTCTGGTGCATGTTCTCTCCTAACTGTTCAAGTTGGAGGGGAGATTCACTTCTGCCCTCAGTTGTAGCTGTGTGTGTACCTGTGGTTTGTATGGAGAGAGATGAGACAAATTTATGTTATTTCATATCAGTAGGGAGATGTGGCTGTATTAATAATGTATGAAAAGTACTTTTTAAAGTGGTAGTATCTTGCTGTGACCTTAATGGGGAACCAGGGGTGAAGGAAGCATTGCATTACAGATAGTTTTAGGCTAGGTGCTTGAAGAATGGAATTTATATGGATTAATTTGAGATGGGTTTTTTGTTTTGTTTTTCCCCATATGTATAAAATTAATTGAAGGAGGAAAATGGGGGGTGAGATTTTGCTGTGAATAAACACCCTAATTTTCAGTCATACTTAGGCCTCTAACCACATTTCTAGGAGACTTTATGGTTGAGTAGGGGTGGTGCAAGGTTAAATATGAAGCAGGGATCAGTGCAAAAGGCAGCAGCTTTGGTTGTCTGTCCTTGTGTGTGCTTTGCTTATCTGTTGAACAGACTTCTAGAAAGCCTCATCTGCTTTTATGGGGAAGGATATCTCATTTCATTTCCATTTGTGCTGCATGCACAGGGAAGTAATTTCAGAGCAGGGCTTTTGATCAGAGCTTATTATCAAAGTATAAGAAAGGAAGACATGTTTGCTGTGGGGTGAGCAAGGTATGGAGGTATGGTAGGAAACAAGTGATTCCAAGGTGATCCTCAATTGTTAAAGTCTTGACTTCTGTTTTGCCATCATTTTGTCACCTTTCTGCTGTTACAGAACAAGAGGAATTAAATGTTTTGAGGCACCTGTTTCTGAGCAAAAATTGTCATATACTCAAAGTCATGCAGGTGTTCTCTGAAAGTAAACTTTTTCACAGTCCAGTAGATAATTTTTCAGAGTAACTTGAAACCGTTCTTCATCCTCTTAAATACTTCAAGACCTTCTGATTAGTTTAATGAGTATGCAAATACCATACCAGTTTCAGAACTAGTACTTTGTGCATTTTTTTTTACATGTTTTAAAAAGCACTAACAGTATGAGGATTGGTCTGTTCTGATGTCTCCAGTGCTTTTAGGGAGAGTCACTGGTTTCACAGCTTGATTTTTCTCTCTTTGTCCCGCTCACTCCTGTGATGCAGGATGTGTTGTGTTTTCCACCGGAAATCTGAAAGACCTGTGTGTAAGCAAAGAAAATACCATGTAATGTTACAACACTGATGGTTCTCATCTTTTATAGGAAAAAACCTATGATCAGCAGTTTAATAAGTTATTTTCCTTGCTGATGAATCCCGTGTTGACTGCGATATTTAAATTAGTAATATTACAAATCTCTGATGACTCTTCTTTATGATTATATGGCTCTTCTATAAGTAGCAATTTTTGTTCTAAAGTACTGTTCTATCACCAACCCTTTAAATTTATCAAAACCAGCATAGTTAGCTGTAACTAGAGCTCGTGATACAATGCTATATATGCTGTTACTGCATATTAAAACTTTAAGATCTATTGCAACTATTCACCATTTAAAGCTGATAATCTGTTTAAGTTGAGATGTTAACATTGTAGACAGTGAGTGAATATTCTGCATCTGGTCTGGAAAAACGAAGATCACATTGGTTAGTAGTCATGGCAAGAGACTTGCCATTCTTAAAGCAAATGCTTTTTACATTTACGGTGTTAACAGCTACTTGAATGCCTTTGTATGAGAACTGCTTCAATCTAAGCTAACATGTCTGAAAGGTAATTCAGTTCATGACTGGTTGCTAAACTGTTTCAAGATGCAAATTAAAGGCAAGAGATCACTTTTCCCCGTCCTTTTTTTGCTTGTTTTTTTTTTTTCCCTAATCATTGCAAAGATAGGATGAAAATTACTACCGATTTAAATTGTCTGATCTTGTCTATAAGCTTTTCTTAAAATTGAGTTGTAGGGAGAAATTTTTCTATGCTTTCAGTATGAGTTTAGGTATTGGTGTGATCATGCTTCAGTTTGCAAAATGTTGCTGTTTACTCTTTCATTGCAGTAATACCTAACAAAATTATTTGTCTATTTTCTTGTGACTAGAGGAGGCCTTAATTTACCCAATAATTTAACTCTAATTCCTCGCCCTACTCCCAGCTAATTTAAGAAAGAGACCTAAATTTTTATCAGAGCAGAGGCAGTCAGTATTTGTGTCCAAGACACACAAGTTAAGACCTCTGATTCATTAAACACTGTGTAGTATGGTTGTAGTCATTGTGGTATTGATGATGGGAGGTTAGGCATGTGTGTCTCAAATCTATGAATAAATGGGCTCATAGTACACCTTGTCATAGTGTTGGTTGTATACAGCCAATGTGGGTAACTCTAGTTTCTAACCTGGTCCCTCTAAGTATCGTGGCCCTGCTTTTTTTGTTGGTGGGGTTTTTTTTGTTTGTTTTAAGTGCTGAATTACTACTCAGTTATCTTTGTCAATATCCTTGTTGGTTACTGAGATTGAGGGGGTTTTTTGACTTTTCTAATTAATGCTGTAAATAATAGCTTGTCCTAATAAGAATTTTGAATGCTCATGTGTGTTGTTCCTGCTTTTAAAACTGGTAGGTAGTTACTGTAGCACAAGTCTTATAATTACTTGGCTGGCTTTCCCCTGACACTGTTTTTGGTTTCTTCTGGCTCTGTACCCCGAATTGGTGGCCTGCTGCTGCTCATTTTGAAGACAGATTAGTGATTATGTCATGAGTATTGTAAAACAGCTGCAGAAAATGGATGTGAACAATAAGAATCAAAGATTGTTAAAGCATGAACTAGCATCTCTGAATGCAGAAGCCTGCTGCATTAGAGAGAAAAAAATATTTTAAGTATGTCAGCAAACTGTTTGCTCTTGCAGAACTAACTGATGTCACAAATTCTGAAGTTTGGCTTAGGAAAGTATTTTAGTTATGCTCTTTTTCAATTAGTGTTGCAGAGGTGTCTGTTAGGCTCTTAGATCTCAGAACATGTGTCCAGGAATGATCTGTTACTTACAATCCACGGTCTACTAGTGAGCTAAAAAGCTTGAAAGGGGTCTGTCAAATGGCAGATTTTTTTTCCCCTCCTCTTTAAAATATGATAGGAAGTTTACATTCCCTCAGTGTTGAAAGATGTGTGTAGCAGCGTTACTAGCCTGGATTGTTGAGAACTGGCTGCTGTACACTTGAAATGTCACTTGGAAAGATCAGCCAGCCTCCTAAAGAGATGTGAACTGAAGAGTTCGATTTGCCATGATTAATTAACCTAACAGACTGAGCTAAGTGCAGTAACTTACCACTCCATTACCTTCTAACAGCAGGGTTAGGTATGTTTGCCCTGGCCTTGCTTTTGCAGAATGTTTGTATGATCCTTCTGGCTCTGGAATTATGATTCTCAGACTAACACAATAGCAATTAAACCTAGTCTTCAAACAAAAGCAGATGACCTAAATATCCCCTAGGAGGAGACACATAAGCAGAGAACAGAGAAATGTCTTACTCTTTCAAATAGACATTTCCCTTTGGTTTCCAGAGACCTGACTTTGTAACTGTTACCAAACCAAACTGTGTAGACTTGCTTCCAATTATAATAAATTATTTGTGTTAACTCCATCTAGAAGACGGTGAGTAAGGACAAAATACTTGCATTATAATACTTAAAAGTGTTATAATCACTTGCAGTTACCATAGAATGGTAGCAAGCATATGGCTAGTATAGTAATAAGGTGCTGCTGTTGTAACATGGGCAGTGCTTATTTTTGTGCATATGTTTTTTGGATTCAGGGGATGAGGAAGATAGCAACCTATCAATAAGGAGAAGCTGAGCTGCTTCATATTTGCCATGATGCAGAAGTGTACAATTTAAGGCAATTACACTGACATGTGACAACTTACTACCCTGGTGTCTGTGCATGTTCTTGTCCTGTGGTTAAATGCAAGGTAATTTGCAGTAGGCTGAACAATTAGGAGTGAGTTAAAATATACCTTTGGATAAAGGGATCCAGGGAAGGTTCTCCTGGCTTTGAATAGATAATAGATTTCTTCTTCAATTTTCTTATAAAAGCATTATCTTGTAAGATTTTTTTTTTTTTAAGCAGGAGGGCTATGCATTTCTTAAATGATCACTTGGCAAGTTGGAACATACACAAGGTTTACTCAGTGAGTAGTTTTGCATTGCCTGTAAGAGGGATTATGTATATGCTTAAAAAAGTCATTGTGCTTCAGAGTCCTGGTATCTTGTGTAAAGTCACAGGAAGAATTGTAGCAATGGGGTGAAAAGAAATGAAATAATATCTTAATATGACTAAGTAAGTGATAAACTTCACTACTGTCTTTAAAGCTGTTTGGCTAAATGCTCACAGCTGTTTATGATGGTTCCATAGTTAGAAGGACATAAGAATAGTGAAATTGAACTGTGCCTTCTGTTTGCCTAGATAAATCATTCCAGAATAAAAAAAAAAAGAGGTTTTGCTTATCCATGCTGCTTGAGGGAATAGTAGACTATAGCTCTAAAGAAACTCTTTAAAAATGCTCTATGCCTGTATCTTTTTTGTTCTACTACCGAAGGTGTGCATAATAATGCAGTACTAGGCAATTTTTTTTTTTTTCAAAATAAGTTTTGCTGTGCCAAAGAATGACTGAAAGGTTTGTGTGTAGATAAATATTTTACTTGTTCTTCTCAGCTCTTGGAAAGCAAATAGACTAGAAACTGTTTGGTTTTTTTATTTAAAGACTGTTGATGAATTAATCAAGTACTTAAAATTTTATGTTGACAAGCACGTTCTGTTTTTTAATTAAACTGTTGTAAGCTCATTGGGCACTAGTCAGTTCTCTTATTCCTTCTTTATCTTGATTCCTATTCAGTAGAAGAGGCAGTGTGGGTGCTTTTAATTCCAAACTTCACATCCAGTTATTTGGATTCTTGTGTTCAGTTTTTGGTATGTATTTTTTTTTTGACTATTATGCGAAACAAGGAATTTTTCAAAGGGCAAGCATATGACAAAATATCATTGAGTCTAGTTGTGATATTGCTAAGGTGTGAGGCAGATCAAATAAAAAACCCTATTAAATTTAAGTAAGTTTAATTTGAGACAAATGCTTAATACCTGTGGACAAGCCCTAAAAAATGGCCTAAACCTGTAAGGCTTTCTGGAATACATCTCTGGAGAACTTAACTTTCTTTTGTTTTCTGGGTCACTTATTTATGTATTCTTGAAGTGGTAGGCACATAGTTGTCCTTTCCCCCTGAAACCTGGACAGAATTTCAGAAAGCTAATTGTCTTTAGTGTGAGACTAAAGTTCAAACCTGTAATCGGAAAGAGCTTTTTTTTTTCCTTACTGCATTCTGCATATGGCATGCGTATGTCATATTCCACTCCCAACCCCTTTTACCTCAGGAATTTCATTTTTCTTTAATTACTTTGTCAATTTGGTTTTGTGATTGCTTTGGTTTTTTTGCCTGTGCGTGTTGATGACTAGCTCTTTTCCCTTTCAGGCAAAATCCTAGGCCTATAGTTCATTGTAACCATCAGCTGATGTACTGATAGCTTGTCTGATCTAGTGAACATGTAGTGTTATCACTGTTACTTACTTCTAATCAGCCCATATGACTTGAGGTTTAGTATTTAAAGATTAGTGCTTTTTGGATGTTAATTCCATAACCACTGATGTACAATTCCTATATTAGTGGGTTATAAGCCTTTCCTGGCCTTTTTTCTTTCTCTGAGGAACTCCAGGAATATATAGAGCAGCACATAATTAAACATAAGGAAGGATGTATTTGATCCAAGGTTCCCAAACTGTTCCAGTTGATTCAAAAACGCAAACAGTGGGAAAAGCCTTGATCTGTGAACTATTGAGCTCGACCAGCCAAGATGATCATCTCTTGCAGGTGCACCTGTCTGTTCATCAAGGGAAGATCAAGAACTTTAAAAAAAAACTCTGGACAGAGGTGAGCTAGTTCCTACACAACAGTACTGGTCTGAGTCATGTGTCCATTAATGGAACTTCTTGCTGCCTTTTACATGAAAAACAAAGGGATGAAAATTACATAAGGCATGATAAAAGTATGCTTTTCTTCTCATGAAAGTGAAGTTAGACATCCCCTTTGTCTTTCTTTGTCCATCTCTTTTTAATTCCACAAATGGAAAAAATATCTGGCATCTGGTTAGCTTACTTGGTAGCAGAGGGACAGGGGGAGTTAATTTTATGTATCTGCACTTACAGTGCTGTTGTAGAGATCGCTCAGTGTATCATGTACATGCAGGTGTGACAGAGGCTGCATGCTATGCAAGTTCCTAAAGTTCAGAGAATTGTATTAATTTGCTGGTTATACCCAACACAAAGCTACGTATAAAAGTGTTTGTCCCACATCTTGGATTATTTTGGTCATTAGAGCTAATAAGCCAAATTTCATTGCTGCCTGTCTGAGAGTTGAGAGGTGTCCAGTCAATCACTGCTATTAAAAGCTTGTGAGGGCAAAACAGAGGAATTCTTGCTGTTGAAGTTCGTTGAGTTAATATTCTTTGTCTGTGTTCATGATGCAGGTATTGAGGTATAGTTAAATATGCTTATGTGGTGAGTTTTCAGGTGTTTGTGTGTATCAGATCGCTTCTCTAGAAATCTGTTACTACCTCATCATTTATTTACTGTTGTTTTTTTTTAAATAACTGAATTTTTTCTCTGTAATGTTCTGTAACAATGGTTACAAGAGTTCTTGTGAATTTTGAGAAAGAAAATGCATAACCTCTTAGAATGAAAGTGTTTTTTTTAAATACAGTGAAATATTTTGAGGGAATTGTATCAGAACAGATTGATTTCATCAATCAGCTAGCCTTCTTCAAATGAAAACGTTACTTAATTTAACCTACTTGTGCAAACTGTAGGTATAAGAAATAAATTGTAGGTGTGCACTGAGAGGTAGTTTTTGTTAGGAAGGTTAGTTTCTTAAGCTGTAGAAGATTCTTGCAGGTATAACTTGCTATGTGGTGTCCTGGTGAGTTCTGATAAACCATGCTTAGCATGTCCTTGGATTAGTTTTCATTCAAGTTCCGTTAGTGACTTGAAAGAAGCATTCTTACAAAATCTGAGAGAATTTTAGGCAGCATACTTAAAAAATAGAACGGGAAGTATAGAGTAATAGTAAATAGAAAACACAAGACTTGGAAAATATGCTTTAGCTATAATCAATTTAACCACCTATCAGGTAAACAGATTAAAATAGATGATTGTTTTGAGAAGTTTTTTAAAGTCTACTTCTCTAAGACTCTGTTTTATTATACATATTACAGGGAGGGGGGGAAAGCACTTTTCTGTCTTTGAAACCTTCAACATACAGAATAATTCAGGAGTAGTTGGAAAGGCTTTACATAAATAATGTAGACATTTCTGGGAAAACTGTTGCTTTGGTTTTCTCTAAGTTGTTAACAATTTTTTTTTTTAAAAGCTAGTAAAAGAAAATGCTGATAAAACTCAAGTACAACTTGAGTTTAGTTAGTTTAGGAGGGTTTTGTTTGGTTAAGGTTTTCTTGCATAACTTTTTTTTTTTTTAATGGGGTGGCACTGCATGGATCATGTTGTTTGCTGTTGAGGGAAAAAATGTTTTTCTTCCACTGTTCTCCTGTGATGGGTTGACTTGGTGCCCATCAAGCTGCTCTACCACTCCCCTCCGAAGCAGGGTGGGGGGTGGAGTAAATAAAATGGAAAAAAACCTTGTGGGTCAAGATAAAGGCAGTTCAATAAAGCAAAAGCAAAGGCTGCATGCAGAAGCAAAGGAAAACAAAAGGTTTATCCTCTACTTCCCATCGACAGTCGATGTCCCACGTCTTCCTGCTTTGATATATGTAAGGGTTGGTCTGGAAGACACCCATTAACAGCTAGCAACACCTTTTTAGCTACAAATACAAAGCACAGCACCATGAGGGCTGCTATGGCAAAAATTAACTCCATCTCAGCCAGACCCAATACCTCTACAAAAAAAGCTAGAATAATATACTTCTTAAGACATTCGAAGAGAATTATACAGTGTGATAAATTCATCTTGCTTTGAAGGCCAGGATTATCATATTCTTATTACGTGACTGGACTATCTATATATTAGTAGAATTAAGTGTTAAGGCTTGTAATAGAAGAAATAAAATTCACCAACTTGTCAGTGAAGTTGTAATTTAATTGCCAGTGTCCTGGGGAATTTAAGGGAAGAGAAAGCAGACAGATTTCTTTTCAACCAAACTTACTCTTACAGCAGATGCATTAGCTCAGTCTCCAACTCTACCAATACAGAAAAACATCCTTTTGTAATACTTTTCACAGAAACAAGATCACATTAGATCACACTCTTGCCTTTTCCTATTTAAGTGTTATACTGCGTTAGTAGGAGACCTCAGCAGAGGAAGTAGATTCCAGCCAGCTTTACAGGTGAACAGAAGTTAAATGTAATGTGAATGGAGATTTTAGAATACATCATTGTGTAATCTGGGTGTTAAAACAGGTGATGCAGAGAACCTTTCAGCATTGACATTTAAACCTAGAAAAGTTAGCTTTTGTTTTAGAGCACTAGCAAGACCCAGCCTTATGTATGACTATTTTGTAAGGAGATGCAACCCACATGTCTAAGGCTGAATCACAATAGTTTCTCATTTAAAAAAAAAAAAAAAAAAAGTAAACAGTGCAATGCATTGCCAGTGGAACTAGCTACCGTGAGAATACTTGTGTTTCTGAAGGCCTTCTAGAAGCACCTGTATTTGTAGAGAAGCTCAAGATGGATTTTACAGTACTTGGATCCTATTAAAAACAGCATGAGAGGGAGATGCTAAGTTGCTGAAAAATTGGGCCAAGTGTTCAGTTCATTGTTCACAGCTGGAATATTTGGCCTCTAAAAGGGTATTGACAATGCCTAAAACATTTCTAATACCAGTAGTTTTTGTTGTTACTGATTGCACACCATATGGAGCAGAAAAAGTCATGTCTTAATTGTGATAAAAGGTACTATTGAAATAAGAAAACTATAAATGAGAACTGTTCTGCTCTGAAAACTTCTTTAGCTGCAGAAAACAGGCTGCCTGCCTGTTTGGGCGGACTTTGCTGCTTAACAATATTAACTAATTTTGGTTTTTAAAGTTGTGGCTAGTAATATAAGATCAAATGTATGAGCTGTTGAGTTTTATGTATTGTAATGGAAAATACTGCTCTCATTTAAAGTACAAAGGCAATCAATAGTTTGAATGGCTTAACTAGTATTTTGAATAATATTTTAAAAACATTTTCTCTTAAAAAATAAGAAGTTGCCGTTTACTTGCTTATGTGTGCCCTGTGTTTTGCTGTTGGCTGGCTAAGACTGTTGAATAGTTAATTGAAATTTATTTATGATTTGACTTGTCAAATACCAGTTAAAGTTTTCTGACAAACCTGTTTCATTAATGCAGATTTGGTACTTCACTGCCATGAGTATTGGTGAACTAAGAGCTGCCAATATGTTAGAAAGGATATTCACCTTTAGATTTTCATTAAGGTAGTACCTAATGAAACGAATTTCTGTTACAGGCTTTTTATTAGTTTGGAAGGCCTTATGAATTTATTTGTAAATGAGAGATCATTGGGTGGAAGGTGGAGGGGGACCACTGGTTCTAAACCTTTGTGGAGAAACATCCATCCTCTAACAAACTGATAGAAAAGACAGTGTGTAGAAGCTGGTCAAATAGATTGGTGTAAGATTAGGGATTTAAAATAACTTCTTTTTATTGCATTTTGGACTGATGGGATATTATTGTGGTTGGGAAATGCTTCTAAATCAGGCATGTAAGAATTTGGTGGTACTGGGGGACAGTAGTGCTGTAAGTCTGCCCATGGTTCTGTTTATGCTGGAAGCTATTTCATGTTCAAATTTGGGAGGGCTTGTTTGCAGTGGCTTTTGACTGTTCGAGATTGGCCATTAAGACTTGCATCTCTTATTCTGGATGTATGCTTTAAGCTCTTTGGAGTGAATGTCTACTAAAACTTCCATCAAAATTGCTTGATTGTCTTCATGAGGCTATAAATAGAAAAAAACAGTTGTTTCTTTTTTTTCTGCAAAAAGAAACTGTAGCCTTCTGGATCCAATACTGAAACTTTAGATAAGGGAGGTATAACTAAAGAGTATATCTATATTTGATAAGGACANTTTTTTTTTTTTTTTACTAAAAAGCTAGTGAACTGTTAATGAAAAACTTAAACTCTGAACAAATAAGCACTGAGCAATTCCTGTTCATGCAGTTAGCAGAGACCCATTGGCGTTTGGCAGCAGAGCTTCTTAAGTCCCCATGTATGTTTTCTTTCGCTCCAGCATTGTGTAGGCTATACAGGGGTGCAACCATAATTCAGTAGTATGTTTGTTATGCTGGTGAAGATGACCAGTGAGACTTTTTCTGTTTCTGTTCTGTGTTTTGCTTCATGCTTTTTAAAATTGGTTTCATTATTGACTGAAGTCCGGAGTTTTTCAGAGGTGATGGCTAAAAGCTATCTCTGACAAGTAGCCCTCACTGAGAAACCAGAAACCACAGAGAAGCATGTACTGCAGCTAGTTTTGCAAACAGGCTAGGACAGAAAAAAATGCTGCAGTGATCCCAAGGTAGTATTGGTATGAGGAACTATGTAAAAGAAGTTGAGCAGCTGTTGAACTGGTCATTGTCCAACGACTGGAGGAATTTTTCTGTGAAGCAATGGTAAAATGACTTGCATAAATGCAAGGAAGACTGAAGGCTGAAGGCAGGGAGAAGGATAATGCAGAAAGAGCATAAGGAAGTGCTTGGGAAATAAGGTCTTGAAACAAAGTTTAGAAAGAAGTGAATGACTTCTTGATTTGCTTTAATTCAGTGTTCTGGAGTGGCAGATAGCTCTAAAAACTGTGGTAGAGTGACAGGTGGTTTTGACAGGTAAAAAGACCTGGCCAATCTGGAAGGGTGACTGGCATGTAATAAATGTGGGCAGAGCCAGGCAAGCTAGGTGCTGACAGTGGCACAGACTTCTTAACTTGATACACTCAGTAGAAGTGCTTGAATGTAGATATGCAGTATTAATAGTCACTTCTGTTGTGTGCTCTTTAAGGCTTATCTCGCCTCTGAACCAGTTATTATCCATGTAGTTAAAATGTTGTGAAATATGAGAAGAGCAGAGCTCTAAAGAACAGGGAGATAATTAATTGTGTTTTTATTAAGGAAGCCATTATGTGATTAGAGTGAAGCAAGTGTAATGGGTGCACAACTTCCCTCTTAATATTTGTTTAACTCTTATTAAATAGCAGTGCATGGTGGCAAGTTCCAAGGATCCTACTAGGGAAAAACGGTTTGTAATGATTTACATGCTTTAGAGTAAGAGAAAAATTTCCCAGAGTTCTGTAGAATGAGAGTCTTTAAAATAAATTTAAAAGAAGCCTTTTTTAACTTACCAAGCAGTGTCTGTGTGCAAAAAAGTTGAATTTAACTTTGGTATTTCCAGGGTTTGATTTCTGAATTGTACTTTTTTTAAATGTAATTTTTAGATAAGGTTCAAATATTTTATATTGCTTTCAGGATGCACTGTGTTGTATGCTGCTGCTTTGCTTTGTGCTTAGTTTGCTTACTCTTTGAGCAGATTTTTTTTTTATTGCTCTAAAATATGAAATTAAGTAAGATCTAAACACTAGTTGCATTGTTGTCTTGGACTTTCTACGGCTTGGGCTACAAAAGCTCATATTGGCAATTCTGTAATTTGATTGTGGGCTGCGCGTTACAGTGTTCATAGCACAGAATTTGCTGAAATAAGATCAAGGGAAAACTGTCTCATAGTTCTAACAGATATGTTGTGAACATACACGTTTAACGTATGTGTTCTCTACGAGATTTCATTGATCAAAACTGTGTGTATTGGGGTTCCTGTTCCCACTTTCTCTTTGATTTAGCAGCTCTTACTCTCTTGAAGTCTGAAGTCATCATTTTAGGCAATTTTGAATGTGTGAAGTGATTCTGATATAACCAAAGTGATGAAGTTTAGTTTTAAAGTTTTTACTTAATATCAGTGTCAAAATTGTCGCTTTTAATTATTTGGCTTTTACATTTTTGACTTACTACATTTTTCTGTTGCATGAAGTGTTGATGATCCCGAGGCATAATGTTGAGCCTCTCAGAACATTTGTAGATCTTTCTGTGTTAAATAACAGAGACATCGAGTTCAATTTCATACCTTCTGAGTGGCAGTTTGTGTAGGGTAACTGCTAATTCTGTGTAGCACTTAACTTTCTTCTTAATATCTAATCATGGTGCTCTCTAAAAGTAGTCCTCTGGCCATTTGTCAAGTCAGCAAGAAAATTTTCCTGCCCCACTGAAGAATAAATAGGAAAAACTAGACTGGGACAATGTGGGGCTTTGTAACCCTGAAGGTAAATATCTGTTCTCTTATGATGTGTTCATACATACTTAAAATATTGTCATGTGTTCAAATGCGCTGAAAATCATCCACATGAAAGTTTCTGCAAAGGAAGAAAGCCAGATACTGTCTCTAAGGGGTGTCCGAATGGCAGATGAAAACAATGGTATTGTGCATACAGATAAAGATTATATGAAGATTGGTGGGATGGAACTGAGAGAGAGGGAGGGGGAAAGAAATAATTTGAAGGGATTGCAGGCTGCACTATGGTACACGCTGCACTACTATATATGTGCCTGACTTTTGGCTGCTGTTACAGTCAAAAGTTACTGCTAATTATCTGTAATAGCTTTAAGCTAGACTGGAAAAAAAGAAGGTAAATTTAGATACATCTGGGGTAATTCTGTGCTTTCACTGTATGGTTGTTCAGATAGCTGAACCTGACCTGCTAGTTGAGTTGTCTTCGGGCAGTTTATCTTGGACAGTTTACTGTTTACTGTCTGGTTCCGCTTGTGGCCCACTGAGTAAAATCTTTGATATGTGTAAATGCCATGCATTTCACACAGAATCCCTTGGAACTATGTTTATGGTGTGCCACTTGTGGAGACTGCCACTTTTTAGGGCCAGAATCCCACATTCATGTTGGATATGGAATTTTACTATATACTGAGGGCTAGCATAAAATATGAAGCCAGACAGATGAGAATGAGATGACATCACTGTATTTTGTAGATGATCAGAAAGTCTCAAATAATCTTTTGATTGCAGTAGAATTTAGACGCACTTTAGAAAGTGCCACCTTGGCATATTTCTAAAAAGTAGGAGTTTGATTCTAGATACCTAAACTTTCAAAAACTTAGTTCTTATCTGGAGAGACTTTGCCTTCTTCAGTGCTTAATTTCTAGACAGTCAAACTTTAATCATCAGTTTCACTGAGGTGGCACTAGTCAGATCCATCAACTGTTTTCTTGGACTGGAAAACGTTTGGGGAATCTCACATTTTACATTTGTATTTCATCTATGGATTTTATTTATTTTAAGAATGCAATGCGTGCTTCTGTGAATGTTTAAGACGAACACCCTACCATTCCTTGTAGGTGATTAGAATTAACTTCTTGAAGTTGATCTCTCTCCCAGTAATCCAGGGCTTTTCAAGGAGCAGATGCCAGCAAAACATTGCCAAATGGGATGTAGTATATTCTTGTAATTTTTGAGCAGTTGTCCAGTATGGTAGTGTCGAATGTGGTTACTCTCGGTTTAGTTTTTTGTTTGTCATTTTTCCATACAAAGTGAAAATTCCTACTTTGTTTTTTTGTGTGTTCCAGGCTATTGATGGATGTGTACTCTATTGCAGACAAGAACACACTTAACTTGCATCTTCCTTAGCCTTGCGTCTCCCACAGTAACCATTTATGTAAGCATAAGGGTAACGCAGACAAGGCTAAAAATTATTTTATAAGCTGTTGGAGGAAATAATATCTTTTTAGCATTTAACCTGTTACAAATGTTTTTAAAATAGGAAGTAGGTGAATTCTGACATGGGGGCTGTCAATACTGTGCTCTCCTGCTCTCTTTACTGGTGCTTTTACTACAATTTAGACCTGTAGCGTGGGAGTTCTGAGAATTAGCTTGCAAGATGATACTCTGATGCTGGGAGAGTGGTTATTAAGTCCCTGAAATTAAAAAAAGATAAGCAAGTTTGTTTAAAATACTGTTTTATAATACTGGCTATAGTGAAGTTCTTGCTGCTGGCTTTACAAAGTGGCTGAATTATATGATGTCGGGGTTTACTTCAGATTACATCTGCTGACAAAAGAAGAGTTCTTAAATGCTAAATTGAATTAAGTGAGACAGACTGCTTTCATGATGTATGTTGTGAGGAAAATGCAGTGGAAATAAAAGAACAAACTGTACTGTTGTCTCAGTAATAACTACATTTTGCTAATTCCAGAGGGAGAAAACAAGCATGGAAGGGAAACATTGGAAACTATACTTTCAGGATTTCTTTCTGGCTGGTCTTTCCTTTTACTTTTTTTTTTTTTTGTGTGTGTGTGTTTGTGTAAGAATTTTGAATGCAGTCTTTGAGAGTTACCATTTGCATGTGTTCTTGTAAAGCTATACTAAAGTTTCAAGTTAATGAAGTTGCTTAAAAAAACATTTTAAAAAGTCCACATTTCACCTGAAATACTGTTTCTAACTTTAGTAGAGCTATGGTAAGGACATGTACTGAAAGATGGTTTAGACAAAACTTGTTCAGACTGTTGCCTGAGATATAAGGCTTCTGAAAGATTAGGATCCTTTGTAAAACTACCTATCTAATTCTGAATGAATGGAATAATTCTTCAAAATAATATTACTGTTGATAGTTTCCTACTATAGCGTTTTCATTTTTTTTAGGATTCCTTATATGGTCGATCACGTTCCCTGGTTTTATGCTATAATATCAAGTTCTTGTCTTCAGAATTCACCAGCAAACCCTTTTTTGGTCTATATGATGATAAATAGTCTGTCCATTTGCTTATGCTAAAATATTTTAATAAATAATTATTTATAAGTAGAAATGACAGTGTGCTGTCTCTTGACACAAAGGTAAAATACAGGAGTTTGCTGAAAGGTTAAAACCATTTTTATTCAATTCCAGAATCATCATAAAGTATCATAGTCTGATCCCTAGAATTCATTGCATGTATGCATGTGCTGCTTCCTCTTTAGCAGAAACTGTACAGTATCTGCAGTTGCATCACCAAAGCATTGTAGCGTGAAGGTAACATTTTATTTATGTATCTGTCATAGAATGACAGAGTGGATTGTGTTGGAAAGGACCTTAAAGATCATCTAGTCTAAGCCCCCTGCCATGGGCAGGAACACCTTTTACTAGATGGGGTTGCTTGAAGCCCCATCCCACGAAATACATGTGCATTTCTGTGTTTGTGTTTGTATACATGCCAGTGCTGCTCGTTTCTGCACAATTGTAGGCAAATAACACATCTATGGGTAGAGAAAAAGCTGCAGAGGCTATCATAGGGGAGGGGCAGTAGTACTTTATTTGGGGGTTTCAGCTCATAAATCCATAGTTGAAATGTATGGTTCATGGTTCTCAGCTGTAAATCACTTAATGGCAGAGTTTACATACTATAGTCTTTCTTCTCAGACATCAGATGTTACTACCCACACAAAATCCTAGTGATAGGATAAAAAAAAGTTCTTAATAACCAATATGCTGGATGAGCCTGTAGGATACTTCAAAACAAATTTAAGTTGGAGTGCCTGAATTCTTACATTACAGGGAAGTGTTTGGGGTTTTTAAGGGAAGAAAAAAAAAAGAGTAATGCAAACTAAAACTGGGCATATACTTTTATTCCCCCTGTTATTTAAGATATATTTTAACATAAAGATTGCCTTTGGAGATGGGGCTAGTTAGATAGGCTGGTTATAGCCTCGTGAAGACGTGCACAGGATGATTCTTTCTGTTCATATGGTAAGAACTAGGGAGTCTAAATAGCGTACATGCTTCATCCAACTTGTTAATGCTGAAACCATGGTGCTACTTCAGCTGAAATGTACCTGCAGTTCTGAACTGAGTTACGGAACTTCAGACGCTGCTTACCAAGTAGCTGATGCATTTAATTTCAGAATGACTCCTCCTGTTACCGGAAGCTGGCAATTAAGGACTCTCTAAGAGTCAATTTTGGAGTGTTAAAAAGCAGGCATTTTTTATTGCAGCACAGGGGATCACACCACCTAGTGTGTGCACTGAGTTGCTCAACTACAAAGGTTATAAGCAGTCAGAATATACATAGTCATTACATTTCCCAGAAATTATTAACGTATTCATATTATCACATATAACTCATTAATATATGTAAATGTCCTTGATGCATGCGCATCCATGTCCATTGGTGATCTTCCAGGGTCCTCTGGTGGTGGTCATCAATAGTCTTCCTTACCGTGTCCACTGATGGAACTTGGTCTTCGGGTGTTCTCAGTTCGTCTTTTGGCTTAGTTTGCAACTCTTCTTTTCACAAAACCAGCTTATTCTACCATCTCTCCCTATCTATTCTACTCAAGGATACAATGTCTCAAGACTTCCTTTTATCCAACTAAACCTAGCAGATGTTTAACCCATCTGCTTACAAAGTATTTCAAACTTAGCTACATTATTCCAATAAGGAGGGAACCATATATTATTTTTATCTAGGCGTCAGTAATGTCTGAGGGGCCTTCCACCCCAGTGTTTTGTCCTGTTCAAGACTACTGTATCACGAGCTAGTGTATCACTTCCAGCACAGTCTTGTGATGTGTTGTCATGTGCTGGTCCTCCACTGAGCAACTCCCAGTGCAAACTTAGAACGAGGGCCTTGCATGCAAGAGAAATACAGATATCAAAGTGAAAATACTGGAGTCTGTGTGGTGGTGCCTGCTCATGGCCAGCTCTGAAAGCAGGAGCAGATCTCCTGAGGGGGTGTGAGCCTCTAACACCAGAGGGTGTATAATCTGAATTTGCAGCTCTGTATCTAAGAGATACAAGCAACAGGTGCTATTACCCTCCCTCTCCTTCAAACTTTTACCCTGAAAGCAATGCCCCAGCAAATGTTCTGATACCATTTCCTTCTGTTTTCATGATGGTAAAATGTAGGTATGCTGTTTAGGAATGAAGCACTTAACTTTGTGGTTTTGGTGCCATAGGCATAAATTATCACCGCTGTGTTTTTGTGCTACAAACATCCGTCTTCCCTGGGTAGTAGGGTCATGAAGCTTTTGCTAGAATGCAGCAAGCAACGTTGTGCTGTGCGTTGCAGTGAAGTGCATGTAATTTGGTGGAAAAACAAACATGTAAGTTAACTGAAAGTGAAGCTAGAGGTGGTTACACTTACTTTCATGGAGTTAAAAAGTCATGTAAAAGCATTTTAATGTTTCTAAACAACTAAGTTTATAGATGGGCTTAAGCTGGTTCACAGTGAAAGCTGCAGTCTGTGTGCATGCTAGGTTTTCCTCCTTTTGCCTTTATACTAAAAAATAAGTCTTTTAACACAGCTTTATTTTTTCTGTCTTAACATTGTTTCTTCCTCCCTACTCTGATAGTATGATTGTACTATTATTAAAATGGATATGATTGGCAATTTGTAGGGCTTGTGTTTTTAGTCGAACACTCAACCTTCTGTGAAACAGTTTGCAGTAGTTATAACACTACCAGGCAAAGTAGTGATCTAATTTCTATGTTGTTTTTTGGCTTTGGGTTTTTCTGATGGGTGTGCTGTGATCCAGGAAGCTTTATAAAAGCAAACAAGCTAAACACCTGGTCTGATGAGTAGTTGCAGGTGATGACAAGTTGAAAGAATGAATGCTTGTCTTCAAGTGAAAGCTGCAGCTGGGCTGCTGGTGGCCTGTGCTGTCAGGTGTTGGGGAAATCGGTGCCTAACTGGTAGGCAGTGGCATTTATCTTCTGAAAGCTACTGTCACTCTGTAAACACTAGTATAACTTGGTTTGGATGTGTCAGTTTGGATCAAAAAAAGCTACTTGTGTTTTTTGCTATATCTGCTGCTATTAACAGAATTACCCTAAAAAGTTGATTGTTTCATAAGTCATCTTATATGCATCCAAACAAGGAGTCAGCAGGATAGCTTATTGCTACTGAGCACATCAGAAGCATGTTAAAAACTTTTTTCAACTTCTATGTGAAACGTGATATTCTTTGAGACTTCTAATAAAATTGTATAGTAAAAGTTTTTACATTTTGCGAGTTAATTTTTTTGTTAATAACGTCTCTTTAAGAGTTTAAGATATTTGCATGGTGGCATTAAATGTATCGTTTTGTCATTCATCATGTTTAAGAATTCGAAGTTTTATGGGTTTTAGTTTATTTGTTAATCCAGCAAGTGAGGCTTAGTTACATATACTTTAAAAGTCAAGGTGTTCTCAAAGTACATCGATTTATTTTCAGAAAACCAGGTTTTATCCCACCTTATTAATATCTTCAGAACTATCAGTGTGAAACTGAAATGTAAATTGAATTCAGAATGCTAGTTTTAGGAAAACTCAAGTGTCACTTGCTTTCAGTGAAAATCTTCAGTGAGGTTTTGAATTAGTGACAGTTACTGGCTTAGTTCCTAGAAAATCAGTTTGAACTGATGAATTAAGTTTTGTCTTCAGTAGCTGTGTGTCCTTTGTTTCAGACGACACAGTGATACACTTCATTAAGTGCTAGCAAAAATTGTGACTTAAAAGGATTAGGAAGTAACTTTCCTTTGTTAGAGGTATGACTTTAGATCTGTGCGGTAGTAATACTTGGGGACATACCAATAAAAAAAAAAGTTAACTGGTAGAAAACCACAACTTTTGAGGTGTTTCAGTTGTCTTTACAAACATAGCTACTTAACAACCAGTGAAATTAAAACATGTAGTAATTTATTTTTGCCATGAATTGGAAATCTTGGAGCAGAGGGGAAGTAGGTAATACATACAGGTATTATGAAATATTTACAGCTGCTTGAATAGCAAGTCAAAGTCTTACTGCTAAAGGGTATGTTAGTTTCTAAATCTGAAGGATTTTCACAGTTTATGGTTTTGTGGCAGGGGAGTTGTTTGGTTTATGGTTTTTTTGGGGATTGTTTGTTGGGTTTTTTGAAATAGAAAAATGTAATACTAGATTACAGTTGATTCTCAACAAATACCTTCCCTGGAGGAAAAAAAAAAGCCTCAGTTGTATGCTTATGTTGTGCCTGTGAGACTGAATATGGTAGTATATCACAGCAGTGCACTGAATTTGGTTTGTTTTCATAGTCACTGATGCTTCTGTGCTAATATATTTTAATTCATAGTAAAATATTTTTGGGTTTAGTAGAAAGATAGTCTTTATGCTGTGTCTAGTAAAGCAATTAGGCAAGTTAATTGCTTCCTATTGTGTCTGGAAGTACTTTTAGAAAGTTGACTATTATTGCCCTGGTATCATTCAGCATTGTTGTATATACACTGGTAGATTTCAGGGAGAGGTGAAATGTGGAAAAAATGCTAAGTTTCTGTGAATCAATTTTTAACTGTAATTTCACAAATTCTTACAAATTCCTGACTGTGAATGTCTAAGCTCTTCCAAACATAGTACACATGTTTATGAAAATTGGAAATGACTGAATTTTTGTCTCGCTATTGCTGTTTTTTTCCTCGGAGTATTGCTCTGTGTTTCTCTAGTGTTTCTAGAAATTAATGAGTGTGATTCATGGAAGAATTGGCAAGTGCTGTCAGATGCAAATACCTCAAGGCATGTCCCTGTATGTTCCCTTATTCAGTAAGGCATGAACATATGGTACACTTTTTCCCTCGTCTGGGTCACTGGTTAGGGGCATTCCTCTGTTTTTAACCCCTCTATGAAAATTGACAGCAGGTTCTAAAACTGAAGAGAGAAGACCAGCGCTGATTAGCAGATTACAGAGAACATGATTGCAGCAATGACATTTCTTAAGGAAATGAAGCTAAAAGGATGATCTCTCTTCACTTGTATTAGCCATATGCAGCACTGAAGTTAGGGATTAATCTGGATAAATGTTTCCTGTCTGAAGTAAGCTAACCTGTAATTCTTGAAGTTTTCAGGTGATCACAAGTTTCTGTAATTAAATCCTGAAAAGGACTTTTAAGAAGTTATCCTTATTTATCTGCCTCATCTAGAGGAATGGGATGACTAAATGTTTTAGGAATCTGGTGAGTTTAGGTGTAGAGAATCACCAAAAACTTCTGCAGATCTTCTGTGAACCAATGGTTTAACAAATTGCTGGCTTCAGTAGTCATTGCAGTGGAATCAGTGTTTGGTACCTCTTATGTGTTGGATTTTTTCAACAGATTTTTTTTTTTTAACTTACACAAAGCAAAGTTATTTTCTATGTGGGTGTGAAGGTGGTTTGTTTCTAATAAATGGAAATAGTTGATTTCTGCTTTACCTCTGGTGAAGGTAATATCATTTCTTCTAAGCTAGTAGTCATTCTTCCCTGTACTAAGCTCAGTGGTTTTTAAGAAGCTTTCCTTTTGGTATGTAGTTGACTTTGATGTGGTATGGAACTTTCCTACGAACCTATGAATATGAGGGAAAAATAGCAGCCCTTGTATTTGTTTTGCTGTATTTTTGCCTATATGCCCTCTGTTTGCTGAATGTTTTCAGAGTAACAAAATATGAAGGAACTTCCTCTTGAGTATGAAAACAAGCATTAAAGTGAATCAAAATATTTTTATCTTAACCAAGTCAGTTAATGCTTGTCATAACCAAGTCTCAAATCAAACTATACTTCACCCGTTTTGTTTTTCAGAATACTGTAATTGAACGTGCATCTTCCACATTCGAGGAAGGACAAATTCATGATTGAATGGTGGATTAATAAGGAGCTGGTTTATTCCAAGAATAAGACGATATCCTGGGAGTTGGGAAGAACTGGATTTTCACCCTAGTCCAGCAGCTTTGCTGCTCACTTAAACACAGATGAATGAAGACCCCATTTGGAAAATCACCAGGTCAGCGGTCCAGAGCTGATGCAGGTGAGATGGTTTTCTGGGTGGTTTTAGTGGGTAAAAAGTGTTCTTACTTCATAGATTTTTTTTTTTTATATGCTAATATGTTAATGGTTTTATTAAGGTGTTATCATTCCTGTCTTAAAAGAACATCTACTTTTGTTATATAAACTGGTGAATTGAAAAGGCATACGTAAATTTAATTTAGCATTACAGACATACATGTAAGAAGTGTTTAATATAGTATATAATTTTGAAGTTTTATTAGAACTGTAAGTTATGTAAGATTTTAAAAAGGAACAAAATCGATTTTGTTGTAGGATTACATTGACATATTAAGGGGAGAATTTCTCTAGTTTATCATCAGAAGTGCTGGAACATAAAAAGGAATTTATTCACTGTGTATTTGTAACAGAGTAAAACTCCTCATGATTGTATAGAAGCTGACCAACTAGTAAATGTAAAAGAGAATCTCTTGAAAACACTACAAAAATGCAAATACAGTTGCTACTGTGTGTGCTCTCTAAACTGAAATAGGTTAGTGAACATATTGTAAAGCAATTTTTTTATTTAGAAAAACGAAACTTTGAATAAGCTTTCATCCTCTTATGATTAGTTAGGCTTATTCAGAATTTTGCAGCTTGAAAGGCTAATGGATCTTAGTCAGTCTTTTGTGCTCTGTAGTAAGAATTATCAGCAGTGATGCAAAAAAAGCATCGAGTGACCAAAGAAGAGCTGTTCTGTAAGTTGATACTTGGTCCTGTATAAATTTAGCTAGACTCTGCTTCAACTGTGCATTGCGGCTGGACGAGCATGGGACAGGAACTAGAAGTTATCATTTGCAAGTCAGGAATTCTACAGACCAGCATTTTGAGGATGAAGAGGTTACAGATGAATGTTGTTCATCCTTCCGTTCAATTATTTGCTTTTTAGTTGAACTTACTTATTTACAGGTAAATTGTCTTGTATATTCGGTAATTTTTTTCCTGTTACGAAGTTATTTTGTGTTTTTCAGTTGGGGGGAAGTGCCCTTCCTATCCTGTGCTGCAGCAAAACTCACTAGTCAGTGACCTGTGCCAGGAAATACTCTGTAGATACCTGATGCAGCATATTTTCTGTCACCAACCATTGTGAATTGGTGCTTTTCTCAAAATCTCAGGAAATTGTCATGTATCCTTGTGAAAGCTCAGTTAACTCTTAAAATACCCAAGCAACAGTCCACGCTGCTGCTATCAAATACTCATCCAATTCATTGAGAACTGAAACAACTGATACTGGAAAATTTCTCTGAAAGCCTTTGGAAATTTTCAAAACTGTTTTTACCTGTGATGAACTTACATTAATGTCAGTTTGCTGTCACTCATTTGAAACATCTACTGATTTCAAAGGTAACTTAGACAAATATTTCTAACAAAAGGTTTCAAAGGAGAGACCCATTACAAAGTCTTGAACACCTGGTTCAGTGAGCTTTCATGCCATCAACTGATGAATCATCCTTCCTCTTGACAGTAGCAGAATACCTGTGGGAGTAAAATTGTATTTATAAGGGAAAAGGAAGGAGAGCAAGCTTTGACCTGGTGCTTAAAAGTCTTGTTGACTTCTAAGCATTAACTAGGCACTGTGCCCAAGTTCAAAGAATTTAGACACTAAGTATTTAAGGTAACTGTTGGAAGTATTTTATCTAATGACTTCAGTGTGATGTGTGATGAACAACAAAATACAGCACAGATTTGAAGTGTTATGTAGAGGGTGATTATGTGGCTGGATTTTTCTTCTGAAAAAAACAAAAAAGTTGAGCTAGGACATTTCACTTAAATATGTTGAGAAGAAAATTTTGCTTCCCATTTGTTCTTTTGACTCTTGTTCTTTTTTTTTTTTTTTTTTTTTTTTTTTAGAGAGAGAGAATTCATAGACTTATTTTTAAGAGTCACATTTTCCATTATTTATTCATTATAGTTTATCCTATAACTGACACCATGCCAGATTGTCATTAAAATTGACACACTTTAGATGCGGGGGAAGGAGTTAAAGGAGGGATATGAAATTATCTGCTGATGTTTCTTGATTATGGATATGCATTAGAGAAGAGTCCAGCAGGCAGTTATCATTAGGAGACTGCATAGCCCATTCTACAGTGAAAGTTGGGCATGGGACTTTTAAAGGCAGCTACTGCACAGGAGAGACAGAATGTTTATCACAGCAGTAGTTTCACTGATAGTGGTCAGATTCTTCCTTTGAAAAGAACAGCGAAGGTAGTAATTGTGTTAACTGGAGTTTGTAAAATGGTGATTTTTGATGGCTGGAAGAGAGGCCTTGCAGTATTATATAAATTAACATTATAGCAAGTTAGTTTGGTTTTTTCTATTTTTTAGAAAGTGTCTCTAGGAGAAAAAGCTATTATAAATGCAGCCAGGTAAAATGAGTGGTCTGCCTTCTTTTTGGAAGGAGAATTGGTTCCAAACAGATGAAAGGATATTCATCCTTAGTTTTTTAAAGAAGTTTATTTGCTAGGGAAGAATGACTTCTAGTCCTGCAGTTGTTGTGGTGGTGGTCTGTGCTTTTGGATTAACTACGTGTCAATGATCCTTGTGACCTTTTACAGACTTTTAAGTGGTCATAGTGATGTTTTGGGTTGGGTTTGTTTGCATGTTTTTTGGGGGGGAATGTTAAGGATTTACCATAGTTACGTGATTACTGAGATTGATAGTTACTTTATTTGAAATAATTAGTAATGAGAATAACAGTGGGGGTAAGTATGACATTTTTTTACCTACATAATTGGAAAGATATGGGTTTGATGGATGTACTGTTGTATGGATAAGTAATTGGCTGGATGGCTGCATCTAAAGAGTTAGTAAACAGCTCAGTCTCTAACTGGAAACCAGTAATGTATGGTGTCCATCAAGGGTTACCCAGAGGGACCTTGGCAGGCTTGAGGAGTGGTCCTGTGCAAACTTCATGAAGTTCCCAGAAGACCAAGTGCAAGGCCCTTCATCTGGGTTGGGGCAATCCCCAATATCAATACAGACTGGGGGGTGACTTGGGGGTGCTGGTGGGTAATACGGCATTACTGTATTCTTTCTATTATTTCTCCTCTTTATTAAAAGATATGGTGAAGTGTTACAAATGTTATGTTTGACCTGTTAATCATGTAAAACCATAAAATCGTGGGATTCTAGGAGACTCTTGGATCATGTACAGGCTACAAAAAAATATTTGGAGGTATAGATAAATTAGTGGTTGTGTTAAGTATTCATATAGGCCAATACGAGTACTGTTATAAAATGTAATGCATTATGAAAGCTTTTTGCAGTTGACTTTGATTTCATCCTGTTGTAGAGTCTTACCAATCAGTGACATTACAGGTGTGGTGGCTTCTTTGAAGAAGCCAATTTTCATATGTCCTGGCTGTCTGCCTACAAAGGAAATGCTTTTATTTGCTGTAAAGTAGGGGTAAAAGAGGATGACATTTGATTAAAACATCTAGGCTTTTGAAATCTGTCTCTACGGGAAAACATACTTCATAGTTCCATCTTGAGGAAATAAAGGGTAGAATTGAAGATGGAGAAAAGAAGGAAAGATAGACTTTTTATTTTTTCACAACAGTAGAGTACATGGCTATAGCCTCTATGAGTTGGTTGAAGTATGGAGTCGCTTTCCAGGATATAGTTTCAGTAGATCAACGAGCTGCTCCTATGGATGACAGGGTGCCTGGCTCCCCAATAGAGGGGAATACAGATTTTATTTTTTAAAAATTAACATTATATAATATAATCGATTGTAAAATAAGTTGTGATTACCCGTGTGTTTACAGTTGTTCGAGACCTAGTGATCACCTGTAATACTGTATAAGTGAAAGGCATGGTCCTTTGGATCTTCCTAGCAGTTATCTCCCAGAGGTACAGAATCCCACCAAACTGCCTGATGGTCAGGAACAATTGTAATGCCTTTACTGGATGATTTGAAAACAAAGTAATTTCTTTGTAAAGAAAACAACTAGGAGACATTAGGTCATATACAGGTTTCTGCAGTCGTCCCCCCGCTGCCCCTCCCCACCATTTAAAAGCAAATGTAAATTGTTTCAGTACTGTCTTTGTGAACTAAGAAAAGAGACCCCACTCCTAGGTATGACTTGCTTAGGATTGCAGTGAAATCTTCTGGCAGAGCCAGACTTCATTTTATCTCTACAATTCTGGTCTACTTTGAATAAAAGGACTCTCTTCCTTCCCTAAATTCTTTTAAGTTGAAGTTGGGCAACACTAGGTGTGAATAAGCACATTGATGTATTTCTTAGGTCCCTGAAAGTAATTCTGAAGTAGCCTCCGGATACAGAATAATTCCTGTGGGATTACTCCTGTTCCCACAAAAGATTCTGAAATATAACTTAAAAACATCTAGCTTTTGCTGCTTGTTGTAAACACAGGGGATATTCAGAGAAATAAGATATTGTGGTGTGTTTTGAAGAATCTGTATGATTTTCCTGGATTGAATAGAGGGTGCCATCTGATGTGACAATAAAACCATTGCCAGTAGCTTTTTCGCGTCCTTCTCCCTATTCTCTCCTCCTGTACACCTCAGCTGAAAAGACATGTATAGTGCCTTTGGAGTTAACATCCTGATAGTGTGTTTGTTTTAGTGTGTCTTCTCTTATCCTTTTTTCTTTTTTTTTTTTTTGTCTAGAGTAAAGTAGAAGTACTCAGAAACGTGGTTTCTAGTTTTGCTGTTGAATTTTAAGGATCTGTTATGAGCAAATTAACCAAGCCTCAAAAACGCCACAGACCACATGACAACTGAATGCTGAATTCTGTTGCTTTTGACGGGGAGATGGAGTTTGTATTCCCTTTCTATTACAAAAATGTGTTTCTGTGCTCTTACATAAGTGACTGAGACAAATATTTTCTCTGATCCATCAAAGTTTGAGTCTTGGTTGCTTATTACAAAGAAGATTAAAACTAATACGTTTACTGGTGATTTTTGCTCAATTTTTTTTTTATATTTTTATGTTCAGGGCAATTTAGTTGTACAGAGTATTTTGAGTGTTATCTAAAATTTCATGGAGTGTTCTAGTTGGAACTTGTCTTTCCATAGTTAAGAGGAGGTAAAGAATGTGAATTTAAACCTATGCAGTTAACGGCATTCATGCTGTGTAGAGTGTAATAACTCTCCTTTATTGTTCTTTAATTAGTATTAACATCTTTGAAGTTACATTGCTGCTTGTGATGAAACTGTACTTGACCCCAAAACACTTAGGATGCAGATGCTGTTTTCTCTTGAAAGATTTGCTGGAAGGTAGTGCCCTTGAAATGTTTGGGATTTTTTAAATGCCTTTCTGCTTTGGACTGGGCACTTCACAGAGAATGACTAATATTAATTAGACTTCTGTCACAAGCTGTTTAGATAGTACTGGAGGCTTTGGGAGAATTTATATAAGCCAGGTTGCTGCTTTGTTACGTTCCGCAATCATTAGGTGAAGGAAAAGATCAGGAATATATATGTATGTCAAAATTTCATTTAAAAAAAATTATTTTCTCTCAAAAATGTTTTAAGTCATTAAGACATAACAATATGACATGATAGGCATCACTCATTAAATCATCATGCATTTACAAATAAGTATCTCTAAAGAAACTCTATGAGCTATTGGCAATTCTGATTTTCAAAAGCGTGGTCTTCTGCAGAGCTGATATCTTGACACGTGCTGGANGTTAAACCATGACAGTCCTTTTTTGGCACCCAACGTGGGGCTCAAAGGGTTGAGATAATGACAGATCTGACCAGAGCATGTTCAAACGAATTTGTTATACACATTTACTATATTAGTTAAATAGTTGCTGGTCACAATGTTGCTTTGTTTGTTCACATTGTTGTGCTATGTAAATTCTTATATGCTCTACGTACTCCCTGCAGTGCTGTTTATCACCTCTGGGAGAGGGATCGGGATTATAATTTTACTGTCCTGTGTAACACTGATTTATGATATAACACCACTGTTTGTGAGTTTAAGTTGGTATGTTTTTTGGCATTGCTGTTCTGCCTGAACCTCAGGCACCATCTCTTGGAATGTATTAAGAATTGCACCCAATCTCTGGGTAAAATGAGGGAATACTTTCCCCAACTCCTTCATCTCCCTTTTCTCTTTTGGACCAGGTGCAACAGCTTTTGGGAATTTTTTAATATCCTTGGGATGTTCAAACCACCATGTTCCTATTGCTATGTCTCCGAAATGTGTTTCAGGTCTTGTTTAGGGTTAAACAAATATTTAAGAATACCACCCAGAGATCTGTCCCAAGGTGGGATAGTCATGGGTGGCACTGCATGTAGGACAATATGGACAGGTATCTAGAGGTCTTCTCACCTCCAGTGGTTTGGAACTTCACTCCTGAACAACTACAGGACCCTAACGAAGTGATAGAATATTTGAAAGGAAAATCTTTTGGCTGTTCCAGAGAGGCACGACTTACTGCAATATGCTGGACCCTGGCCAGTATTTACCAAAGACTGCTCAATTCCGTGCAGTACCCTCAGAGGAAAGAGTGGGAGAACAGACTGACAAGCACTGCGGCTACTCCAGACCCCATGACAGGCACTGCAGCTGAAGCAGAAAACCACCCCATGCTGGTATCAGTTGCCCCTATACTGAAGGAGAAACACACAAAGAAATCAGTTCGCTTAGTAAGGGATGATGATGAACCAGGGCCATCATGAGAACAGGAGGAAGAGACAGAACTAATGATAATCACTTGATCCCTATCCCTGAGTGAGCTGTGAGATACACAAAAATACTTCAGCCGCTGCCTGGGCGAGCATATTGTCACCTGGCCTGCTATGATGCTGGGATAGTGGGACCAATAGGTTGGAATTAGAGGGTGGGGAAGCCAAGCAGCTGGGATCCCTGTCTAAGGAAAGTGGCATTGACAAGGTGATTAGGAAGAAGACACAAGCCCTCAGTCTCCGGAGCCGACTCCTGTTTTTTCCTCCCTGTCGTGAGGGAAAGTTACCCCTTCAGTGAAGATGTTTTATGTCAACCAGGCACGTGGACCACCACGGAGAGAACTATCCAGTACCTGAGGGAATTTGCCATGTGGGAGATTGTTTATTATGATCTGGACAATGTGCATTTACCCACAGATCCTGATGAAGTCAAATGCACACAGCCCATGTGGCAGAAGTGTGTACAGAGCGCACCATCATCATATGCCAGCTCATTGGCAGTGATGAATGGAAAGGCAAAGAGGGATCAATGGTGAATGAGGTGGCTGGCCGACTCTGGTGATGTGAAAAAGTCTCTCTTCCTCACTTGTCTGAGCTGTGGAGAAATTGTCCCGGAAGGTCCAGCAACTCAAAGAGAATATGTCCTACTCCCCACCTGTGTACGCCAGTATCTCAGCTATTAGAAGGAAGTGTTTTTCTGCGCAGAGAGGATAGAGAGGGTATGCACCACAAGGCACCCTGTGGTTTTACGTGCATGACCACAGAGAGGACATGAGGAAGTGGGATGGACAGCCTACCTCAACCCTAGAGACATGGGTAAGTGAGTTGCAAGGAAGAAGAATCACAAAAGGGGATCCTTCCAGGAAAAGTGCTGCCCCAGTTTCCAGCAGGCAGTTCCCCAGAGTAGAAGGCCTGATCTTACTTCTGATCCTCTTGAAGGGACTTTGTAAGAAGCGAGTAACAAATACTATCACCAGGATTAGAAGGGTCCTGCCCCCACGAAAGGGACAACTGGGTTTATTGGACTGTGTGAATTCGATGCTCTGGCACGTCAGATTCAGAAAAGCATAAGGCTCTAGTAGACACGGGTGCACAGTGTATTGTAATACCATCAAGCTATAAAGGGGCAGAACCCTGTATTTCTAGAGTGACAGGGGGATCCCAAGGCTTGACTGTATTGGAAGCTGAAGTGAGCCTTACTGGAAATGAGTCGCAAAAGCATCCCATTGTGACTGGAGCAGAGGCCCCGTGCATCCTTGGCATCTCCATCAGGAGAGGGTATTTCAAGGACGTAAAAGGGTACCGGTGGGCTTTTGGAATAGCTTCCTTGGAGATGGCGGAAATCAAACAGTTGTCTACCTTGCCTGGTCTCTCAGAGGACCCTTCTGTTGTGGGGTTGTTAAAGAGTCAAAGAACAACAGGTACCAATCGCTACCACAGCGGTACATCAACAGCAATATTGCACCAACCAAGACTCTCTGATTCCCATCCATAAGCTGATTAATCAACTAGAGAGCCAAGAAGTGATCAGAAAGACTCGCTCACCCTTTAACAGTCTTATATGGCCAGTGTGAAAATCTTACAGAGGGTGCAGGCTAACAGTGGACTGTCATGGTCTGAATGAAGTCATGCTGCTGCTGAGTGCTGCCATGCTGGACGTGCTAGATCTTCAATATGAACTGGAGTCAAAAGCAGCAAAATGGTATGCCACAATTGATAGTCCTAATGTGTTTTTCTCAACCCCTTTGGCGTCAGAGTGCAGGCCACAGTTTGTTTTCACTTGGAGGGGTGTTCAGTACATCTGGAATCGACTGCCCCAGGAGTGGAAACAGACCCACCATTTGCCGTGGACTGATCCAGACTGCACTGGAACAGGGTAAAGCTCTGGAACACCTGCAATACATTGACAACATCATCATATGAGGCAACAGAGCAGAAGAAGTTTTTGAGAAAGGGAATAGAATAGTTCAAATCCTTCTGAAAGGCAGTTTTGCCATAAAACAAAGTAAGGTCAAGGGACCTGCGCAGGAGATCCTGTTTTCAGGAATAAAATGGCAAGATGGACACCCTCAGATCCCAGTGGATGTGATCAACAAAATAGTAGTTATATCTCTATCGACTAGTAGAAAGGTAGCACAAGCTTTCTTAGGCATTGTGGGTTTTTGGAGGATGCATATCCCAGATTACAGTCTGATTGTAAGCCCTCGCTATCAAGTAACCTGGAAGAAGAACAACTTAAAATGGGGCCCTGTGCAATGAGAAGCCTTTTAGCAAATTAAGCAGGAAATAGTTCATGCACCAGCCCTGGGGCTAATCTGGGTAGGGCAAGAAGTTAAAAACGTGCTCTACACCGCAGCCAGGGAGAATGGCCCTATCTGGAGCCTCCGGCAGAAAGCACCAAGGGAGACTCGAGGCTGACCCCTAGGATTCTGGAGTCGGGGATACAAGGGTTTGAAGCCTGCTATGCTCCAATAGAAAAAGAGATACTGGCAGCATATGAAGAAGTTTGAGCTGCTTTGGAAGTGGTTGGTAGGGAAGCACAGCTTCTCTTAGTACCCTGACTGCTGGTGCTGGGATGGATGTTCAAAGAAAGGGTCCCCTCTACACATCATGCAGCTGATGCTACAGTGGAGTAAGTGGGTTGCACTGATCATACAATGAGCCAAATGGGAAATCCTGGTCCCTAGGAACTTTGGAAGTGATCATGGACTGTCCAGAAAGCAAAGATTTTGGAATGTCACCAGAGGGGGAGGTGACACATGCTGAAAAGGCCCCACTGTATAATAAACGGCCAGAAAATGAGAAGAAATGTGACAGATGCTGTCGCATTGTGGCAAAGCATCAGAAGTAGAAGGCTGCTATATTGGATCTTAAACAACAAACTGCTGAAGGAGAAGGTGAAGGAGCCAGTTTGCAGATGTGAAAGCCATCCAGATGGTTTTAGATGTTGTGAGTCGAGAAAAGTGGCCAATACTCTATACTGACTCATGGATCGTGGCAGATGCCCTGTGGGATGGTTCCAGAAATGCAAGCAGAGCAACTGGCAGTGCAGAGGCAAATGCTTCTGGGCTGCCCCATTGTGGCAAGATATTGCTGCCTACATAGAGAAGTTGTTTGTAAAAGTACATCGCATAGATACCCATGTACCTAAGAGTCAGGCCATTGAGGAACATCAAAACAACCAGCAGGTTGATCAGGCTGCTAAGATTTAAGTGGCTTAGGTAGATCTGGACTGGCAACATAAGCGTGAATTATTTATAACTTGGTGGGCCCATGACACCTCAGGCCATCAAGGAAGAGATGCAGCATATAGCTGGGCTGTAGCATATGGCAACATATAGCTCATGACCGAGGGGTGGACTTTGCCATGGACGTTATTGCACAGGTTATCCATGAATGTGAAGCATGCACTGCAGTCAAGCAAACCAAATGGTTTAAACCTCTCTGGTATGGAGGATAATGGCTGAAATATAAATATGGGGAGGCCTGGTAGATTGATTATATCACACTCCCACAAACTGCCAAGGCAAGCGCTATGTGCTTAAAATGGTGGAAGTAACCACTGGATGGCTGGAAACATACCTATGCCACCGCCNTGGAAACATACACTGTCCTCCGCCCGGAACACTGTCCTGGGCCTTGAACACTATCCTGGGCCTTGAACACTATCCTGGGCCTTGAACACTATCCTGGGCCTTGAAAAGCATGGTGATGTGGCACCCCAGAAAGAATTGAGTCAAACAACAGGATTCATTTTCACAAGAACTTGGGCCAAAGAGCACAGTATTGAGTGGGTATATCACATCCCCTATAATGCACCAGTCTCTGGGAAGGTCGAACAATACAATGGACCGCTGAAAACTACACAAGAGCAATGGGTGGTGGGACCTTAAGACAGTGGGATATATATTTAGTTAAAGCTACTTGGTTAGTTAACACCAGGGGATCTACCACTCAAGCTGGCCCGTCCTGGTCAAAACTTCCACATACTGTAGAAGGGGATAAAGTCCCTATAGTGCACACGAAGAATATGTTAGGGGAGACAGTTTGGGTTAGTTCTGCCTCAGGCAAAGGTAGACCCATCTGTGGGATTGCTTTTGCTCGAGGACCTGAGTGCACTTGGTGGGTGATGTGGAAGGATGAGGAAGTCTGATGGGAAGCTCTTCATGGGTATTTGATTTTGTGTGAGAGTAGCCAATAAATCAAATTGTGTGATGTTAATTGCTAAGTAACCCTGCCACTTTATGTCATCACCACTACAATTTCTATATGCAGTATCAATGGTACTACAGTAAGATTCACCCAAACTAATGAAGAATGAACTTTGAAAACAGAGTAAAACACAGCGGTGATGGGAGCAGACTGGCACCCAGCAACTTCTTGAGATCAACAGCTTCAACCTGTGGACCATGGGCATGGGCCATGCCAGATACACCAGCCGCAAGCTCCAGATACAGCGTGCAACAATCCGACACCATACACCATCTTTCATGCCCTCAGAGACTGTTATGACAGATGGAGCCCAAAGTCATGGATTAAATGAACTCAACAGACACTTTAGAGGAATGGCCCATAGATTAAGGGAATGATGTCTGTATCCAGAGAAAGAGAGAGATCACACAGACAAGGAAAACTGGTGGTCATTAATTGAAAAGTGTAAGATCCGGTCATGACATAGGTAGTATAGAATAAGGGGTGGATAGTGTACTTGTTCCAGCAGGGATAGGGTTAATTTTCACAAGAAGCTGGGACTGGACTAGCCAGGACTGTCCTGGTCCAGCAGGGATAGGGACATTAAATTTCATAAGCAGCTGGGACAGGACACAGGCCTGATGGCTGACCCAAGCTAGACAAAATGGTATTCGATACCATGTGATGTCTTGCCCAATATATAGCTGGGGGAGCTGGATGGTGGTGGGGCAGGAGTCACTGCTCAGGAGCAGGCTTGGCATTTCAGGTTCCGGTCAGTGAGTGGTTGAGTTGTGCATTAATTGTTTTTGTATATTCTTTTATCGGCATTGTTGTTATTTTGCTCTTCCTTTGCTATTCTGTTAAACTGTCTTTATGCCAACCCATGAGTTTTGCCTTTTTCTTCTGATTCTTCACCCCATCCCAGCCAGAGCAAGTGTCATTCTTTGCCAGCTGGGGCTAAATCATGACAGTATCTTAAGGTGATTTTACCCTGGGTGAAAATAATCCATGATTTGAGTTGCATGTTATAGGAACTATTGTAGCAGGAACCACCTGAACCAACAGATAAAACAAGCCTTACAAGAAGCAGGTGACCCGAACTGAGCTGGCTTTGTTACCCAGTATCTCCACCCAGCAGACCACCTGTCCTGTCCTGAGTGACCACTTTAACAGATGGAGCCCAAAGTCATGGACTAAATGAATTCAACGGACATTTCGTGGACATTCATGGACACTTCAAAGACATTTCACAGGGGTGGTCCGTAGACTGAGGGAATGATATCTGTGTATTCTATCAAAGGATGGGAAGTGGTGTGGTGGTTAATGAGGATGTATTGGATAATGTGGGACCTAAGCATGGCGTAAATGGTATGGAATAAGGGGTGGAGAATGTGCTGGGTTTGGCTGGGGTAGAGTTAATTTTCTTCATAGTAGCTAGTATGGGGCTGTTTCTTGGATTTGTGGTGGTGTTTTGTTCAGAAACAGTGTTGATAACACGGGGATGTTTTAGCTATTGCTGAGCAGTGCTTACAGAGCACCAAGGCGTCTTCTACTCCTCAGACTGCCACACCAGTGAGTAGGCTGGGGGTGAGGGGGGTGCACAAGAAGTTGAGAGGGTACACAGATGGGACAGCTGACCCCAACAGACCAAAGGGATACCCCAAACCATATGATGTCATGCTCAGCAACAAAACCTGTGGGGAGGTTGGTGGGGAGGTCACTGCTCAGGGACTGGCTTGGCATCAATTGGTTGGTGGTGAGCCATTGGTTTTTGTACCACTTGTCTGTCTTGGGTTTTATTTTTCTTTCTCATCTGTGGTGGGTATTTTTCTCTTTTTTCCTACAGTTTTTTTAACAATTATTGTAATAATCTCTTTTTAATTATGAAACTGTTTTTATCTCAAGCCATGAGGGTTTTTTCCTCCTCACTTTTACCCTTTTGATTTTCTCACCATTTCACTGGGGGGTGAAGAGGAGGGAAGCGAGCGAGTGGCTGGGTGGTGCTTAGTTGCCAGGCAGTTGCTGCTAAAACATCCCTGTGTTACCGACACTGTTTCCAGCACAAATCCAAAATATAAACCCATACAAGCTACTGTGAAGAAATGTAACTTTATCCCAGATCAGTACAATGAAAAGACTGGGAGAATCAGTATCAAGCCAGACATCTCCTGGCCATTTGTCATCCTCAGCATACATAGCATCCTTCACTTTAACAGGTTCTATTTGAGTTGACCTTAGTAAGTGATCCCTACACGTGTGCGTATTGGATATGATCTGAGGCTGCAATTTTCATTCTAAGAACTTAGTTTGATTTTTCTAGCTGTGCACATCACCTTTTTATACATCAAGTTCTCTTTTATAACTGTTTTTTCTGTCACTATCATCTTGTTCTTTCGTATATCTGCTGTCGACAACTTCACTACTGCTCACAAGTAGCTTTCTAACAACCAGCATGAGCCTCCTTTCCTCTCTTCAACTTAGTAGAAGCTTTCCATTTTTCATATGCCTCCCAAAATATCCCTGGGATCAGTGCAATGTTCTTCTATCCATGAAAAATCCTACTTACCATTTCTTCATTGCTCTTTTTCAAATTTATCAGCTAGTTTTTTCCAGCCTTTGTTAACACTCACAATGTTTTGCATCTTCTAAACAGTAAGGGTGCTGTCTGCAGACAGTCTTTTCACTAGTCTTCCTTACTCTCAGTGTAAGTCACCTCTCTTAGGCTCTTATTCATGAGTGAAATGCTAAATCAGAATTCCCAGTGTTATTGAATTGTTAGTAAATAACATTCACCATGTTATGTCACAGATTATCATGGCCATGATGCTAGTTATTGTCAAGAGTCCACTACTGTCCTGACCAGGTTCTCTTACATGTTGCACACAATGAGGGTTTAATGTTTCAATACCTTTTTTTTAAAAGTTTTTTGTGACATTGCAGTAGTTTTTGATTTAGCAGATAAACCATACAACCATAAAACCACCAGTACTTAACAGAATATAATTATTGCAATATGCAGTTGCATCTCAGTACAAATGTGATTCTGTTTGCTGGTCTCTGTAACATGCTCACCATCACCACACTGGGTGTCCCCAGTTGCTGGGAAGGAATACATGGGTTAAAGCTAGCTCAAGCCTATTACTCTTCTCAGAGCTCTTTTTGTTCGTTGTTCAGTTTTATATGCTCTTTTAGGTTGAGATGTGTATATAATTCTCCAGTGCTGGTCTTGCTAGCTCAGGAAGATAAGTATCTGCACCTTTTTGGTTAATTCAAGGATGAAAAGTTACACAGCCTAAACCGTTCACTTCACTAAACTGTTGTAGCTGATTGATTATCTCAACTGTTACAGCCATTTTTCTAGAACAAAGATCACACAGGCCCCTGTTGTGTTAAGTTCCGCTTTCTTTTTAATACTTGTGGTCAGTCACTCCTTCTGTTCAGCCCTGGGTTTCATGAGCATGTAGCCTGTGTCTGTCTCTGCAGAGTGCTCTCCCATTGTAGCAATTCATTGATCAGTCATAACATGAAGTGTTTGCTTTCTTTGTGTTTTGACATTCAAAAGGAAGACTTGTATAAGATGGCTTTTTTTGGCATTGAATACATGCTTTATTTTTCTATAATTCCATCTTCATTTATATTTTAGGTCATGCAGGAGTGTCTGCCAGCATGATGAAGAAAAGAACTTCCCACAAGTAAGTTGTTAGTATTTTTACTAAAGTGTAGCTCCCATTAACTGGAAGTACTGTTTTAGAAATATATCTAGTATTGTTCCGCTCACTTTGTTCTTGAAAATCATGTGGAATAATATTCAGTCTGTATATCTGTGTAGAGTCAGACTTTCAATTCTTTCAGGAGGGTGGTAGGAAAGAATGCCCCACAAATAGAGTTTTAAACATCATTTTGACTGTTAATGTGAAATTATCCTTAAATAAAATTTTGTAGTTCTTTCTGCAATTTAGAGAGAAGGAGCTGGTAGCCAGAAATTAGCTACTTGTACTAAGGATCTCTGTTCTCTGGCACAGAGTTAATGCATTGTCACCAGGCCAATAAAAAACTGCAAAGTATGCTTACTCATAACTCAGTCTGGAAATCTTAGAAATACCTTATCTTGCATTCACTACAACTGTAGTTTTGAAAAGGATTTTTCACCTTTCTGAAATAAAGAATATACTGAATTACTTCTGTAAAGAGTCTGCTATTTGTGTGTGAAGGATACCTGCTTATCCTACGCATGTAAGATGTGTATTTTATGACGTTTTTACATAGTAGCAGCTGAACATTGGTGAGTAGCTATGCGAAAACAGAGGTAAAGTTCTGGGCATAATTTGTCTTGGTGTCAAACAGTGAGGTACCATATCTTGGCTACATCTCTGGTGGGAGAAATCTAAGCTGAGCAAGTGTGAAACTTATTAAAATGTTCCTAGTTGTATTTTAAGTATAAACTCATATAGTGGTGCATCAGTCAAACCCAATCGGTTTGGCAGGTGTATTTTCTATGATTAACATAGTTAATCACTGCTAACAGTGTTAACTGTTCTCCAGAGACAACATCTGATGTAAAACAACTCTTATCCCTTCCACCAGCTCATCATTATCCATTCTTGTCTATCTTCATAGAAGGCAAAGAGAAACATTTATTTGTGTAGGGGCAGGTGGAGTTGGTTAAAACTTAATTTCTCTTGTTCTCTTTCAACCGCTCAGAGAAAGGAGTGTATGATGGGAAGACTATCAGAGGTGGGTTGCCTTTTGTACTTGAGGGTGGCTAGATTTGTCTTTATTGTTGTGGTGTTATACACTTTTTAAAATACCTAAATAGGGTGTAAATTCGTTAGCATAAAGGCTTTTATGGGGCATAAGAAGTTTTGATCCTAAGACATGCTTTTGAAGCATTTAACTTAAGCATCCACCTTAGTTTTATGTTAATTTAGCCTGGTTCAATTGTTTATTAATTATTTAGCAAAGTTTTTTACTTCATTTACTTCAGTAACTGAGGATGTGATAGAATGAGCAGTGTGGATGAGTCTTCCAAACTTCTAATAGTAGTAAGTGTTGAGCCTTTTGGAAAACGTTTCCATGGTTATAGGGTAGTTCTTCGAAGTCTGCTGTCAATGAGTAGTGGTGATCTCTGGCAATACGAATCTGATCTCACTGGCATCAGATCAGTCAGTAATCTCCCAAATCTCATTCTTTCCACCTTTCGTGCATAAGGAAAGAGTACAAGAAATGGTGTGAGTATAAAACAATCTTTTCTTCATAGGCTCTCCAGATCTCTTGTAGTTGGCAATTCAAGGACTTTGAGGTACAGGTAATACCTGCAATTAAACTGCAGGTGAACTTAACCATTTTGAGTTACTGATCCAACTTTAAGCTAACTTTTAATCTTGATTCCTGCAGCATCTGAAGATGAAATTCACAACTGTGTAATGGGTTTTGAGGGAGTGCAGAAAGTACTTCAAAACTTTTTCCTCAACTAGTGTGCCTCATAGTCTGAATATTGTGAAAAGTAGTTGGTAATAATTCTCTCATTACCATTCTGCTATTAATGGTAGTCTGTAAGAAGATCACAATTGTAATAAGTTTTGGGTCCTATTTTTAATAACTTCTCTGCTTGGCACCAGAAAGACTTGAAATTGTACTAAACATTGCTGCTGTACTGCATTTACACCTTTTTGTAGTTTTCCTTCCTCTTTTCCACAGTTGTGCCTTTTTTTACATATCTGAGGGGTATGGTTTTCTTTCACCCTTCTGGTTTTTTCCTTAGTTCTATCTACCCTGTGGTGTTTTTTCTGAGTTGAGGTGGTCAGAAAAAAAGAAAAAAAACAAAACCAACAACCAAACCTAAATGGGTAACTTTACTTGATAGGGTTATTGGGAATTGCCATTCTCCTTTTTATAAATGCTAGTTTGTCTTTTAAGCATAACCCTGAAGTAACGGTTGATTTTTCTGCTACCAGTCCTATGCAGTTCCGTACTGCATTGGTTTCCCTGGTAGCAGCTGCCAAATAAAAGTTTGTGTGAGAACCATATAAATACAACTTTAAAATCTGGGAAGACTTCTTTCTTCTGCCTGTCTTGCCTCTAGAAAGTTTCTAAAGTATCTGGATCTGATAATGAAACCTTTTCACATAAATAGGTTTCACTTAAGAGCTGCTACCTTCAAGATAAGGAAGAGGATCTGAAACTTTTGGGGACTGAAGGGCCATTCACAATGGGGAACTTTCTATTTTCTGTTTTTCCTGGCTCCATGTTTTACACATCTAGGAGAATTGTTATCCAACCTTCAAGAGCAAATCTTTGTGGAATTTTAAAGATAATTCTAATGGAACAGAAGAAAAAAATTTTGTTGGATCTTCTGGAGATAGCAACATAGCAGTTTATGTACACTAGTATTATTTGGTGTATCACAGAAATAACACACTGTTGAGGAGAGAAGAGGTTTGAGTTGGTTACTTGGTTGTCTTACATGGAATTACACGCATAGCTATTATTTATTGATAGCTAGAAACCTATGCTTGCTTTCTTACAACATGTTCAGATGCAAGAAGTAGGTATTGCTTGGTAATGTACTAGTTTGAAAATCTCATTTCTTGTAATATGAACCACTCACTGCAAATGAGAGTGAATGGCTGTTCAGTAGTACAACCTTCAGACAAAAATTTGAACTCCAAGTACATCTGGTGGGTACTTTACTTGTAATTAAATTTGTAATGCCTTTTGCTCTCTGAGGCATTTTTAAAGTAGTTACAAGTTTGAATTCAGTTAACTATATTGCCTTTTGCCATCATGTTTTTTAAAACGAGTGGGAAGCTTTTCACTTAATTGTAGCAATTTAAATATTAAACTGGATTATGCTTTATAGGCAGAAAATAAAATTGGCTGTGAAGTTGAACATGAACAGTGTTATTTTTACCACTATCAATGATGACATGGTGAGCAGCATAGACAAACTTTAAAAATTATATTGTTTTATCTATTTTAATTTTTTTTATCATCAGTTGGTTTTATTCTGCTTTAGAAAGGAATTATGATTCCTTAGAACTAAATAAATGGATTGCATGCAAAACAAACTCATTTTTATTGAGTTGAGAACCAGGTTTCTTATCTCATTTTGTAATAGTAAACTATTACTGAGGGTATTACAATTAAAAAAAAAGTGTGAGCAAGGTGAGCAAGAACTAGAATTTGAAAGTGCATTCTCCTTTCTGCATAAAATTAGAACCAACTTTGTGGGAGACCTCTTAACTGAAGAGGTTGGAATTCCTATAATAATCTGTACTGTCAAAGCTAGGAATACAAAAACTGCAGTTTGATCTTGCTGAAAAGGTCAAGTGATAACAAAAGTGAAATTTGACAAAACTCTCTGCTAAGATGTTCACAGTGAATGAAAGTCTGGAGGTGGGACAAGCTGCTGAAGGAATCGTACATCTTGTGTTTAATAGTTATGATTACATCTTCAGCATTATGCGTTCCAGTGTGATGTAGTGAGTGTGTTATTCTGCAGGTCTGCTTCCAGGATTTCAGTGATATGATTGTTACTTGCCTTTTTTGGATCATATAGGGACTCCTCTGAGAGCATTCATTGTTCCTGGAGACATTTTTCTTCGGTCACTCGCTGTAATCCAAGGAAGAGTATTGTTTTCTGCAACTGATTTTCTCTTTCAGGTGTTGCTTTTGAGCATGCTAGTGATGTGCATATTTTCTTGCCATTTAAATGAAGTATGCTACAAGTAGTAACCCAAAAATTTATTTTGCAACTAGTTGGCATTCATGAGAATTCTTATCAGGCAACCCTCTAAATAATCTTTTTAGGAATGAGTTAAGTGCTAAACGTAACATGCTAAGATAGATATAATATTCATTTCTTGTCACCAGTATACTGTGATAATATTTCTTAGTTTCTTCCATTTGTACTCAAAATTGTCAATTAGTGTTTCTAATAACTGGGTAGAACAAAACTTATGTAACACTTTCAGTGATTTGAAACTGTCGAATAGCTTGCATGACTGTTGATCAGAACAACTGTTACTCACGAGAGGGAATTTCTGTGCAACTTCCATGAAAATAGAGGAAGGACAAAAAAGTATGTGTAATCTGTTTTCCACATTAAGGAGTATCTCTTCTATTGCCATTGCCATTACCATTACATATCATTTTTCTTTTGCTATACTACGAAGGAATGCTAGAGAAGTGTTTTTCCCACCATGTGTCTTTAAAAATACTTGGAGTCAAAAATATCTGTAAGTGCAGAAGGAAGCTAAATTTCCTTCAGGTGAAAATGCAGGTTAGGGAAAACAAATGCCTTGGAAGAAGCCACCGGTAATGCTTCCACTGACTTTTTCCTCCTGGGGCAGGAGTTGTGTTTACTATTCTGCAGAGAGCAAAAAGATAGTAAAGTTATAATACTGCCAGGTAACCTTGTAGTTTGAGACCTGATCAGGTGAGTTTTACTTTTGACGTTCAGTGTAGCAAAGGCTGAAATAGTTCCTTTGGTTTAAGCAAATTAGTTTTAGAAACAACTATTAGGAAACTGACCTATAAAGCACATCAAAAATGTTTCACTACTTTTCAGTGTGTTTTTCTTTTTTCCAGTGTAGTGTAATGTGCTTTATACCCTAATTTGAATAAAGTGCACTAAGCTACTAAATATATTACCATCTTAAAACACACAGCTCTTGTCTGGAGTAGAATTTTGAATAAGTATGTACTTGTTTAACATTAAGTTTGTATCCATATACAGAAAGCATAGAAACAATGTGGGACCAAGCAAACCTATTTCTCAGCCGCGAAGAAATATTGTAGGCTGCAGAATACAGCATGGATGGAAGGAAGGGAGTGGACCTGTAACACAGTGGAAGGGCACAGTTCTTGATCAAGTTCCTGTAAATCCCTCTCTCTATCTTATAAAGTATGATGGATTTGACTGTGTGTATGGACTAGAACTGCACAAAGATGAAAGAGTTTCAGCACTTGAAGTTCTTCCAGACAGAGTTGGTAAGTGTTTTGGGTTTTTCTCCTAAATTCACATACATATAGGCTGACATTTACTATTAAATATGCTCCACTAATCTCTTCAGACTTCCCTGAAGATAACATCTTAAATGTTATTAGTCAAATTCATTTTTGTCATATGGCAGGCAGTCTAAATGCTCTATTTAAATTTCTTGATTCCGCTAAGGTTTGATGATACCAGCGAGTGCAGTACTGTCTGCTGTCTTTAAGTAGTATGCAGTACATTCTGTAGTTTTTGTTTAGAGTCTTATCCCTAAGAACAATATGTAAACTTAACATTGATATTTCTGTTAAAATTTAAACTCTGAGCCCTCTTGGCTGTGTTGTCTGTTGTGTGTGTCTGACAGTAATGATGTCACATTTTTCCTCATGTACTTTGCCCAAGTACTTTTAATAATGGAGGGAAAAGGCATTTTCAAAGTAAAATAACTTGATTAGTAACAAGGCTTTTTGATTTTCAGAATTACCATTGGATTGCTAAACTGCAGTTTTTTCCAACTGCAAAGTTCAATATTTACCCAAGTATTTACTAGTTTACAAACAGAATAAGCTTGTTCCTTCTTCCGACTGCTAAGCAATTTGTAGCAGTCTTGAGAGTGGCATTAGGGGGAACCAAACCCTAAAGTTTCGTTAATAACTTCATAGAACTGTTCTGTGACTGGCCTGTCTTCCTCTTCTTCTCTGCCTGCCTTGCTCCCTCCAGTGTCTAGGTAAATAAAATACAAGGAATCTTCACTGCTGTGGCCTTGATTGATCTCACTTCATGTTGCATTATGTTTGTTTAGTCATGGGGAGTACAATGATGTATTGTTATTTTAACAACAGTGCTAAAGTTCTGCAGTGGGTAGTAAACTCTATGGAATGGATAGTGTTTGTTTTGTATGTGAATTGACTAACTTAGAATCGTATTTTTTTATGAATCAGGATAAAGATTATTTTTCACAAAGACATGTATCTGTGCTTTTGAATGAACTTACGAAATGCTGTCATTTCAGCTTCATCTCGAATTAGTGATGCCCACCTGGCAGACACCATGATTGGTAAAGCTGTGGAACACATGTTTGAAACAGAAGATGGCTCAAAAGATGAATGGAGGGGGATGGTTTTGGCTCGAGCTCCTATTATGAACACGTGGTTTTATATTACCTATGAGAAAGATCCCGTCTTGTACATGTACCAACTCTTAGATGATTATAAAGAAGGTGACCTTCGCATTATGCCTGATTCGAGTAAGTAGGCCAGTTACCATTTGAAAGAGGCAGCTTTTTATATTAATGTTTGATTACTCTCTTCAATTTTTTATTTGTTTTTTTAAAGTATCACAACAACAAAGAATATCTGTGTTAACTGCTGAAATACTTTACTTTTATCAGCAAGGACATATGCAGGAAAAGCCTTTTCTATAATTATTCCTAATTCTGATGAAAGTATGTACATACTACTGTGGAAGAGTTTATGCTTGGAATTTTTTAATGGAAACTGACAAACCACAAGTTTTCCACTGTTGTTTTCTTATAGAAGTATCACAACTTGTTGAGGTGTCTTGAGTTGTGTTTCTGAAGCAGTTCCTGTGGGAATATTATTTTGGGGCCTACTAATATAGTCAGATTAATTTCATTGGGGTAGGCATCTTCAGTGTGAAAAACTTCGGAGTAGTTTCTTGGGGGAAAGAAATACAAATCTTTTGCAAATTTGTTTTCTCACACATGTTGCAACACACAAGCAAGAAAAATTAGGAAGAAAAGTTGGATCGGGAGGGATATTTTTTTCCCCCTCCCTGCTCGAAGTGAAAGTCATTGGGGCTTTTCCTATTAATGTAGAAAGAGTTTCACAGAATCAATATTGTTCAAGAAATATGGATAGCCAGTATAAAAATAGAGGAAAAAAACCTGTAAAGAATACTTTGTTTCTATTTCTCCTGTATACCTAAAACACACTTTCTGACAGAGGAAATCTGGGCTTTAAAGAAAAATAATAATTGGATAACTGTTGTGGTTGGCTACGTAGTGTTTACATAAGTATTAGTTACAGTTAGTTTATTGAGTTTGAGACTGTCTTCCTTCAGATCTAGCTCTGATAACAGTCTGCTGGCTAAATAAACAAGTGGCACTTACTTGCATAATGTCTGTAATAATCATCTGTCTGTGCTTAGATACTGCTTTTCCTCCACTCTTAACAAAAAGCAATGTATCTGCTGCTTGTAAAGAGTGAGCCACAAACGTTAACAGGAAAAAGTGACCATCCTCTTCCTAAAGAAATAAAGCGAGCTCTTCCAGATTTGAACGTTCAAATAATTTGTTCTTTGTCTTAACTAGTAAAAAGAAGTTGGAATGTATTTTAAGTCTACTTTGTTTTCTTCCACTTTTGGGGGTGGAGTAGGGAAAGAACTACTATGCTGATTGGTTTTAATGCACTTTCCCCATGCTCAGTCATGAGACTATCTACTGCTTACCTGTTTCCAAAACACTTCTAAGCATTTGGTCCTTCCCTGAAACTGAGTGCTTTCTGTATCTTCTGAATTGTGTCCTTAAGTCAATGGTTGGATGTTGAGTAGTATTTTTCGAATCAAATTCTAAAATACCTGGAAGTATGCCTGCAAATTTTGTGGAACTTGACATAGTATTACAACTAAAAGTTCTAGGGAACTCTCTCTTCTCAAAGACAGGCCTTGCATATGTGAGGAGGAGATTAAATTTAGATAATTTCTTTTATGCTTTTTTTGGTAAGGGGAAAACGTATTGAGAGATCTGATACTAAAACTTTGTCAACACTACAAAATTCCTTCTAAATGAAAACGTAAGAGTTTAACTTGCATTTTCGCCAAGGAAGACTCTTTACGTAAAACTGATATTAAGAGGATAATTACTATGTATGACAGTGCGTTTACAGAGGAAATGAAACAAAAAGTGAAAGAGAAACTTCTTAAGTTTGTGGAAGAATCTTAAGTGTAAGTACAAGCCAATCTATTCATTCCCTGTTGGTTTTTTTTTTCTCCTTTGGGAGTTCTTTTACAACTCACAGAACTGAAAAGAAAATGGGTGAAATCTGTAAGGGATTCTTAATGCAAACTTGGAACAAAGCCATTAATTTGAAATCTTAGGATTTCCAGGCTAAAAGCCACATCAGGTGTGACCATTACTAAAATTTATATTCCTTTCTGAAATACAAAACACAAATTTTCTAAACGAGTGAAAAAGAAGACAAGCTGAAAAAGAAGGTGTGGTTAGGTTCCAGTTCTCCAGTACAGTGGAGGATCTTTTATCACATCAGTTCTGTGTTTGTCTTGTAACCAGCCCCTTGGCAACTGGCGCATTAGAAATCATGCCTTTTTGTATCCAAGTTTGGCATAGGCATCATCTGAAATACAAAGATATTTCTGGCTAGGTTTTGCTAGATAAGCAAATAATATTGTTAGAATTTACCAACAGCATTATTCCAATATGGAGTCAAAAGCCCCTTTTAATAAGGAGTTTACACTTACTGTCATCTTGGATTTTTTTGTTGAAGTGGCATTCGTGCACGGAAACTTTGAATAATGTGTGTGGAAAGAGGGAATTTAGTTTGGCTGCCTTTCTTCTAAGGAAACCCAGTGCCTTTTTCTGCTGGTGGCTTAAATTCAGTTATCCACAGCCATTTTCTATAACTTGTGTGTAAACCTTCATCTCAAAAGATTTGCTTCTCTTACCAATAAAGTGCTATTTTTGTCTTAATAAAACTGAAGACAGTATTGAAAAATTTACTGCAACTGTACTTTCTAGAAGTGTGGCAATCGTTAGGTGCTTGTCTGAACAAAACTAATTTTCTACATACTTTATCTTTAAAACTTCTGATTGTTTTGTATGAATTTTAAAAAAGACTCTGCACTTGTCTTCTGTATTATAAATTCTATTAATGTCTACCAAAGTACACTGTTTTTTTGGGTTACAGATGATTCACCTCCTGCAGAACGGGAACCAGGTGAAGTTGTGGACAGCCTGGTAGGTAAACAAGTGGAATATGCCAAAGAAGATGGCTCAAAAAGGACTGGCATGGTCATTCATCAGGTTGAAGCCAAACCATCTGTCTATTTCATCAAGTTTGATGATGATTTCCATATTTATGTCTACGATTTGGTGAAGACATCCTAGACGTCATTGTGAACTTTTGCCAAATTTGTGGAACTATTAAATGTAAAATTTGTAGACTCAAAGACTTGACTGCTTTCCAGTTTAATGAAAGCTTAAATGTCCCTGCGAACCCACAATCTCTGCCAGCAAAACTGTTTTGTTCTGAATAATATAAACAAACATGACACATTTTGTGTAAGAGAACTCCTTTTCATGAAGGAAGTCAATATATTGGGCAGGAGGGAGTTAAAAGCAAAGAACAGCTGCAAATTCAAGCTGTGTGAAGTTGATCTAGTATTGTAATCATTAATCTAAATTTCTTCATAGATTTTAACTTTTTCTTCAACCTTGCACTCACTTGTTCAACTGCCACATGCAAGTGTAGTTTGATATTTTGATATGCCTTCTTTTGTAACATTAAATTTAATTTCTTGGCTATTGGCAGTCCTTGTTTTCAGGGTTGGGACAGAGGTGACCTTCTGAAAGGTTTGAACAGTTTGTGCAACATTGAGGAGTGCCTAACCCAAGTAACATCAATTTGCTGTGTTTCTACACTTTATTTCAAATTTAGCTTTTTAAGAAATTGCAGTACATGGAAATACTTCTGCATTTTTACTAGTCACAGGGCAGTAGGATATCAAGTGTTTGACTTGCACACCTTTCAGCTGAAAAGGCTTTAAACTATAAAAATATATTTAATCTGTATAACCGGTTAATTAGAAAATGCAGGTTAATGGCCCATATTTACAAGTTGTAGGAACGAGAAAATACATGCAACAAGGCTGCCTTCAATCCTAGATGTTGTATTTCTTTCTTTGTTATACACACTTCTTAGCAAAACCCAAGTGCTTGGTGCCACAACTTTAACAGTATATATGCTACTTCAGAAGACTTTAGACTACGCATTGGCAGTCAGTAGTCTCATTTTAATATCAAAATGTAGCAACCTGAATGTTTATGTGTGGACTTAGAAGGCTAACAGTAGTTAACGTTTTACATGGTAAATACAATCTCATGCCAGGGGGGTGGGAAGGGGTGTCGTTTTTCATTGAAGACTTACTTTAGACAAGGAGAATTGTCTGTTGCCTTCTGCTCAGTCTGTTGTGTTCCTTTGTTTGGTTTGTTTTCTTTTTAACCATTTCGGTTCAAGAAGGCATCTTCCCAATTTCTTTTTTCTGGCTTTTCCACATAAGGAGTGTCCGGACAAATCTACAGCTTAAACCTGTTGTTGCCTTTAGTGGTGTGCATTGTACTTGCTTTGAGGTATGCTGTTAACGTGAATTTCATTCTATGAACACTAGAGTTCTGCATGCCAGTGGTGTACTATCTAATGGAAGCTATATGCAGTCTCAGCGGTTCAGTCATCTGCATTAGATTGTGGATGTAAATAGCAGCCCACAACAGCAAAATCCTTTCACGGTTTTAATCTTGCAAGATAGTTGTAAATGAAAATTAAGGTTTTTCAAGTGTGGCAGCTTTTAAAAGTATCAGAATTGCAACAACGATCAGCACAGAAAGAAAATAGTCATGTTATATTAAGGCAGAGCTCTGCACATTTCAAAGAACTCTTTTTACAGAAATACAGTGTGTCACGGCAGTTAACACTGTTGTTGTAAGGAAAAATACTCTGATACACAACCGTATGCCATTAGTGGAAGTACGTGAGAGAGGTGCTGTTAATCAGAGATCAGAGGTCTGGATGACCTCCATTGTAGGTATTCTTGATATTGAAGACTCAGTGGTTTAAGCCCCTTTCTGTCCATTTTTTTTGCCTGATTTCATATTTTAGCCTTAAGGCTAGTGCCTCATTATGCTGTTGAATGGTAATAAATACCCTCCATATAAATATGATACCTTAATTCTTTGTCCATTGCTACTATATTGCATTATGTCCAGTATTTCATCATGGGCAACCAAAGGCAGACTATTGTCTTTCAGTGAATAGCTTCTCAATGCAGTCCTTAAGCACTAAGTACCTGAGTCGTAAATGTTCCTTGTGTTTTGAACAAAGTGAGCAGATTTGCAACACAGTGTTTTCATCCTGCAGATCTGTTATGTGTTTTCTATTGACTCTTAAGAGTCCTGCATGTAAATCTCAAAGCTGAGCCTGGCTCCATGAGCCCAAGTTGATATTTGTGGCACAAGAATAAGTGAGTGTATTGATTATACACGAGATACATGAATAACCTAGTATACTGAACTTTGGGCTATATATCTGAAGAATACATGGTTTGTTTTGAAATATCAGAGGTTTAGGTCTACTGGAACATTTTTAGCATTAGGCTTGCATTTGTGGGTTTTCTGCAAGCCTCTTTAATACACCACGTATTCTGCCAATTAGAGTATAATCTATAAACTGTAAATTTTACGGTTGTTTTTAGATGTCCCCGTTGTCTGTTGCGTGGGTATTTCTTTTCATCTTTTTTTTTTTTTTTTTTTTTGTTCNTTTTTTTTTTTTTTTGATAGCTTAAACCACCTTTTTGAGGCTTGAGACTAATTCTGCTCCCTGCCCATCTGCTTTGGGCTTTGTTTTAGGCTCATGTTTCAGATCTGCATGCAGTGCTTGCGTTACCCTGGTAACTAAATGTTGGTTCCTTGTTATAGGGGTTCAACATTACTTTCCAAAATCACATAGGGCTTGTGATGGCACAAGCCATGGATCTTTGTATAAAAGTTATTCACCTTTCACATTTACCTGCTGTAGTATTGTTGTATATTGTGTGTGTGCGTGTGTGTGATGTCAGGCTGCCATGTAAAACTTTTTAAAAGGAAAAAAACCACCAAATTAAATGCAGACCATCCTTTTTTGCATGCTTAGAGGGTTAGAACATTCAATGTAACAAACTAAAGTTGCATGTTAAAGTGTTTAGGTTTTTGTTTTGTTCTGTTTTTATTTTGTGTTCAGTTTTTTGTGAATTTGCTTATTGTACTGTTTTAATGGTTGTTAGTAGGATTTAATGCACCGGTGAGACGAGCATAGTGCCAACGGAAGGTAATTTTCCAGTTGTATGTGTCATACAGCATTTGAAGGGACCATGTATTCTGTTAAAGAAAAAATAAAATCACAGTTGCTTAGCAAAACACTACATTTTTCTTCTTTCTTTTGAGTGCCAAACCCTAAACTATGTTGGAGTAGACTATGGGGAAAACCCTTTTTATTGCAGCAGGTAGAAGCCTTCTTTAAGTGAATTGTTTAAAAATGGAGGCTTTATCTTCAGGTGGAACTGACTAGTTGATTCAGGGAAAAGAATTATGGTAAAAACAGTTTCTGGTTCCTTGAAAATGCTGTGCTTTTTGTATTTTACATCATTAGTGCAATTTGGATGGTTCTTGGTATGTGTATAGTTCAACGGTCTTCGTGTTCACATTTTAAAATTAGGTAATGACTTCATCTTTAGAGCTTGGTTTCATTATTTTTATTTTATTTTGAACAATGTAGACAGTTCCCTGTTCTCTTCATTTAGAAGTATAAACACTTTAAATCTGTTACTTAATTCTGTAAGTAATTTTTATAATTATGATGTAACTCTATCTTTAAAACATTTAAAATAAACCCTTTATGTGCAACTTAACGACTGTAAACTTTGTTCTCATGAGCAAAATGTAGTGATGCGATGTTGGATTGTGAAGAGGTGGTTTCTTTAGTTTTCTAATTAAAAAGGATTTATTATTTTGATGCTGAGCCATAGACGCTGGTATAATACTTGCCCTATGAAATGTTTGCTTGCAAAGCCAAATCTTTATTCTTTTTTTCCAAGTAAGTGTAAGTGCTGATGAGATGGAACTTGGCTAAGGTAAAGCGTACTGCTTAAATTGTATTTTACCAAACACAGAAAAACTCCTCTCTGGGGGATTATGTAAGTCTTGTGAAGGAATCTCTATTTCCGGAAACACAAAATACTTCAGCAGTGGGGAACAGCAGAAGCATTTGCCAGTGTTTAGGTGATACATTTGTCTGCTTTGAATTAATAAAATTCAAAAATCAATTAAGCATATTTTACTGATAATAAAAAAGCAAAGTTGTTCAAGTGATGAGCAGGGAAGATAACATCACCATGCTGCAGATTTTTTAAAGTCATGTAAGTTGTTACAATTAATGCATGAAGACTTAATTATTTTATGTTGTTAAATTACTAAGGCAGGCTTTCAATATTGAACACATTTTCCTTATTCCTACCTCTTTTCTGATAATAAAGGGGAGTGTTATATGGATACCCCAAAATACCTTTTTTTGGTACCAAGCTCATTAGATGTATACTGAAGATCTTGGAGCATGCCAGCATGCAGTTGAGATGAATATCCAAGCCTCTTCAGTTCCCTTAGTTCAGTGTCCTTTTTATTGTATCCTGTTGCCTGAGAGAGTGGTCACAGTGAAGATCTGTATTTGTGTACATCTGCTGATTAGGTAGAGTCTTAAGACTGCTTTAGCAGGAGTATCATCTAAGAAGCAGATGTTAATCCACATGAGCTGGCTATGTTAAATTATAGTTAAAAATAGATACATTACCATTTTATGACTAATGTCTGAACCTGTTCTGTATTACAGCTGATAAACCAATCTCAGTTATGTAGGATCTTACAAAGATATTTTTGTTACCTGTTACTGCAGTAATGAAACTGCCCCTGAAAGCTGGTTAATTATGAGCTCATGTACAAGCAGCTCAAATGTCAATGCTTTGAAGACAGTCATGTCCTGGAGATTTAGAAGGGTGGGGAGTAAGAGTCCTACCCGGATCTACAGCTTTAATACTACTGTACTCTATTTTCACATCTGCCGGGTTCCTCCTTGTGCATATGAACTGGCTATATTTTCAGAAAAAAATACCTTCTCCCTCTGCTCAATGAGTTATTTATTTTGAAATAAATACTGGTTTTTTTTAAAAAATTCATGCTGTAAGCAGTTGAGCCGCTGATGGCTTCAGTAGACTCCATTGTTTTTCAGAAAGGATAAGGTTTAGTGAGGATATTTTGGAGGAGGTTGGGCTGCTGCAATTTAAGATCATTAAGGTCTAAAAGGAGAAGTAAGAATAGATAAAGGAAATGACAGATACGTTCTTTCACCCACCACCACCACGACCACCCCCCTGCCCCTCTGTTTAAAGCTGACTTTGGTAATGAAAAAGGACATCTGCACATTTACTTTGATTTGAACAAACTTCTTTTGTTGCTTCTTAAGAATGTTCCACTCAGACCTGACATTTGAGAGGGGTATTTTTCTTAATAAAATAATAACGCAACTTTACACTACTTGAAATGCACATTCTTGTTAAAGTGATTTAATGTGAACAGCCACTATTTTGGGCTGCTGGTTTTTTTTTTGTTCTATTTGCATGAAGATTGCTCAGTGACAGGGCAACTAGTCCTTTAAGTATGAGAAAGGAAAGGTAAGATCCTTACACATTTCACTCAACTGGATTTTGGGCTAATGATTTTTAGTCCTGCTGCACAAAGTACCTGCACATGGTATATACTCACCATTGATCTGGACTGTAGGCTGACTTCTTAAATTGTCCTCACCAAGAATTACTACTAGAGTCATGCACTGGGAACAATGGTTGTCATGCTTTCCATATAAAATTTCTAATTAATTTGTTTTTACAACACTGTTTACTAATTCTACTTTTAACTCGCAGAAGCAGAATTTATGAACTATCATGATTTTAGTGAGTTAAAAAACAAATAACTTTTTAAGCTCTAAGAACAAAATAACACTAATAGCAGAAGCATTAGAGAAGACTATAATTATTCAAAGGTTATGCTCAAAAGTGTAAAAAGGATAGTGTTCTGGTTGCGGCGGGGATAGGGTTAATTCTCCCCGGGCTCCGGCAGGGACACAGGTATTCCACGCCACGTGAGCCACGCCCACCCTGAGCTGCCGGGAGAGGAGGCAGGAATCGCCGCCTGGAGCGGGCTGGGGCGTCCCGGGTCCGGGCGGGGAGCGGCGCTTCCGTAATCGTGTTTGTATAGTCCTCTATCCGTGTTGTTGTTGTTGTTTTTCTTGTTCCCTTTGCTGTTCTGTTAAACTGCCTTTGTCTCAACCCAAGAGTTTTGGCTTTTTCTTCCCTTTCTTCCCCATGTCGGGGGAAGCTATGGGAGAGAGGCACGTGGTTCTTTGTTGCCGTCTGCGGCCAAACCGCGAGAGATAGCAAGTTTTACAAGTAACTTTTTGCTACTTTACCATACATTTCATTATGGATGGTTGAAACTGTGTCTTGCTTAAATCCTCATTAATTTCCGGCTTTGTTCACTCATTGTCAGTTTTCTACCTTAAAAGGATAAAATTATCTTCTATTGTTGGTGAGGCTCAGTGTGTTATCTACTCGGAAGCTGTCAGTTTTACGGTGCAGTCTTATGAAAAAAGTTCATTACAAAAGAGTGAAATTAAGACGAACCAAGAGGAGACTCATAATATATAATAAACACAATGTATTTCACTGAGGGTAAAAGAAAATTAAGATTAATTATTGCCTAGGATGGGCAATACTTTCTAATGCTGTAAATGCAAGCAACGTTATCCTGGTCTTTAATTTGATACAACAAAGCTAGCAGTGCACATGGGAGAAAATTCGTAGCATTTTGGCTTCCACAGAATTAGTTTAACACATGGAAATTCTCATATTTAAAATATAATTAAATTATGCAAGCAAATGGCCCCAATTAATATCATAGGTGTTCCAAATTCTGAATTTTTAGTTCAACAAAATTCAAAAGTTCAAAGTTGTTTAGTTCAACAAATCTCTTGCAGATTACAAAATTACAACTACCTGAAATTAATACTAGTTATTACTAACTAATCATACTTTTGCAGATAATCTGAAAGTGTGAAAAGGGAGATTTGAATGGCTTGAGACTTTTATAGTCATGTGCAGAAGAAAGGAAATGCTTGAAGAGTGCTAGAAATCTCATTGCAGAAAACCTGTGATGCACACAGTCATATCCCTGGAAACCATTTTTTACTTGGTGCTCTGTGCTTTTACTCCTCCGTGGAGTAAAAACCTTTTTTTGTACTCAACATAGGTTCTAGATTGCAAATATAAGTTGTAATAAGTAACTAAAGGTA
>VWZL01004241.1:0-209364 GCA_013396915.1 Stercorarius parasiticus | reverse complement strand
TCCAAGGAGACCTTATCGTGGCCCAGCAGTATCTTAAGGGAGCCTACAAGAAAGCTGGTGAGGGACTTTTTAGGATGTCGGGTAATGGTAGGCCTAGAGGGAATGGATTAAAACTAGAGATGGGTCGATTCAGATTGGACGTTAGGAAGAAGTTCTTCACCATGAGGGTGGTGAGACATTGGAACAGGTTGCCCAGAGAGGTGGTGGAAGCCCCATCCCTGGAAGTTTTTAAGGCCAGGCTGGATGGGGCTCTGAGCAACCTGGTCTAGTGGGAGGTGTCCCTGCTTACTGCAGGGGGGTTGGACTAGATGATCTTTAAGGTCCCTTCCAACCCTAACAGTTCTATGATTCTATGATTCTATGAGTCCAACCATTAATCTAACCCTGCCAAAGCCACGACTAAACCATGTCCTTAAGCACCACGTTTACCCATCTAGATTAGAAGTTAGCCTCAATTACTGTGAAAAGGACAAATCCCTGTCATACTTGTTTCTGAGAGACTTCCCCTCTCAGAGTGAGCTCAGAGACAGAGAATCTCCACTTCTTATAGAGGCAATTGTCTCAAAGGTCTCAGCACTCAGTGTCATTCCTCTCCATTTTCACCATTCAGTACTCATATCTTTTGGCAACACCTCCCACTTGAGCCAAGTTTCCAAATGGGAAGGTCAATATTTCCAAGCCTAGCAAAATAACACATTGCAGGGCAGGCTTTGAGTGCCTCCTTAGCACATCACCCTGGGTATCTATTTGCTTGAGTTTGGTGAGATGTTTTTGAAAAGCATGAAGGAAGACAGAACTTCCATCCAGTAAAAATACAGTGTAAAACTTATTATCATTAGTTATGAAAAAGCTATTAATGGCCATAGCCTCCTGTCTCATTTTTTAAAACTTTAAGAAAGGCCTTCAAGGCTTATATTACATTGATCACAGGAAAAAAATTCTACAAATTAAAAGCAGGTCGAGGGAGGTGATTCTGCCCCTCTGCTCTGGTGAGTATCCACCTGGAGTACTGCATCCAGCTCTGAAGTCCTCAGCACAAGAAGGACATGGACATGTTGGAACAGGTCCAGAGGAGGGCCACGAAGATGATCAGAGGGCTGGAGCACCTCTCCTATGAGGACAGGCTGAGAGATTTGTGGTTGTTCAGCCTGGAGAAGAGAAGGCTCCGGGGAGACCTTATAGCAGCCTTTCAGTACCTAAAAGGGGCCTACAGGAAAGATGGGGAGGGACTCTTTATCAGGGAGTGTAATGATAGGACAAGGGGTAACAGTTTTCAACTGAAGCAGGGTAGATTTCGATTGGCTATTAGGAAGAAATCTTTACTGTGAAGGTGGTGAGGCACTAGAACAGGTTGCCCAGGGAAGCTGTGGATGCCCCATTCCTGGACGTGTTCAAGGCCAGGTTGGATGAGGGTTTGGGCAGCCTGGTCTAGTGGAAGGTGTCCCTGCCCATGGCAGCAGGGTTGGAACTACATGATCTTTAAGGTCCCTTTTAACCCGAACCATTCTATGATTCTATATTAAATAACTCTTATATCTTTTCTTATATTTCTTCAGTAATACTAGGAGGAATTCTGTTTTGAACCAGACTTGAATCTTTTTTACTTCCACTGAAAATGCTAATGTAGAAACATTGTAGAAACTATGCTTTTATGTATAAAGCTTCATTTCAATTATATCACCCTGAGATGTGAAAAGAATTGTGGGATTTGGTGCATACAGTTTTGCTAAAGGCAAAAATCTTTTCTGTTACCTTCTGTCTCTAATCCAAGATGCAAAAAGAATTGGGGTGCCTATCTGAAGGTGCAAAATGTGCAGTATAATCAGTTCAACCCCTTCACTATAAATAAAGGGTAGATTTTCACCATTTTTTCAGTTTTTAACAAATGTTTGTGACTTTTCTGTTTATTTATACTGACAAATGTAGGTAAATAATGCATAAGTTTGGACATAATCACTGAATTTATAGTTACTGAAACCTAGCATACACTGTATACATGGTTTAGGACACTATTTGATATTTATAAAGTCCCAGTTTTCTATGAATATAGAAATTCAGTAATTATTGCTGTCACTATCTGCTATTTCTATGCAATGCACTTTAACTTACAGGAATATGAGGTTTTTGGTTGCATTTAGAAAGTGAGAGATGCTTACCAGCTATTCCTCTGGGTTTATGCTATTGTTTAATTTATTAAAAATTAATGAGGATCTATCATTTTTCATATATTTTAAACCTTTTTGAAAATGCCTGATTAAACTGATAGTATCTTCTTACCAATATCACTGGCCCACTTATATTATATTATATTATATCGCATTATATTATTTCTATGGTTCTTATTATTCTTAATTCTTTCTTAAGAATGATCACCACCCACAATGACTGCTGAGAAAACTTGCTATTTCATTTTCTAACTATAATGGTCTTTCAAATGTTTAGAGGGCATGCATTCTTCATTTAAACCTTTTAAAAGTGAACCTAAGCTTTGAGGCCTGGGTAGAAGCTCAAGACTGGTCTTGACACATAAAACATGTTAAGTTTTGAAATTCTAGGAATGCCTGAGCATAATTATATTAGCATGATTCAGTTGCTAATACTCTCCAGGCTAGGATGGAGCAAGAAAAGAAACAGAAAGGGGTAAGCCAAGGTGGCCTGAAATAGTGCTTATGGGACAAATGTAGTCTTTTGTTTTTCTGTATTGATTCCCTCCTCTGTTACCAGATATATCTGATGCACAGCAGTCATGCAATATCTCCTCCTTTACACTCTCATGTCATGCCGTTCAGCCATTCAGTCCCATGCAGAGAGATTTCCTTGACGCATTTTGTCAAGCAAGGACTCCTAATGCCACCTTTAAAAATGCTCCAAATTGACATTTGACCCACATGTTTAGGAAAAAAAAGGACCACTCAGAAAAGTTATGTAAGTAAAGGAAACTTCCTTTCTTTTTTCTCTCATCTTCCTACATCCCACTGCCTGCATGCCTTGCATTACATCAGGACTAAGTTACTATCCTTTACAGTCCCATTGTAACACTGTGAGCATATCTACTTGAAACTTGTCATTTACAAACAAATTTTCCAATGTTCCTTGGAAGCAATGATGCTCATATTCTATACTAGTAGAAAATATCATGCAAAAGTTGGACTGGTTCAAACAAACTAAGGACATACTACTACTTATTTTGTAACTGGTAAGTTTAATGTGTTGATAAGCCTCGTGACAGAAGAAACAGAAGGAATTTTAAAGTCCTTTGAAAGTCCATATCTTCCCTGGATATTTACGGAGAGTGGACCTACTTCTGTCTTCCCAGCCTTGACTGTGGGATCCAGGAGAGCTTCTCAGCTCTTGGGTCTGAAACCACATTGTTCTGTCCCCACAGGAGGATGAGCTTTGGACTCACCTATTGAAGCTAGGCTTGCACACTATACTTGACAGGACAAATACATCCCCAAGGCCCATTCTGGACTGTGATTCAGTCTTTCTTTTTCAGCTGGTGAATGATTGTCAGGTTTCTTCTCAGTTTTCCTCCTTAATAGGGAAAGTTAGTTATATTTTTTTAAAATGAGATATAAGTTACCTCTCAGAAAGCTGTTGAAAAAGTATGAATAATTTCCTTTTGGAGCAACACTTTTTAGAAAGACAAGCACCTTTATGCCATTGCAGGAAGGAATAAACCAAATTCTTACTTTGAGGCTTATACATGAAGGGCAATTAGATGTTCTCTCAATTAATGAGGCATGCTTCATTGATGGCTTTGATATAAGAAGGCTTATAAAACTGTCAAAAATGATTCAAAGAGTATTTTTTGCAACAAGACCATGACTTAAACCGCCCATCATGTGAGGTTTACTAGACATTCTACACCTCAGTTATCAAAGGAACTAAATATAAATCTAGCATAAAGAGCTCTTGCTGTAGAAAATAGCTGACTTGACTCCAAAATAAATTCATGAAAGGGCAGATATAAAAAATTTGGAATATAATCTTATAATGGAGGATTGAAATATTGAGCTGAGTCACTGACAAGACACCTAAATCTTCATGAAGGTGCTTACTGCCACTTTATACTTAGATATGTAAAAAATAATGTGTGGCAATAAACTAATAAATCATGCTGAAGTTCTATGTAATTAACTAAGAAACTAACTGAAATAATACAAATCAAAATTACAACAATTTCTTAATATTATTCTCAGGGTACTTGAAAATATGTGTAGGTAAGTGAGGGCAGAAGATAGATTATTGTGTCAGCTCTAGTTTCTGTCCTTTCAGTCTGAGATCTTACGCAGTCCTGAGCAGTTCTTTGAGGCCGAAATTACAAAAAAGATCAATAAAAACCCCTCTCCTGACAGCCATGAATCAAGTCAGCTAAATATTCAGGCAAGTCATGCAACTACTACTCCTCCTTCATTAGTTTGTGAACATGAATTAAGAAATAAGATAGACATTGGCATGCTGCAGTAATACAGAGATCAGTTATGTTTCCCGAAATATAATTTGATCTAACATTCAGGGACATATTTGAAAATGTATTTACTTTGCTACTGGCATATTTATATATCTATAAAAATATGAGGCAGCAATTATCATGTGAAAAGGAATATATTCCTTTTTTATGCCCCAAATTGAGTAATTTACTTATCTTTTTTGTCTAAAAATTCTATTTTAAAAATGAATTGATTCATCATTAAATTTATAGATCTAAAATAGTGTCAGCTCTTGATTTCAGTTCATTAGAAGATTTCTGATCCTAAAAAAGGATACAGCTTCTAGACATCAGCAAGTAACATAAAAGAAGCATTAGAAAGCAGTTATTGCAATCTGAAACCACTGCATGCTGTGGATATTTTAAAATTGGAATAAATAAACTTTGAAGTTATTTTTTCACAAAACTTGTTATATTTTAAATCAGAAATAGTATGTTTAAAAACAACTGAAAAACAATTACCTATCAATATATGAAAGTCTCAAATATTTGTAAAGGTTGCAAAAGGAAAAAAAAAAGTTTCTGATCTGTGTTACTGTTACTAATGCCCCTGTCTGTATGCATATATGTCCTCTTTTTGTGGGGAAGGTAAAGTACATCACTTTAAAATCTATTTTGATATTTCTGTTTCAACCCTTTTGGGGACAACAAATTTTGAAAATATTTGCTTTAAGTTTGGTATGATTTTCTGGCAGAGATTTAGTCAGGTCTCATGGTTTCTCCCATCTATTGTGGTAAATAAAAGAAAATCGATTTGCCCTGGTCTGGCAAAACAATTAAATGTGTGCTTAAATGTAACTGGCCCCACTGAAATCATTATTACTTTACAAAGGAATAAATTACATGCTTAAAAAGAAATATGCATTGTAACCTAGCTAGGCTGTTATCTAAGAAGAGATTTTTACTTCAGGAAAAGTTTAGTCCCTTTCATAAAATCAGATAAAGCTGTTCAAAAAACCCACAGCTTGGCTTTACTTCTTTAATTAATTTTTGTCTTTCTCTCCACAAAACCAGAAATTGAATGATTTAATACATATTTACTCTTGACAGAGCAAAACAGAGTCCATCAGAGGGCAATGTTGTTCATTATTTACCTATTTTTGACAAAGTTGCAAAGCATTGCTGAGCCCAAGTTAAGAGAAAGTGATTCATCTTTATTTTTAATGCCCCAATTTCCCAGGCAGTTCCAGTTTAAAAAAGGTCTCATCTAGGCGGAGAGAGGGAGGGAAATGGAAACAGAGGAAGGAAAAGAAAAAGAATGTTTCCATCTGTCACTTAGAGGTTTCTTCTAACAGCTGCTGATTTGACTAATGACAGTTGCATAATTACCATTTCACACGTGTTTGATAATGTTCTTTGTTTGGTCTGCCAGTTGTCTTGATGGAGTACACTCAATGGTGCTATTCAAGAGTGGAAACCTGCTTATTTAAAATCCGTGCTTAGAGCAATTTGAAGAGCATGAGCTCCCTATGTGAAACATTCATGCCCTCATCGCAAACATTTTTTGTAGGTTTTTAACTTTCCCTCTGAAAATTCCACTGCTGTAAACCATAAATACACCAATACTACAGAGCTTTTCTTGAGAGCGCAAACGCCTTTTAGCACATATCAATACAAATGTTCAAGAAGGCATAATCATTAGACTGGCATGCAAATTATTTTACCAGTGCTTTTTGAAAGAAGAGATAATAAGAGCCAGTGTACTTCACCATGGCTCTGATACAAAGCTCATTGAATATATATACTTGTGCCTTGATCTATCAACAAAGATACTATCTGTATAAGGCTCTTTTCAGCCGATGAAGAGATTTTTCTATTAAATCATAAATACAATCTTAGTAATGACTGAATTATTCCTTCAAGTCATTTAATAACATTTCCACTGCCCCATGAGAGTAAGGTTCCCATATTTCTGACCTGCTAGGAAGTTAACCAGAAGTTTAATTTAAATTCTTCACTCACTGTCCCATCAATGAACATTCTTACCAAATAATTTGAGTACCTTAGAAATATAGTGTTAACAAAGAGCTATTTAATTAGAGTTCCTCAGGAAGCATTTTGACAGCATGACAAAAAAAACTCTAGCATGCTATCACCTTTCTGTGCTCCAACCTACATTAGCTGATTAGAAAAAAATTAGTTAAAACAAAACTAGGAAATAGAAGAACACCATTGTCATGAAAATGTTCTGCAAAATGAATTCTGTTTTTTGGTTTGTTGGACCAATACAGCATTAGCAAACTAGAATCAAATTAGAAAAAAAAAAAAAGGAACAAACAAAAACCACAAACCAAACCCACCAAAAAATAAAAGGTCATTAAAAGCTGGTTTCTTCAGGACCCAAAACGTAATACAAGATATAGACATATAATTAAGGGGACCAATATTGTTTAACAGCTCTGAAATACAGATCAGTTTATTAAAGATGTATATTGTTAAGTGACTAGCGATTAAGGATCTTAATTTAAGTTCAGATACTGAACAAATCTAATCAGACAGGTTCTGAACACTTTGTCTAAAGTCACTTTAAAAATATTGAAAAAAAAATTACCAGATGTGAATTTGGGAAAATAAATGTCAATTATAGATTGAAAACCTTCCTATCAATATTTTCTCCTCTGTGTAAATTCTTAAGCCACCCTTATCACTGTAATGCAATTGCTTCCCAGTAGAGCTTTAAGCACTCTGACTAACATCTGTCACTTATAGTTCATGATCCCTCCCATCCTCTCCCAAGGGAGTGTATGTAGAGCAGTGTATCATTTTGTTACGATTTGATTTGGGGGAAATTTTTTTTTACATATTGCTATATCATTACTTAGGTATGCAGATAAAGAGTCTGACAGAGAGTCATTGTCTATCTCATGAAATGATGTGCATTTAGTAGTTTACTACACTAACATGAAATACACTTTATAAAGTATTCTTATCTATTTTGGGGTAGTTGAACTGTAGCTGTTACAAAAGTCAATTGCTCAGCTAATGTGTTCAACAACATAAGAAATGGCTGGAAGTCTATAAGGCGTCTGTATGTCTCTTAGCACCTTTGGCATTTTTACAATGCAGAAGAGTGATTATAGTATAATTCCAGTCCTTTGACACTTCGTTCACTGTAGTTCAAGTTGATTAGCTTTTCTGGCTGAGTTACTGGGTTCCCTCCAACTTTTATGATATCACTAGTGATGCCATCTGTCCCAGGTATTTTTCATCTTAAAGGCTTCATGACTTTCTCTGTCTTCTTTTTGAGTGCATAGGGTAAGATTTTTTCTTCACGTCTCTTTTTATGTCATAGGAGGTGGTGAAACTTGTCATGTTTGTCTCTATGCGTTCTTGTAGAGCTGCTGGTAAAGCTCATCTGCTCTCTGCAGGATGCTATCTCTCCCTCTGTAATTACTCTTTCATCACTGTCTGAGAGGGACATCTGGTGTCAATTATCTGTTTTCTTCTCATCTTGCTACAGCTGTTTCTTTTAAGAGTATTTTAAATCATTTCTATGTTGCACCATATATTCAAATCCTTTGTGATCTTCCATTTTCAAGGTCATGCAGAGCTGGCAGTTGCAAGCAATCATTCCTTCTCTCTTTTAGTTCCATTTCTTTTATCATGAGTGTCCTATACGCATTTGCACTACTAAACCGATCGTGATAAAACACCATATAGATATCCAAAGGTTCAGCTATAATGAGATTTCTTTTTGAAAGAAACTCCTTGGCCTTGTGAAAACTTGATTGTAACTTGAGAGGACCAAGTTACATCAGGGCAATCAGATCCTCATCAAGAGACTGTAAGTAATTGGTACTTGATGTGTTAAGTGTCCTTTCTTCCTACTCATGTAATAATATAAAAAAAAAAATTATGGCTAAGAATATGTAGAAAAAATAATTTAATGCATATTGCAATCAGCCAGTTTTTCCCTAGTATAGTATGATATTTAATTCCACAGTTTGCTTGATGCTTTTTTCCAGTATCATTGATTTTCAGCAGCAAAACTAATTTAATGTAGAACCTAACAAGGTTGAAGTCTTGAGACTGAAAACTACAGGTAAAATACACTGACAGTGTACAGGGACGTTGGTTCTAGCAGATTCTCATTCAGACATCCATTAGCAGAGCTTGTACCAGCAGATCAGATGACCGGCCTCTGTAACTGGTCTAATGTCTTGTTCATGTTAAGGATATCAAATACTACTGATTCAACTTGTCCAGGTCCAGAATTCTCTTACACAAAGTTGCCAGGGAACGCAGACAAAACTGATGAGAGAAAATCCCACAGTGAAAGCATTTTTAAGATCTTGTCAACAGCAGTTTTAGATCTTGAGTAAATGTCTGCTTACCTGAAATAGATAAGAAATTTGCAAAAAAAACAGATAATAGACAGTCAACTGTTTTGTTCCAGGCTACATGTGTGGTTACAGGGCAATCATTACTTCGAGATAAAAAGCAATACAAGTCTCTCCCTTAGACAGCTTATTATCTCCTTTTTGTCTTTTCTCTCCAAAAGGAGGAAGCTTACTATTATTAATATTCTTTTTCTTCTGACTTACATAGTGCCAAGGACACAGGCTGATCACATTTCCTTTATTTGGTTGAAATGCTATATAATTACTCCACTGAATATCCCAGTGCAAAGATTAAAGCCTTATTTATCTATTTTAGGTAAGGACCATTTGCGCTCTTTTTGTGTGCCTAGAGAGGAATGATAAATACGTAAGGATATATGCAGTCTCTGGTGATGACAAGTAATGCCGTGGTGATCAGTGACAAACTTGAACCAACATACATATTTTCCCAAATCAGCCCTCTGCTGAGAGGAGTTAGGAGGCTTAGATGTCTCAAAGCTATTACTTTTTTGTGGTTTGCAGAGTATTGCTTTAGTTGAAGTTTAGTTCTTATTTTCAGGGTCCTATTTCACTTTAAATGCAGGAAACACAGGCTTTCAAGATGTACTGGGTTTGGCTGGGATAGAGTTAATTTTCTTCATAGTAGCTAGTATGGGACTATGTTGTGGATTTGTACTGAAAACAGCATTATAATACAGGGATGTTTTCGTTGTTGCTGAGCAGTGTTTACACAGAGTCAAGGCCTTTTCTGCTCCTCACACCACCCCACCAGCGAGCAGGCTGGGGGTGCACAAGGAGTTGGGAGGGGACACAGCCAGGACAGCTGAGCCCAACTGACCAAAGGGATATTCCATACCATATGACATCATGCACAGAGTATAAAGCTGGGGGAAGAAGGAGGAAGGAAGGGGACATTCAGAGTTATGCTGTTTGTCTTCCCAAGTAACCATTATGTGTGATGGGGCCCAGGAGGATGGCTGAACACCTTCCTGTTGATGGGAAACAATGAACGAATTCCTTATTTTGCTTTGCTTGCATGCACAGCTTTTGCTTTACTTATTAAATTGTCTTTATCTCAACCCACAAGTTTTCTCACTTTCACCCTTCTGACTCTCATCAGAGTCCCACCTTGGGGGTGGGGAGTGTGAGCAAGCTTCTGTGTGGTGCTTAGTTGCCAGTTAGGGTTAAACCCTGGCACAAGATAAAGCCATTAATTCTCAGAAAGTTGAATGTCCTTATGTGAGAACCCAGAACCTTTATCGTGAGATGATTGCATCTCTTCTATATGGAAACTGGAAAGAGCTGGCTTTCAGCTTAGATATTTATAAATGTATCATAATTTCAGTGTTATTTTGCTAATGTGGAAATCAAGAGGATTGTTTTGAAGACAAATTTTGTTAGACCCCACCTGGAGTACTGCATCAACTTCTACCTTCTCCAGTAAAAGAAAGGTATGGACCTCTTAGAGAAGATCCAGGGAAGGGCTGTGAAAGTGATCAGAGGGCTAGAACCCCTCTTCTATAAGGAAAAGCTGAGAGATTTGTGGTTGTTCAGCCTGGAGAAGAGAAGGCTCTGGGGAGAACTTACTGCAGCCTTTCAAAGGGGCTTATAAGAAGGAAGATGGAAAAAGGCTTTTTACCAGGGCCTGTAGTGAAAGGACATGGGGCAATGGTTTTAAACTCAAAAAGACTAGATTTAGATTGAATATAAGGAGGAAATTTTTTATGATGAGAGTGATGAGACATTGGAACATCAGTTGTGGATGCCCCATCATTGGAGGCCTTCAAAGTCAGGTTGGCTGGGGCTTTGAGCAACGTGATCTAGTGAAAGAAGTCTTTGCCCATTGCAGGGGGGTAGGACTAGATGACCTTTAAAGGCCCCTTCCAACCCACACCATTCTGTGATTCTATGAAATTTTTTTTTCTTTTTCTCTTCTCAGGTAAGTCAACTGGGCAACAACGGAAATGCATATGTATTTCTATGAACAGATTACTATATAATCTAAACTAGCGAACTTTATTTAGTTTCTCACCTTCAGAGTATTCTTACATTTATTAACCATAATACCTAATCACTGACACCACTGCACAGCTGGGAGAGGAAACTGACAAATGTCATAAACTTCTTATTGCTTTGTAACTACTGATTTTAGCACTCTGATATTTAGCACCTCTCTCATTTCTTTTTTAATCTTACAGGCAACCTGCCATGGCAGGGTACTGGGATTCAGATTTTACAAGGCTTTTACAAAACTGAAAAGGAAGAAACTAAAAAAATATATCTTAGCTGAGGGACTTACTGGATTTTTGTTTGGTTTAGTTTGGTCAGTGCAATCTTTGTGCCCAGCTGGGTCTTTGAATCACAATACAAAAGAAAAAAGTGGATCCCCCCTTAGGAGGTGAGATACCTTATGCTTGAAGTAGTCTTTTATCCAGGCCAAAGCTATATCTAACCAAATATTAAGAAATGTTAATCTTAATGAAAATACTTACCTTCTGCTATCTCAGCCTCTTCTACAATTGAGGTTCAGAGTGACCATCTTCATTTCACAACTGTGGAATTAGGACATGGAAAGAGGTGAAGTAAGATGATTGAGTTTGTCCAACAAACCAGCAAGAGAATTGGGATCTGAAGCTTGGTTTCCTGAAACCTAAGTGGTTGTTTGCCAAGAGGCAGTTGCCGAAGTCGAAGTTTTTAAAAGACCCTTGCAGCTTCAGACCCATAGCTATTCTGGTGATGAAAAATACAGCATATAAACCAAACATATGAAATTAAACCTTGAAAGGGAATTAATTTCTTCCAGGAAACACAGGAGAAATGAAATCTCCCTACTACATAATGCGCCTCTCAGGATGTGTTTCTTGTAAGTGTTATGGAAATGAAACTGTGAAAAACACGGAAGAGATACAAAAATAGTCATCCATTTTTTTCTAAACATTTTTATCTGTAATAGCCAGAAACTTTTTATAGTAAAATCATCCAAAGCCCAGGAGGCTTCTTCAGTCTCCAGTTTAGCTGTTGTGCACAGTAGCCTCAGGCAACTGGGTTGCTCTAAAATTTAATTTTTATTTAAAGAGCTAAATTGGAACCTACTGTATCAACTCCCAGTTCAGCTGCTTTAGAAATAAGGGTACTCTGTAAAAGTTGGGGCAGATCTACAGCAAAACTCAAGCCATGAAAAGAGAGATCTAAATTCTCTATCAAGGAGTGAACTCTGGAAATCAGGGAAAAGAAACATACAAAGACCAAACATTTTTCGTCCTTCTGGGAGGAGGTGTTATCATTAGTAATAATGGGTGGGTAACAGACAGCAAATTAGGCCAATTAGCTTCAGTTAGAAATTTTTCTATTCAAACCTTAACTGATTTCTCAGGTGAATGCTTTTAGAGGATTTTACCATATCACTTGCCATATAGAGGTGAGGTTTGTGAATGCAAAAACTTTGAAGTCATTTTACAGTATTTTAAAAATCTGAAAAATATGTAATGGGGATGATATTCACTGGATTCAAGAGTTCTTTGCTTTGCAACATAAATGGTTTGTTCTGACACTTTCCTTCCCACATCAATCACTATTCCCAGTCCGGTCTGCCTGCCAGACGATTTCACATGTGTGTGGGAAGAAAAGAAGAAGGGGATGGAGGTGGGATGGCTGACATAACGTCTTGTGTGCACAACGTGCATAAGTGAGGAGTTGCCTGGGGCTTTGTTCTTTCTTGAGATATATTTGAGCTGCAAACTGAGAGCATGCAGTGCAACTCTTTTGATGGGTAGGCCATTTTTAATTTTTTTTTAAAGATGAATTGTTTTACAATCATAGGATCATCTTAGAATCATAGAATCATCATAGAATCATGGAATTGTTTGGGTTGGAAGGGACCTTTAAAGGTCATCTAGATCATCGATAGCTGCACTCCAGTCATAGGATTCATTCCACCAAGTTTCAGTAATGGCAACTAGGTCATAGCTTTCAATCAGCATGGTGGCTTCCAGCTTCTCCTGTTTGTTGACCATGCTGCATGCATTGGTATAGAGGCATTTCAGCTGGGCTGTCAGCCGTGTCACCTTCTTAGAGAAACACCCCTTAATTCCTCTGAGGTATTTCACTGGTGTTTCCCTCTTGGCTCCTATTAGCTCAGCAGGCCCTACCTCACCTCTCTAAAACTCCTCAGAAAACATAAGACAGCAAGTCTCAGTGCAACAAGTGCAACAAGACCTCACTAGCACACTGCCCCTCTAACCTCGGCGTGTCATGCCGCAGCTTGTCATGGGCAAGTCTGATATTGTACCCCTCCCCCTTCAAGTCTAGTTTAAAGATCTGTCAATGAGCCCTGATAGCTTGTGAGTGAAGACCCTCTTCCCCCTTTCAGAAAGGTGAATCCCATCTGATGTCAGCAAGCCTAATGCCATGTAGGCCATCCCATTATTGAAAAACCCAACATTGTGTTGGTGACTCCAGCCATGGAACCATGTAGTAACAGACTGGGCCTGTCTGTTTCTTCAAGCGTCACTGCCTGCAACTGGAAGGAGAGATGAAAAAATAACCTGTGCTATAGATTCCCTTACCCACTGTCCCAAGGCCCTGAAGTCTCTTTTGATCACCCTTGGACTACACGTTGTGGCTTCATCACAACCCACACGGATGAGCAGTAATGGGTAATAATCCCAGGGCCGTACAAGGCTATAAAGTTTCCTAGTGATATCCTTACCCTGGGCCCCAGGAAGGCAGCAGACTTCCCTATGAGGAGGATCTGTTCAGCATATTGGACCCTCTGTTCCCCTCAGAAGGGAGACACCTACAACTATAACCTGTCTTTTGTTCCTCATGGAGGTTGGTGTGGTATGGGGAGTAGGCCTTTCCGACCTTGGCACACCTCTTGTAGATGGATTGTTATCCACATCATCCATTGACTGCCCTTCCACATCCAGAACCTTGTACTTGTTTTACAGAGGCTTCTGGGAAGGCAAGATGAGCAAGGAGGGGGTTCACCTGCCACCCCTAGCACAGACTTGCCTCCATTGACCCCTCTCCTTTAAGCTACTGCCTTCAGGCTAACAGAGAGGATATAGGATCCCCTTTTCTTTGGGTTTTTCCCATTTTTTTTGCTGAACAACCCAAATGGGTTGTTCCCGTTTCTGTCTCAGGGAGGGCAGAGTGTGGTTCCACCAATCTATCTCTTTCTCAGATTATCTGATGGCCCTTAACCTTTCTACTTCCTCTTGTAGCTCTGCCACCAAGCTGAGCAGATCGTCCACCTGGTCACATCTCAGACAGCTATTGTCACCACTGCCACCTGTTACCAGCGAAAGGCTCTGGCACTCCCTGCACCCCAAGACCTGGATGGCTGCATGCTTTCGTGGGAGCTCTGTCTGGGTTGCAACATCCATTTTGCGGAGTGCAGAGGATATGGCTTTCCACAAGGTGGATACCATAGCTAAGCTCCTTCTGAAACGGTGGCAACCACCAATTGAACTCACCTCTTGAGGTGGTACAGTGACTACGTCCTCCTTCTGTGCAAACTCACATGCCAGGCCCTGGCTGATGCCCCACGCACTGTTTGTCCGCTCTGGTGGCAGCTCTTCTGGTCACTCACACTTCCCCCAGGGCTGCTTTTTATAGGTGTTGGGGGGTCATGGTTGCTCTGGCAAGGCCCAGACCATGTCAGCATCTGCTGTGAAAGCTGCGGGCTCCTGGCGGGTCTCGCCACTGCCATGGTGTTTCCTTACCTCAGGAAAACCCCCTGTGCACCGAGATCTGCCCTGCACTGCAGATCAGGCTGGCTCCAGAGCAGTTCCCTTCAGTGACTGAGAAACAAATGTTTTAAAGAAGCAAATGAAAGTGGTCAGGCAAAGTCAGAATGAAGGACTACGTCCTTTTAGCCTATTTAGACACAGTACTTGGATTATCTCCTTTGGAAAGGAAAGGGTTGATTCTGCTGTACAGGGAGTGAAGAGTTGAGAAGAGAACAGGGAATAAGAGAGAAGGGGAGGGAACAGGGAGAAAAGAGAGCTAAAAGATGCTAATCGATGTTTGATCCATCTAAAACAGAGAAATAAAGCAGGTTACAACAAGGAAATAAACCAGGCAGTATATCTGTTTGCTACTGCCAGGTGTAGTTGCCACTTGTGACAGTGTGTAAACCATGCATTGGGACATTGACATTCAACCCTGCCCTTGCCTATACTTTGTCATTATCTGTTCAGGGACGGTGGGAGCAGTGTCATGTTTGAGGAGAAGAAAAGGACTAGATAGGAAAATGGTAAGTCGCGTATCTATACAGCTTTCTTGTGTCACAAGACCTGTTTAATTTATAACTCCCTTAAAACCTCCACAAATTCTTCCAGTATGTTAGAAGTACTTTTTTTTTTGGTCAGGTATGTAAGTTCTGTAATGTGAGTTAATTAACACTTTGTAATCCTTCTCATTTTGACTGAATAGAGTCAATAGGATTTTACAGTGGCTAATAGGCTCAAATGCATTGAAAAGTGTGTTAGTCCAGCTCTTTAATGCTGTATTAGCGCTCTATTAATTTTACTGTTAGTGCAAACCCTCGTAACATAGATGTAACTTAGACTACCAGTATTTTAGGGATGTGATGCAGAGTCAGGCAATTCCATTAGACCAAAACTTAACTTTTAAAACCTTGTTATCTTCTTTGAGGAGACTTATTGAACCGATGCCAAGAATAGCTTGCTATACCGCATTACAAGATGTGCAGCTTTGGTAAGACTCTGTTTCCTTTGAGTAAACTTTCATCATTGTTTCTATGGAAACCTTATTTACAAATTGCCTTGTCTCAATATTATAGGTCCTTTCCACATTTAGAAGCATGAGAAATGTACATTGTAGTACTAAATGGGGATTTTTTTGCCCTGTCTAAATGCTTTCCGTATATTTCTTCCTTTTTTTTTTCCTTTCGATCACAGTTATATGCAATTATGCTCATTCTTAAAAGTAGCCTTTGTTACATCCCATAATGTAGTGAGGTGATACCTCCTTTACAATGCTCCACCACCAGTGCTCACCAAGCAGCAGAAAGCCTCTGTGTATGTGAAGCTACTGCTTCATGCCACTCTGAATTAACTCACAGTGGGTGTTAGACATCTGCACATGAACAGAAACCTCCCAGAGGAAAATGTTTTCATTAGATCTCAACAGTCTCCCAGCCTCCATCAGCCTACAAAGCAAAATCCCTGTTTGATCTTGAACTCAGCTCTCTACAGGACAGGGCATGTTGCAGCACTGTCACATAGTGGTTTAACTCTCTGCACTGTTGTCATGAATAATTTGGTTTTGAATATGAATTAGAGGAAATTATTTTTTTTGGCCTACAGTGCAAAGAGTCATTCTTTACTTTTAATTAGCCATCACCTGCAAATAAATCCAGTTTTAAGAAGTGAATGACATCTATGTGCAAAGAAGTCTTTCTAATGCAGTTCACAAAATTAATCCTTGATTTGAAATAAAATCCATTGAACAACTTTAGAAATGTTCATTTGTAGAGGTTCTCTTGATTCAATTAGTTCTTTGGAGTAAATGAGTTGGCATCCAAACACTTTCCAGTCTGTTGATTTAGTTCTTCACATGTCATTCTCTTTTTGTCATCCACTTTTATATGCAGACAAATTATTGCCCTGCACTTTCCTAAACCTCATATAAATAAGTATAGATTAAGCAAGATATTTGATCACATTTTTTTGAAAAGTCTTTTAAAAAAGGCAGATCTATAGGCATGAGAGAAAAGCAGGGAAAAAAAAAGTATTTAGAATAAATTGAAAGCTGTCTTCTTGGTGATTTAATAGAAAAGCTTTTGTAAATTGTTCCCTTTCAAATTATCGCAGGTAGTAATACAGCTGTTTGCAGTTTCGTGGAATTCCATTTCTGTATCCTGTCAACAAAATCTTTTTGATCATGTAGGGTGATAATCATCTCCAACACCCTTCCCCCTCAACTCCAACGTGCATAGATTTTGGCCAAAACTAGTAACTTAGACTGTGGAGTGATAAAGGAAGCTCTGGATGTGATTCATCCCACCTTGCTTGGAAAACTGTCTTAAGGCAGGATGAATTCATTTCAGGAGGATGCCCTTCTCCTTCCACCTAATTGATCTTTGACTTTAGTTGGCTAAAGGTAGATGGGACGAATCTTGCCTACAATCACTGAAAGTAAGGATGCTGGCAGTTTGATGTGTAACCCCTGGGAGTGACACACAGCCCATTTTTCTGTGGCACTGCTAAGTGGTCTTCATTTAACTTTTCTGAAGAGTAGGGTTGACCTGCAAGAGTTTGTAAACGAAAGCCATGAAAGATGAGAAATGCAAAAGCGAAGACTGAAATGAAACATTTGAGATGGTAATAACCTCATTGGGGTCTGGAGAGAAAAACACTGACATGAAAATTCACTAAAAAATGAGAAAAAAAGCCACAGAATTGAAAGACTCAACTAGGTGAGGTTAGGTTCAGCTTATGAGAAAGCTCAACATGACTGATACCTCATTGCCTGACTAACGGTCTCATCAGGTGTCTGCGTCAAGAGTGATGAGTATGCAAATGCTTTGTCCATACACTTCAACCGCAAGCATCTATGGTATTAGCCTGGAAATTCTACTTGTTCATAAATCACACTTAGTCTTGCTTACACAGTTCCTAATCCTGGTGAAGAAACCCTAATAAAAGTGCTGTCACTGTCTACTAAGAGTAGAGGTAACCTACTAAAAAAGAAGAAAGTCAGATGGCACCATCCTCCTGAGATTGCCAAGCACAAAGACAACTAAATATTGCTAGAGACCCAACACACATGCTCCTATGAGCCCAAATCTGTCTCAACTGACTTGAGCCAGCAAACACTGGAGGAGTGGGACTGGCTCCTATGTCAGTATGGATTTAAAACAAGGATTTGCAAACAGCTGTTTCCTATAAGAAAATGGAAGTGTGGACGTCAAATTAAAGTATTGGCCTACTGATCAGGGCACTGCAGGGATATTCAGGAGGCTTGGGATCTTTTGTCTTTCTTATTACTCCTAAGAGAAGCATTAAGTTTCTGCTTGCATGGAAATGGCTGAATGAAACAGAAACATTAGAAGAAGGAACTCAACATTCAGGGAAGAAAAATATGAAGAAGCGCGGAAGAACTGTGAACTGTTGCCAGCTCCCACAGCTGCTGGAAGGCCCCACTGATCTGGTGGACATTGCCCAGCTGATCTGAGAGACATGAACAGAGGAGGGAGCCAGAGGAGGTCCCACAGCCTCAGGGATCCTCGGGGACACTTGGGATTTTGTTCAAAGCCTCTGCCACAATTCTGACTTGTGAGCAAATCACTTAACTTTTCTGTGCTGTTTCTCTTCTTATGCTTTGCCTTTTTATTGCCCGCTTAGCCCAAGAAGTGCTTAGAGGTAAGATTTATATCCCGCTGAGTTTTGGCAATGCATAGTACAGTGCTGCTGCAATACAATAACTGAGTGATACTTTCATTTTTTGTGGCATAAAGACCCATTTCTATACCTGAGTATAGTTCTGATTAGCTCTGGAAAGTTCTGATACCAACAGAAATGAAAAAGGAAACTCCTTACAGTTTCCTGAGAGACATAAAATAGCTACTCTGTGGATTTTAGCCATAGGACAGTGATCTACCGAGACTTTTCCTTATGAGATACATTTACGACTAAATCTCATTATTTATTTCTGCTTTTATCTTTGCTACTTGGTTGCTTTATATGTTCCCTTTTTGGTGTAAGCTATCTAACACCTCAAAAGTCTTTAAGCAGCTTGACTACTGAAGCATTAACTCAGGAATGTAAGAATACAGTCAACCAACTAAAACAAGCAATGAATTCACTGCTGAGGTTTTATGTCTGAAAACAGACTGAATAGAGGGAGGATGAGAACGTGCCAAGAGGTTTTAATCAATTTCTCTAGCTTATTATGTGTGGGGGTGGTGGTTTGTTTTTCCTGTTTTCCTTTTTTTCCTTTTAATAATAGTCTTACTGGAATCCTCACAAGAAAATTCAAATGCATATTTGGTTTGCAGCCAGAGGATGAAATGGTCCTGATTATGTATTTACACCAGTTTTATGCTGGTAGAACCCAAAATTACTTAAACAGAGTTAGTTACTACATGCCATCACAGTAGAAAGCAGACTCAGGTACAATATATATTCTATTACTTGAATAGAGAATATATTAGCTATGAAAATGATTAAAAAGAATTTCTGCACAGTGCTATTACCCATACTATCTGCAGTCCATCTCCATCTATGTATCTTAAATGGCCATTTTAAATCTTCTTCAAGTCTAACAGTAGCTATTTCCCACCCTACACAGTTTTAATAAAAATATGAAATACTTTCTAAGCTGCAGCTTATTTTTGCTGCACTATTGTGTTCAGTCCAGGACAGATTTTCCTTTGGCATTTTTTCTTTCCTAATGTAGAATGTCACCAGATACAAACACATGGCCTGATGCTGTTTCCCACACATTGATATCTACTTTATTTTAAGATAACAAGAAGATCTGAGACATCCCTGAGGAGCTGTAGATATGACATCACATCCTTGGGAGTCCTAACCACTGGCTGAATTCCAGGGAAATACCCTCACAAATAGCACTAGATACTTATATGTGGGTGACTGAAAACCCAAAGTGAATGAGAGAGAGAGAGCTTATACTAGAATCCTTTATGGATCCTTGAGCCAGGAAAAAAAGTATGCATAAACTCTATCTATTGTTTGCTTGAAATAGCACTCCAACTCTAAGCACAGAAAGCAATGAGTATATTGGACACAGCACCTTTCTCCTCCTCCAGAATAAATCTGTAACAACTCAGATTAAATCAAAGAAGTTACTCACATGCAGAAAACCATATAAACTAGAATAGAGTTGAGCTCTTTCAAATATGTAATTGCCATCAGAAAAGAAATAGAGTTAGAAATGCCTCTTGAATATGAATTCTTGTGATATCAGAGCAGTTCAGGAAAATTCAATTTCAATGGAAAATAAATACCTCAAACATTGTTTCAAAATTATCTGATCTATTTAATGGTACTCCTTTGAAACTTGACCTCTGTAAAGGATTACAAAGGCACATAATGAGCAGATTTGCCATATAATGTTTAATTCCCTTAGAATGTTACACTGAATGTCTGTGATAATGGAGCCTTGGAAAGCCCATGGAACTAAAATATAATCCAAATTAAGCCCATCTGGGATACCAGAACCTGTCATTGAAAAATTGTCATCCTTTCTTTTAACTGGACACCAGCATTCTTTCCACCTACCTAGAAGCTGCAACCCAGCATGAGTACATATGCCATACCCTTTGATAGCCAATGCGCTGAATACTAGTATTGTTGCACTTTGATTTGGCAAAGCACTTCTTACTTACCTTGATCTTTCCTGCCAAATAGGTGTTTTATATTTTATATTTCCTGTGAAAACAAAACAAGCCATTTTTGAGACAGTGACTATTGACAGTGTAACTTTTACCTCTTAAACTGTATTTTTGCCAGCAAATTCCAGATTCCACAAGGCTGGACAAAATGTATAGGCTAGAAAGATTTTAATCATAATCAACCAGTCATAAAATTCATCGCATAAACCGCATCAGGACCATCTGAATGTTAGTAAAGTCTTGCTTGCACAAACACTGCTGGAAAGCTGTTCTAAACTCTCAGTATTGCGGTGATTAGAAACTTTTTTTTTTTCCTGATTTGCTGTGTAAACCTGTTTATAGCCATTATATTCTTCCTTTCTTTCTTTCCTGTGTCAAAATTACCCTTTGTTTTAATTCCTTCCCATTCTGGAATGCAGACCTCTCTTAATCTTAAGATCATCTGTTACATAGAGATGTCTTTCTTCTGTTATTTCCAACTTCTGATCTTATAGTTTATAGAAAAATAATATTGTTATTAATCCATAAATGTATGTCCTTCCACACAGAATCAAGTTGTGTGGGACAGTTTTCCAGCTTTCAAATCACTCAATTCTTACCGTATACACCTCTCTTTCTCTGTACTGATGATACCTTCCAACATCAGAGAAGGAACACTCCTATTTAACTATAAAACTTCAACTAGCATCCATGAGTAATATCACACTGATCTTCCACAGCCAAACTTTTATCCATTTTATAATTCTTAAAACAACTGACATTTCTTTACTCTAAGTAATAGTTCACTCAACGTAGCATAAAAAAGGCTTTACTGCAGTCTGCATTTCCTCTCTACAGGAAAAATAAAACCAATAATAATCCCCACACGTTTGTTGCCAAAGATAAAGTGTGCCGTATGACTGACTTTGCATAAATCCATGTTTTTAGACACAGAGCCTGCTGAACTTCAACAGTCAGATGCGGATGTCAAAAGTCATTGTCTTTTTTACCTCTCTATCGTAACCCTCAAAGCATTTTCTTTGGTAACTGTATATCGTAGAGATAACCCCTGAATATAACACTGAGGTCTCCTGAAGGTTGTATGGCATGTAAGAACACTGAAGGCTGAGTTCAGCATATGGTGCTTTTTGAAAGGGGTGAAATAGGATGTGTTTACGGGTCTTGCTTCAAACATAGAGGATTTTTCTGCTCTAAGCTGTTACTGGTGGTATCTTTCAAAGGAGTAGATATGTTATATATAAAGGATGACTTTTACTTACTAATGAGAAGCTGTGTTGCCTTTAGCCAAAACAAGTTATACTTGTTATATATAACAATATACCTGTTATATATAACAAGTATACAATGTTATGCTAAGTCCTGCTAATGTTATTTTTTTTTTTTTTCCAAATTGTAGAGGCTGAGGGGGATGTTCCATGGCCTGGTTCTGCCTCCACCTCAAGTTTCTGTTAAGGTCCAATCATTCATCTTGAAATTCATAGAAAGATTTAAGTGCAGAGATAAGCAATTCTTAGGCCTTTGAACCAATTCCAGTTTCCAAGACAGGATGAGCTGTTAGAGAATGTTCCATGGGAGCCATGGCATAATCCATGGAACATGTGAAAAGAGTATTGTTCAGGAAAATTACCATGAAGCCTATCAGGTTTTGGCAATGTGTTCAAATCCAGATTCAGAACTTCAAGATTATCTTGGTCCATTTCTGGTGATTAAGGAACTTTGGTGTTGGTTGGATGTTTGGTACGGCATCTGGTATTACGCTATGATATGTTTGAACACTTTAAAATGAAATATTACATGATAAGGTATAATATTTCCTCCTAAATCTTGACACCCATAATGAAAGAGCCATTTTAAAGGTAACAAGGAGGTGGAACAATCACATTTAAACACATATTATATGTAAGCCTTGAAACAAATATATGTTGAATCAGTTACTTAGTAACACTTAAATCCTTTTTGTTCCGGTTTAATGATGATATTTATACTAAAATTTTGTACATCAATGTCTCTTAACTTCAACAGTTAAGATAACAAAAAGCAAGATTCCTCACTAAAATAAATTAAATTAAAAAATTTAGTAGATGCAATATACTATGATTTAATTTAAACTCAAACAGACCTTTCCTACATTACAAAGAAAGATGGTTTTACTATATTTGGATAAAACTCTGAAATACAGAACTCTTCTTTTCCCACTTACCCTTTGTTATATACCTTTGTCAACTTATTGCCCAAGGGTTCTTGAGGGTTAATGGTGTTATAGGTGCAGTATATAAAAATAAAGAGGCTGGCAAACCCATGAGGTACGCAGTGGAAAATCAGGGAATCTGCAAAATCAGCTTTGTGCAGTATTACAGATGAGGAAAATCTGGTTCCTCTACAGGGACATATCTTATAGTTTATTGCATTTCTACCAGAGATTTCATAGGAAAATTGTTGGATCACTCCAACTGTATTCAAAAATAATAATTCTGTAGACACTGGAAAATGAAAAGACATCAATATTAAAAATTACCCGCTTGTCTTCTCCAAAAATTTTGAAAGAAAAGTTCTTGGATAATGAGCCTTTGGCACCACCTTGACAAGTCCCTTTAGTGTAGTAAAAGTATTTATTGCTATGGATAAGCCCCAAGATTTAAAAGCACATTACTTGAAAAGGTTTAGATTGCTAGCATACAGAAACAATGGGATGAGACAAAAGAGAAAGAGGCTTCAACAGAAGCAGCTTTCCTGTGGAAGTTTTTCCTGTGAAAAGCTGCTCCAGCTTCAGAAACGGAGGCAAATTAGAGTAATGTCAGGGCTGAAATGGAAAACCGGAAACGCGTTTGTTTCTCAAGCAAGCCCTATGAAATTATGCATCCAAGCATTGCAAATTAAGTTGTTCACAGGGCTGAGGAAGTGGATATCCAGAAACATGAAAGGTTGAACACTTGGGCTGTTTAAAACTTATCAGAATGTGTCAAATCACATGGAAGGTAATAGAAGAGATCAGATTTAATTGTTCACTATTGCTTTGAAATAAAAAGAAGATAAATGTATCTGAGCTCTGTCAAAAGTCTTGAGTGGTTGAATCTCACTCATATGCCAGAACCTGAAAATTCAGAAGTTTCCCAGAATTTGAGAAGCTTTTATAACTAAGACAGAGCTGAGAGCCTGTTACTGGCTTCTGAAGACAAAGCTTAAATATTTATTGAATGATATATGAGACCTTCAGTAAGATTCTTTACACACTCACACTTAGGCATATGTATCTATGCATTTTTAAAGCCGTGCTAGCCCACAGAAATTGAACAAGCTTCAGAACCCATAAGATTCCCGAATAGTGCCTTGTCACATTCTAAATCATGCACATAAATCATGAAAGGCAAACTCTCAATTAATAGTTTGAGCTAATGATTCTAGTCACAATAGTGTTGAATGGACAACAACAATACAAAGTAGGGCTGGTTTCGTGAAATCTTGCCGACCTTGTTATAAGCTAAGCAGGACACATAAAGCAGATTAAATATTCTTGTAGAACATAAAATCAGATTAAAGGTTTCCAGAATAAGAGAAGGGGCTCTGTTTCAGTATCACAAACATGAGCACGTGTTTGGGTTTTTTTGTTTGAATGGGCCCTTATTTTAATCCCAATGGAACTATTTTTAGGAAAACCAGGCCTATAATAGAAATGCCTTTTGTTTCATTTGAACATAGCATTACAAATAATAGACACAAAAGGGCACTTTGGGCTTACTTTTATGTCAAAACAATCATGTTAAAGTTGTGTACTTCAAGAAATTATTATTTTCTTAGGGAACCTATTTATTTTGTTTATTCCCTCACTTAAAATAAGGAAAATTATTAGAACTGGTAACATTACGAAGGACAGAATGGACATTTTATGCAAAGGATTATTCTTGCTCATTTAACACCATGTAATAAAAGAGTGAAACTTTTCACAGAATAGTCCATTAAATGTTCACTGTAGGTTACCACCTCTCTAAGAGTTAGCAACTTATGCTTTTTTCCCCTCACTTCCAAAGTGCTATGTCAAATAGTGGAATAAGTCTATGATCCTTACATAACTATGAAACTTTAGAAAAAATGTTTTCCCCCTTCCATCCTTTGAAGAAACTATTTTCAGTGTCAGTTTTACTCTCAGTCCCTTCAACATACTGATGCTCAGTCCCTTTGTCAACATACTGATCCCACGGCAGATTTGGAACTAGCATGGCTAACATTTCCTCACACTTAATCAATGAACTTCAGATTTTCACCAAACACAGCTTTTCATTCATCTCTCTCAATGACATATGACGTCTTGACTTCTCCCTGTGCAACAGGCCTACCCCATCAATATTTACTCTCTCTTGCAAGTCATTATTATCTCAAAGCAAAGCTTTGTTTTTTCACTTTAAAAAAGAACAAGATGTTTATACTGACAAAAAGGAAAGTTCTTTGGAGTTAAGACAACCTCCAATACACAAAAAAGGTAAGAAGGTTTTATGGTTGAGAGTAGAAAACAGAAAGGGAAAAATATATTTTATATTAGCATCAACAAAACTTTAAGAAAAATTACCCATTTGTTCCAATGTTTAAAAGTTAGCTTCCACCTATATAATAATTATCACTTAAATCTGTCATCACAACAGGGAACAAGAAACCTTTCTTCAAATGATGACACAAGTAGTTTCCTTTTAAGCTGTTAGGCTTTGACTCTTCCCTTTTTTCGTCATTCTTACTGGCCAAAATAAGTTATTTATAATATTCAAATTCTTATATGTCATTGTATTTCAGTAGCGATTTCTTTAGAGACAGTAATTTAGCAGAGGATAAAATCACCCAAGGTTCACTGGTTTCAGAAGACCTTTCTAAATACATCATTCACGTAAACTGCTACTTTAAATTTCAGAAAAAAAAGTCTGGAAAATCTTATTGTAATGGCAGCTATAGCAAAGCAAATTTGGGCAAGAACATTATCTTCCTTCTCAGATACATAAAACTGTATTATGTGACCCTGGAGTTAATGTGTGAAAAGAATGGACTTCATAGAAAACTCAAATGTTGATGAAAAGTACGTGATACAGGTTTTGGACTTAATTTCTGGTGAGAAATCTGAAATTTTATGGTAACAACTACACTTTATTCTGACCGGTTCTTCCTTTTTAATTGTTATAATAAATATTGGGATGAGATATGTTAGAAACACAGATAAATAGGTGTGTTTCAAACATGACAGAATATAAACAAAGTAAGATCAAGAAAACACATTGCTTATTCACATTTTTTCCCCAAGTTTTGTAGTTCATTTTATTACTTTTACTCTTCTTTTGTTGTTTTTTTTTTTTAACCTGTCATATAGCTGTGGTGCTTAATGCTGAAAACTTCATGCGCAGATTTTTGAAAATGCATAAGCAACCGGGAACATAGGCCTATAGAATGTGAGTGGAGCATGTGCTCTTAAGACATTTATTTTTCCTTGAAATCCCAACAGTAGGTTTCAGGGAGCATATTTTCAAAATGCCTAAGGCCCAGGTACTGATTGTTCTTGTGAGAATAGACTGATACCTGAAAAATGCAAACATACTATCAATCAGGTGACTTTAAATGTAACCTCACACTATTCAATTGAAGATGAATAATTTTGGGAGATGAAAATTACTGCCTGCAAAAGCACACCGGGCATATGAACCTGCAGACAAACCGATATGTGTGCAGCAGTAGTTCTATTGCAATACACAGAAAGTGTCAAGAGGTGATATGAAAGTAGTTAAGCAAATATTAACTATTCATTGGTTAGAACCAATAGGTAGAATAGCCCACAGTGTAAAAGAAACATTTTCTAGCAGAACACACTTCTCTCTAGTATCTTCTTAGCACTTTAAAATTCATTTCCCCTGCTTTCTGCTGCTTTTGTGCCCTTACTTCTTTCCTCTCCTGGCCCATGCTTTGACAGGTAAACAATATGCATAGGAAAATTGATACAGAGTGAATAGTTTTTTGCTTAAGCTATGGAGCACAGATGTTTCAGATATTTTGTACTTCAATTACTAGAAAATCACCCCCATATAGGGTACAAATGCTCACCGGATCAAAGCTTTAGTAGATTCAAAGAAGAGGAAAAATCCTTAAGAAATGTCCCTGTGAGTTAGGGAATTACAAAATTATTTCCAGTGGGTCTATTTCAGAAGAGTAATTGACAATGCAATTTGTGTTTCTATATTCTTGCATATTAAGAAAAGAACATATATTATCCTTGTTTAAACAATCTAAAACGTTGTACAATGAAAATCAGAACAGTGAATCTACAACTGAAGGGGCTTACAGATAACAGTACTGATGAATTTTAATGCTAATTTTTACAAAATGTATCCCAGTTAAATGACTTGCTTGATAGCTTTTTAATCTGCTTCATTGCTATTTTGCTTTCAGTGTCACTAACACATTCTCTTTTCACGTAAGAGTGAAAACTCGAAGGATATATATTCAGCTGCTTCAAAAAATAGAGTACGTGAAGAGAAAGAAATCCTGGCCTTACTTCCAGGATCACACCAGCCAGAATAACAAACTCTCACTACTTTCACTAGGGCCAAGAATGAGCTGTAGTTTACTGACTGCACAGATGTACACGGAATTCAAAATCTCAAATACCTCAAGGACAATTTGCTTTTCTAGGGAAAGACAGCTTTTTTATGTTTCCATAACATGTTTCACCCAGAAAGGATGTTGTTTTGCTTTCTTTTAAATCATTTTTTTTTGAGAAGTATATCAAGGAATACACCAGTTAATTTCCTGAAGTAAATTTGATCATACCCTTATCTTACAGCTCAACTTGTACTCCGATTTTGACTTTTCAGTGACTTATTTGAAACTTTAATGTTGAATTAAAACTGTAGTTTGATATTTGCTCTAAATTCCTAGAATTTACACCTAGAAAGGTGTTTTTCCACTTTTATATATTACAGAATAATGTACTACAAAATCATACAAAAGGCACACCCATCTAAAACCTTGTGAAAGTATAACATATCACATATATGTAAATAGACAAAGAAGTTTTAGGAAAAGTTTCAGTAAAATTTCTTACAACTGCAGCTGCAAATGCATATTTTTATATGCAGATAAAAACAGACAAGTTCTTCAAGTGCAATATCTGTCATAAGTAAATAATTTCTGCTTTCATATTTCCAATGACCTTTTCCAGTTTTATCACAGTATTTTGTTACATAAAACTCAGGTTTTGATCCTTCTCTAATCAAACCTAACAAAATGAGAGATTTTGATTTTCATGGAACATTCATGTGATACTCCAATTATATTCTTCAAGCACTGGTTGTTTTCTAACAACCTTACAAAGTCATTTTCTATAGAGAAAAACATACAAATTTCCGAGCAACATGCAAAGTTTCTGCAGCTCTAATTTCTGGTGAGAGCTTGTGTATTATAAGAAATAGCTTCTAGCAATGACAGTAACATGAAAAATATTTCTGCACTAATGAGGAAGGGAAATTACAGAAAGGGCAAATTTACAGTTATTTATATGTTATTTCTGTATGCCACTATTCTAATCAATATTTCTATTTATATTATACAGTGAATTATTATCAGAGAAATCATTGGCATGGCACCTGGGAAAAGTGTTGTTCAAGGTACATCTGTCAAGAGCTGGCTTTTCAGGTGGCATATTACATCAACAATATGCATCTGCAGCAGGCAACTTTTGTGTTTCATTATATTGCCTATAGCTGCACAAAATAAAAATTTGTAACACCTGCTGATTTTTCTTCCTATACCTGACAACATTATCTGTGGTGAAAGATAGTACAAATGAAGCTAGAGGCAAAACTGTCATTGACTTTCATGGAGAACCCTGACTTTTTTCAGCAAGGCATTTTCAAATTTTGGCCAAGATAAGGAAATTTTTCCAGGCTCAAAGCAGAGCAAAGGTATACCAAATGCTGAGTAAATTATTTTTATCAATACAGTGCATCCAGACACAAATAACAATTGCACTTCAGAGTCCCTAAGCTCCTTGTTTCTTTCTAATTCGCTTCCTCTTGGTGCTGCGCTTCTGAAATGTACATTATTTGCCCACATGATAGCTCCAGGTCCCAACAGACTGTCCTGATTTGATGCATAATAGAACCAACTTTCTGCTCAGTAATTTTACTTCTTAGCTAAGCCTCTTCTAACTCTCTGAAATTAACAGCATGTTGTGCAGAAAACTGTTCACTCTCAGAGTGATAAGACCTATGTTTATAGTTAATGCCAAGGAATGGTATGCAGAGAGGCTCTTGCTTATACTTATTGCTATAACAACCAAGGTCAGCTCACTTTGTTATTTGCAGGAGGGTCGGAAACAGAAAAGCATAGAGGGGTCACACCTGTGGGGAGGAGCAGACAGGACAGGTGACCCAAAACTGACCAACAGGGTATTCCATCCCATCTGCCCCATGCTCAGTATAAAAGCTAAGAGATCACAGGGTCAGCCTCTTTCTTCAATGGCCCATAAAGGGCTTATGAATTCATGCAGCTTTTTTTTCTTAAAAACAATTCTCAATAACCTCTTGCAAACTCTAGAATGGCCTCTTTCAGCATAGATTCAATTACTCTTTGAGAAGCATTTTTAGTAATCCATCTAGAAATGGTAATATTCTACCACCTCACTTTACGTATTACTAATGAAGTGTTTTAAAGCTGTTGCTGAGGTATGTCTAAAATGGGTTAATATTTTCTTTTTTTTTTTTTTTACTCTGAAGTAATTTTTGAGCAAACTAAGAATAAAAAAATGGCCACTTGAACTTTAATTCTAAATGGATTCATGTCTTGAGGGATTAATTTAGATTCTCACGTTCAAATTTTCATGGAAATGCTGAGAAACCTATGTCCAAGGTAGCTGACTTTTGTGTATGGGAATATGGGAAGTTTTAGCAAATAATTTGTTTGTCTGTGCTGGTGTTATGATCAAACAAGTTCACTTACTCATTTAAATGACTAAACTAAGCTTCCCTATCTCCATACAAAAATACCTATGGCAACAGGTATATGCAGTCATCATAAATATTCATTATATTTAATTATTATATTCATTATAAATAATATAAAAATATTATAAATATTCACTGGGTTCATAACATCTGTGACTAAAGAGAGAAAATATTCACTGTCTCCCAGTAAGTGAAATTTACACAGTTGGAACACAGGGTACCCATATCACTCAGTGTCAGCCATCTGTTTATCTCCATCTAGAAGAACACAAGGGCTTGTCACTGTAGTGTCAAATGTGTAAGTGATGCTCTGAGGGTCTTCCACCAGGGTGGTGGGTTCTAGAGAAGAGCTGGCAGCCCCATCTCTTACCATGTAAGCCAAGGAATGTCAAGCATTTGAATCTTTGACTCAAATATTTAAATGAATGTGAATTTCCAGCACACAATAACTTGTACAAAAAATTTAATATTTTGCAGTTTCCTAAGATGGCTTCAATGTGCTTTTATCATTTTAAGATATGTTCCCTTCCATAGTATCTTTTCGTATGGTTAGAATATGATATTTATATTCTTGTGTGTGTGCAGGAGACTGAGTGAGCAAGCAAGAAAGAGTGGGATAAGTAGAGACAGCTTGCATTTTTGGTGTCATTTTACAGTATAATAAGAATACTTGCTTTCCTAATGTATTCAAAACCCTACATACTCTTGCAGGTAATTAAAAAAAATGATTTCTAACAGCCTTTGAGGCACAGTGCACTTGACAAGTTTGGCAGGTTCCTTATCAGTTTGCTGAACCTGATACAAGAGCACATAATCCCAAATTTACACAGCTCTAGTTTTATAACTCCCAGAATTCGTTTTTACAAGCAAGATCCACCTGCTTCTTTTAAGTCATTCCCATCTCATTTCATTATTTATTTATAAATGCTCTAAAACACAGCGCATAAATCATTGTTGGTGTATCTGTGAAAGAGAAAAAAATTTTCCCTGAATGCACCAATAGTAAATAGGTCCTTTAAGAACACTCTTCCAGTCATCAATAGCTTGTATTTCAAAATACATGTTTCTATGCAATGAAATAGTGATATATTTTGCATACAAGTTAAGATTAATTAAAATTCAGGGGTTGAAAACAATTATCGTGCCATATTTCCTGCAAGACAGATATATTTGTTGACCCAAGATTAGAACAGCAAACCCATTAAGTAAATTAATAACCCAAATAATTTAAGATTCCTAGGATTTCTGGTGGGAGTTTTAAACAAAGATCTATTACATCTGTTTGACATTGACGCTGCTGCTCTCGTGGTTTCTCAGAAAAACATGTACTCTTTCCAAGACTCAGCAAATAGCTGTTATCAATATGCAGAGAAACAAACTGTAGATTGGCTGGCCAGCGCTCCAGACCAGAAAGTGGTGCTACTGCAAGTTACCACGAACAGAAAAAGGAGTATTGTATTCTACCCACTTTCAGGGTACATTGAGAGTAGCAGCACTAAGTCATAGCAAACTGAGGGCAGCATTTGGACAGAATGATAGGAGTAGAATCGCTCACGATATATTTTTGTGGCAGGAATTCTTAAGACTGAAATGAGCACCTGAAAGAAAGACTTTCTTAGTTACTTGCACAAAAGGATAGAAATTTGATTGTCTTCTGTTGGCAGGAAAGATATGCCTGTGCTATTGTACACAGCTATAGAGGCCTATACTCTCTTCTTTTACCTCCCTACACTTTTAAAAGACACAGATTGAAAACTAGCAATGGTCAGAAAATAAGCCAGAGGCACAGCTTTGGTCTCTTTGAATTGCCTTAGATCTGCACTGGGAGGCTCAACACCATCAGCCTCCCAGACCACCCAGTCCTGGAGGCAGGCTGGGGAGGAGAGGCCATAGGGAAGGAATTGATCCCAGATAAGTAGCAGAGGCAGGTGAAATGAAGACAGTGTGACATCATAGGGACAGTAAGGACCTGGGTCCAGTAAATGTACTATAGTTCAATGTGAATCATACAGCACAATCCAAATACACAGCTCGGAAGGGTCGTGGGGGCAGTATTTTAAAATCAGTTGTGTAAGCAAACAAAATCAGTTATATTCATCATTTCCAGAGCACTTTGTTTGGACCTAGGACCTTGAAAGGCTTTTATTTCCTTTTTAATGTGCCTGTTCGATTAGTTATATTAGGTCTCAATAAATGAGGTTTGGCAGCCTACTTTAAACCAAGAAAATTTACTGTTGCCAACAGCAGCTACAGTGAAACCCTTCTCTACCCCTTGCCCCATCTTCAATACTTATCAACAAAGTACTATGTTGCATATGGCTTTTACCAGCTAAAAAATTCATTCTGCAAGCTAAATAAAATCTATATTGCAAAACTTTGTTTTCTGAAATACCATATGGCTTACTCAAGTAGAAATGTAATGTATTTTGAGAAGTTTGGCAAATAGAATAGGAGGCATTTATATGGTTTTGTGTTGCATAAATAACTAAGATAGGTTATCAGATTTTCAACATGAAATCCTACGAGGATGAAAATATCTCAAAGACTTTTTCATATTTTGGGACCTTTTTAACACAGCTTCTGTCTCTCAAAATGGATTTAATACAAGTAATACTATGTGAGATACCCTTCCTTAGGAATAGAAGGTTTCTGGCAACTCCTTTCCAGTTCTTTAGGCCCTTTCCCTGATACTTAAGAGAACTATTTATTTTCTTTTAGAAGAACAGCAAGAGAACTATTCCTTTTAATCATCAGTTTCTCACTGGCATTCAAATAATACGTTGCTTAAACTTTTACCTATTTTCAAAACAAGAACTTACATTTAAGGTATCTGGCCAATTCTCCTGCCAATATTTATATATATAGCCTTTCAAGACCCCCAGTGCCCACATAACTGAACAGTAGGTAGAGTTTATGGATGAACTTTCTGAGGGAAAAAGTCATAAAGTACTATATGCATGATCCCAGTGAACCTCTCCAAGCTGAATTTTCAACACTTTCACAGGCTGTCAATGCGTCTCTAAGAACCCACTGCTTTAAATCAAAAGGCAATGAATCCTCCAGACAGAAGCTACTGTACTTTGCAGGTTGGAGTATACTATATGAGAGGTATAAATTCCAGATTTTCAAACTTCTTTTCATTCTGTCAGATATGGTAGTTGAATGTAGTCATAAAATTGCCTAGTGCTGTTTCTGCTGTTAATAGGAACATAGTCAATATATTCCGAAGCCTCTTATATTTTAGTGACTTTTCCTGAAGAATGTAAATTGAGACATAGGTGTTGCTATTGTCAATGTTTAGGTAAAAAAGTGCATCACCAATTTTGGGGTTTTTTTGAGCCAGATTATAGGACTGTTGTGTTTTAGAGACCTTGAAACACCTGCAAGAAAATATCTCAGAAACACTAAAGAAAGAAGTAACATTAACATCAGTAAGACATGACCTATCATCCAGATGATTCCACATGAAAGACTCAACCTTGAACTTTGTAACAAATAGTATATATAGTGTATTAAAACAAGACTACTCAGTCACTCTTTCTGGAAGATTTTAAAGCAGATGATAGTTCTTGATTTGGAAAGCCAGATGAAAGAGAAATTGACTTTCTTTCCCTCTTATACTTCCTAGGTTAGGGGCAAATGATGACACTAAATGATTAATCCAATTTCATGGGTTGATAATTAAATTTAGTTGAATATAACTTAAGAGCTGCATGGCAACAAGACAAAACCAACTTACCTTGCCAAGGGAAATACACCAATTGTCAATGAAGTCAGTGGGAACACATATGAAAATGCATTTTCTTTATGAACACACCATGTTATCCAAACCCAGAGCTCTATCTAGGAGATTTTCTGTGTCTAGGTTTCTGGGTTTTAGGACCTGCACTAGTCCAGTGTGCAAGCAGGTGTGAAGGCTCACAAATTGTACAACGATGATGAAACAAAGCATTGACCTAGCTAGTGCTGCCTCCAGCTTTCTTTATTTCCCTGTTCCTACTGCGAAGTATAGGCTGCAGAGTTAAGTCCATCAAGTGGATCATCTTTCTATACTCCCTTGGGAACAATTCCCAGCCTGTTATCCATGGCTGCCACTAAAAACATTAATAAGATACCTAACTTCCAGCAACCTCCACTACATCCTCCATTACACTGATTTTTATCTGCTACCCTAGCTTTCCCCAGTCTGAGTGTCACCACCACTGGGTGACAGTTCTGTGGGACAGAATAGCAGAGTGCAGCATATACATGAGGATGCAGGAGACAATGGCTGAAATCCCTGGACTTCCAAGTACTGCAAGGATAATTTCGGCCCCACCCATTCCCCTTATCTCTGCTTCCAACACTAAGAATTTCAGAGGGTATACACACATCTTGAACCAGAAGTGGAGTGCAAATAAAATACAGTACCTATGTTGAACAGGACTCCATGACTGTTTCAAGACACACAGAGATCTGGAGGACAATAAAAATGTTCAGAAAATAAAACAACTTGCAATTTGTATAAGTGTTCTGTAATGAGATCTGGTTTAAAAATATTAATTTTAAGGTTTTTATAAAATGTGCAACTGTGCACAGCTCCATTTTTACTTGTGCAAATGGTACACAAAACAGTAACATTGTGTACCCATACTCTTTCTGATTAGTAATGTCTCTTCAAGGAAAAGCAAGAGTACATTGATTTCCAGCCCCAAACACAAAAATATGGATTTTTTTTCTAAAAAGCACTCACCGCAAAATTGTCCTTATTTTCTTCTTTCATAGAAGGTTTACAGGAGAGTCTATTCTTTAATTGGAACAAGGAAAGAGATCTCTGCTTCATGCTTGTCCTCTGACTATCCTTACACTGTGTGCATGTCTCAAAAAATGTAGCTCTAAGTGTCTCAGGGCTACTGCTTGTTGTAAAGAATTTGCATTTGAAATGCTTTTGAATATAAAACCCTACCAGTAATGTTCCATCACTTTTATATTCTTTAACTGAGTTCTTTTTTTTTAAAGTTTTATTGAAAGGAGAATGGTTGTTTCTATATATTTATTTCTCTTTCAAGAAGAGAAACCTACAAACACATTAATGTAATAAGTATAAATTAACATGTCATTAGTTTCTCCTACATTTATATCCACATTTTAAATTAATTTCAATAATCTTGGCTTTACGTTTAACTTCTAAATGATCTCAACAACTCAGAAACCTAGTAAGATTTTCTTATTAAATTTACAGGACTCTTTCTCAGCAAAAATTATTATATGTATCTGATTTCTTTTATTTAGATTTCAAATTCTCTCCCTTTCTGTCTCCTTTTCTCATTCTTACTCATTTTCTTTTTCTACTTGTTCCTATGGCTTGTAGCTACATTCTGGGTGTGGGAAATGACTGCAAGCCTTTTAAGACACCATGCATGGCAATATGCAGAATATCACACGTTAGGGTTCTGAGATGAATGAGGGAGTGCAATACTCCTGTGGTGGCATCTAAATATCCTGGGAGAGCCTTTTGATGATCTAGGAGGTGTTTCAACTGGGATTTAGGATTCCCTGCTTCTTGCCACCTACTGCAAAGTGCACTTCAAATGCAGTGTGAAATCCCAGTACTGGGAAAATATTATGCTGAACAACTGTTGTGGACTAATTAGACAGACACAGAACAAAGCCACTGGGCTAGCTCTGCCAAAAGCCAAGGAGTTCAAGACAGAACATTGCATCTTTAAAACATCAAGCTGGAACCCCAGCCTTCGAGTCTGTGTTGTGGTTCTCTGCATACCAGAGGGGAAGATTTGCAGGTGTAAAATGGGATCAATGAACTGAAGAAGGTAGCAGGTAGGTGACTACAGGGAAAGCTGCATTGAGGGATATGCAAAACACGTTCAAGAGCACAGGAACATTACTTTAGGTTTCAAAAAGCACTTACCTCAGATGAGATTTCATGAGTGCCTGCCCCTCTTTATCCTCCCTAGATAAGCAGAGGAAATTGATCATTTCCTAAGTAGGCTGGTAGTTAATATTGTCACCTGGCAGTAATGGATGTGAGATCAAGTCTTCCCCTTCTTAAGGAAATTTGACCCTTTTACATTTTAACAATAATTTTAAATCATTTTAATGATAACATTTTAATCCATGAGATCGGGCAGGACTAAGGGGACTCCCTAGACTTCCTTATAGACTGGCAGGGAGAATATTCCTCATGAAGGGGGAAGAATAGCTGAAGTAGAAAGAAGTTAATTGGATTCCTCATGTTAGCGAGTTCTTACACCACAGAGCTGTTGGATAAAACAGCACTATCATTTGTCACAGGGGAGCCAAGCTCAAGATGGTCCAAGCTGTAAGAAGGCATACTAGTTTGGACCCTCCAGGTAACCTTACTGTAAGAATCTCAGTCATGCTTGAGGGAGAATTAATCATTTAGCTGCTAACAACACTACTTCTAGGCATGAGGAGAAACATACCTTTAGGTAATTGAAAAAGATTCACAGCCTTTTACTTGAAGCGGGAGAATGCTTATCTGCACAGAGGAACAGGGAATAAATGCATCCATTGGATCTCACAATAATCAGCTGTCTGTGAGACTAGCAGGGAAACGTAGGGGATGCAGTTATGTTTAAGGGATTGCATAATGAACTTACAGGTATCCTGATCCCTTTACTAGAAGCTACCTGGAGTGTAAACTCTGGCTTGGCTTGTCACACCTAGAACAGATACAAATGGAAAGAAGGCCTCTTCAAAGGCAAGTGTAGGGTCCTGCACCGAGGGAGGAATAACCCCATGCACCAGGTTAGGGGTTGACCCACTGGAAAGCAGCTCCACAGAGAAGGACACGGTAATCCTGGTGGACAACAAGTTGACCATGAGCCAGCAATGTGCCCTTGTGGGCAAGAAGGCCAATGGTATCCTGGGGTGCATTAAAAAGAGCGTGGCCAGCAGGTTGAGGGATAACCTCATCCTCCCCCTCTACTCTGCCCTAGTGAGGCCACATCTGGGGTATTGTGCCTAGTTCTGGGCCCCCCAGTTCAAGAAAGACAAGGAACTCCTGGAGAGAGTCCAGCAGAGGGCTACAAAGATGACTAGGGGACTGGAGCACCTCTCCTATGAGGAAAGGCTGAGGGACCTGGGTCTGTTTAGCCTGGACAAGAGAAGACTGAGAGAGGATCTCATCAATGGTTATAAATACCTAAAGGGCGGGTGTCAAGGGGATGGGACTTGTGGATCTCCTTCTCTGGAGATGTTCAAAACCCACCTGGACACAATCCTATGCAACCTGCTGTAAAGTGAACCTGCTTTAGCAGGGAGGTTGGACTTGGTGATTTATAGAGGTCTCTTCCAACCCCTACCATTCTGTGATTCCCAGAGAAAGAGGAATTCTCCTATCAATGCTTCACCAGTGCATGACAGGAGGCACAGGAAAAACTATCAGCAAAAGCTCTGGTACCTCTAGATTTCAGATATGCCAATGGATAAATAATTGACAAATAGTCCTGGGGAACTCATACATAGAACATTGCTGGAGCTGCAGCTGTAGCGATGAGGAAACAGTACTGTGCGGTTGGTTGTGCATTCTGATATATTTGACTTACAATGCAATGTGTTGAGTAAAGTATATGGAAAAATCACTCTCGCAACATGGGCTTTTAAGTTGTTTTATATGTACATGGTGGTCCTTCTGCCAGAACACTGGCAGAAGGTAGGTATCTGGAGCAGACAAAATAACAAGTATTTCTCCTTCTGCAAGGAAAAATCTTTTGACAGACAAACCCAAACATATGTAGTTCTACCACAGGAGCTGTATAATTAGCAATCACAGCAGTTACGGATTTAAAAGATTGAATTTTTTTCCGGGGCAAGCCCATTGCAGCTGAAAGATCTAACAAATAGTATAGGACAGAAAATTCTGTGACTCATATTTCATATAATTTCCATCTCCAATCAAAAAGACTGAGTCATAAGACAACTAAGTGAAAAATAATTATGATTCTGAAAACTCAGATTACAGCATGATTGTTCCTTTAAAAAAAATCAGACCACACACATGTTTCTAACTTAGAATATCTGCTCCCCGTGGCTACTGAAATACCTATCTGATGACTTTTAGACTACCCCAAAGTTTGCATTTTTTCTCATTCTTGCTAGGTATGAGAATCCAAAACTAAAACAGGAGAGTTTGTTTTGCCTTCCTTCATCAACAAAATATTAATTTAAAAAATTTCATTATTAACGCCACTTACGCTGCTTGCCCTCAGTGTATTTGAATCCATATAATCTCTAAAACAATTACCCTGTATATTCCAAAAGAGAACAATTCAATTTGAATCAAAGGTCCCCTTCACAATCAAGGGAAAGTACTAAACATCCTCACAGACTGATATGAAAACCACATTCCCTTTCTTCATTAACTGTATGACCTGGATACCTTCAGAAGTCAATGGTCTTCCTAACCTCTTTCCCTAACAATATTGTGAACAAGGGAGAAATGTCAGGCATCTCCACTTCTTGGTTTCTCACCCACCTTACTGTAGGATAAATTTGTGTTTTTTCTTGTAATAGTTCAGAGGCCAGACAATCTTCACCTCTCCTGCTGAACTTGTGGTGCAGCTTTGGACTAAGTGCACTTATTTGGGAAGCAAGTGGCATGGAGCTTCCAGCCATCTGCCTTGGGTGTGTAGGTATACTGGAAAACCATTTAACAAAAAAATAAACTCTTACAGAACCAAACCCAGGAACGTAAGACTTTATCGCTCCCTTCTATTTTAATGTCTTCCCTGCTAGACTTGAATTAGACTAATTTTTCCCTGCTCTTTCTGGTTCTAGAGCTCTTCCACTCTTGCTTCATAGTAGATGGACCTCAAAAGAACAGAGGGAATGGTTTCCTCACCATAACTCTGTGAGTAGGTAGGTGCTCACTGCAGAAATAGAGTCACGCTTCCTGCAGGTAACAAAGGCCTGCAGCCAAGGTTGCCTGGGCTGTTGCATAACTGAGTGGGCACCAGCACGGACCACTTCTGGTTTTAGTCTGGGTTCACACCATGAACTCTAAGTGAGAAGAAAGAGCTGTCTCCAGGTGTGTGTATGGACACACCTCAATGACATCTGCAGACATAGAACAGTCTCCCATGTAGTCCTGAACACTGGAGAATTGACTCACCACTTGGAAAGAGGGCAAGTTTTCAGCCACAATTTAAGCAGGAAGTAGGAAGTTTGAATCATAAATATAGGATCAAAGTGCAGTCCTGTTAGACTGTGCGTGTACTCCATTTACTATTATTGAGGTCAGTATTGTGAGAATATGTCATTACACTGCCTTTAAATCCTTTAAACCTTTAATAGTGTGATTCAAACAACACTGAAGTCAGCGGAGGTTTCTCCAAACACTTCAGTGGGCTTTGGATGCAGCCATAATACGCATTACTGAGCTCAAGGGTTAAAAAATCTTCAGATTCTTGGCCAATTAAAAGAGAAAGACAAGTTTTATTTCTGTCATGTTGATGATCCCACATGTGCTTTCCAAGAATAAGCACGTATACCAGCGTATGTTACTATTCCAGTGAGTTACAAAACTTTTTTTTCAGCTTAAATTTCAAATTAGTTGGCTAATTACTCAGAATTTTTGCCTACTTACTGTGATTATTATTTAGTATTTTGCTTCTGCTCATTTAATTGGCAATCCAGTCAGGACAGTTCATGTTATGAACTATGAATATTACAGCTAGGTAAAAATCCCAAAATTACCAGTCTGTCAGTTTTAGCTATAAACATCAGGTTTTATCTCTGCTAGAAGCGGATACTGTCTGAAAAATATGCTGCTAATTTCAGACAGTTCAGTTAGTTAGAAGAGGATTAGCTGAGAAGTAAAATTACTGAAAAGAAAATTTGTTCTTGTTTTACCTCAAAACAGGATAGCTATGTACAACTTGATGAGTTATGGATTAACAATGGATAACTTGGTTAAAGGAGGCACCTCAATTATAAGAACTAATAATATGAACTTAAATAATATCAACCACAAACCAAGAACTATTTACTAAAGATGTCTGCAAACCTAAAAAAATACATCTTGGAAAATTTTCCAGTCTTTTCTGATTTGTGAAAAGCAAAAAAAAAGGCTAAATTCATCAAATAAATTATTCATTGAGAACTATTTGCTAAGCTCTGTTAATTAAGCGGTTGGTTAATTACAGAATAGAATTGTGTGTGAGGGGACAGCTAGGGAATCACGCTTATGCATTAAGTGTCCTGGGACTGAACTGAGTAAGTGTCTTTTCTCTTTCTCTCGCCAAGTGAAGCATGCTGTTAATAATTCTATATATTGTGCAATTTAAGAGTTAAAAACCAATAAAATGCTGAGGAAAAGTTTCTTCCATAAGAATAATTTCTTTTTCAATTAGCAATAGACTGGGAGCCCATGCGACACATAATCATTATTTTTACTAACTATTTTTAGTTTCTTTTAAGGAGTAATTTTTATTTTCCCTAAATCAATTAACAGTCGTGACATGCCATCCATCCAGAGGTATATGTAGGTCATTCTAGATAAATGGGGCAACTGCTTAAAATACTGGATAAGTGTTCACTTTTAAAATGCTTATCAAATCTCAATACACTGTGCACCTTTCAAACTGTCAAGGCCAGAGCTTTAGACAAGATCCCCAAAGGGATGCAGACGATTACCAGTTCAAGAAGCTTAAAATGTTCTATAACCTCACTCGCAATTCTGCTTATCTGCAGGAAGAAAAGTGAGCAGGTGAATGTAATGTGTGAAGGTGTATATATCCTTCAGATAGGGGGTGCACCTCATAAAAGAAGATTGTTAAGAGGTTAATGCTTGATATTGTTAACAGAGTCTTCCAACAAAATCCCAACTTAGGGCATCGTTTTCTGACTGTGGCCTCCTCTATCACATAAGCAGCTTTGTATGCTTCCACAGACGCTACCCACTGTGTGCGAGTTTTATAGGATTAGAGGGTTTATGATTTATAGGAATGTGGAACTGAAAGACACCTCCAGGGTCAGTGAATCCAAGTCCTTGCTTTCACATGGAGTCCTGCCATTTAATCCTCCTTTTCATAAATGGATCAGCTTCTATCTTACAAGTTGTTAAGGGGTTTTGCCACTACTACTTCTGTTGTAAAGGTATACCAGACGTCATTCTTCTGATAGTTAGGAACATTCTGCTGAACATTTAGGACAGCTGTAATATTTTCCACCTCCATTTTTTGGGTCTATATGTGTGCACATAGAATCACTGTAGTTGAGCAGTGTTCTTTCCATTATCTTTTTTTCCAGATGAAATGCATTTTTCGATTTTGACTCTTTAATCTTGATATATTATTAACTAAGAAAAGTAAGGTTTTGTTTTACTAGGATGGCTACTTCCAGTATGTGGAGTACAGGCATAACCTACTGACGGGTTCTTCAGTCTTTTCTGTAAGTTATCATGAATTTGTTTAATTTTGAATTCTTTCTATCGGAATCATGAGAATTGCATAGAGTATTTAAGATATGAAAATGCTAGTAATTCACACAATGGCACAATCATTTCCCTGATCTACTTCCTTATTAGAAAAGTTGCTATTAGTGTATTATGGGATTATATCTCTCTGTTAGTAGATTAGAGTGGGTATCAGGGTTATCCTCTGATCAGCTGGTATATACTAATTCTTCTTTGCTGATACTCCTAGCTGCAAGTCCCCCAGTTGCACTAGAAATTGGTTTTATTTGCCTTCAACCTCATGATATTGAACTTTGACCTGATAAATTTAATCTGTTTTTGCTGTGTCATGGTTTAACCCCATCCAGCAGCCAGAACCAGGCAGCTGCTCTCTCACTTCCCCCAGTTGGGATGGTGGAGAGAATCAGAAGAGTAAAAGTGAGGAAAAACTCATGGGTTGAGATAAAGACAGTTTAATAGGTAGAGAAAAAGCTGCACGCACAAGCAAAGCAAATCAAGGAATTCATTCGCTGCTTCCCATCTCCAGGAAAGCAGGGCTCCATCACATGTAACCGTTAACTTGGGAAGACAAACACCGTAACTCCAAACGTCCCCCCTTCCTTCTTCCCCCAGATTTATATGCTGAGCGTGTTATCACATGGTATGGAATATGCCTTTGGTCACCTGGAGTCAGCTGTCCTGGCTGTGTTCCCTGCCAACTTCTTGTGTATTCCCAGCCTACTTGCTGGCAGAGTGGTGTGAGGAGCAGAAAAGGCCTTGACTGATTAACAACAACAAAAACCACCAGCGTTTTACCAACACTGTTTTCGTCACAAATCCAAAACATAGCACTATACCAGCTGCTAGTAAGAAAGTTAACTCTATCCCAACTGAAACTATGACACGCTATTACAACCACCACAGTCATTTAGTTAATCCATATAAATATCCTGATTTTTCACTCTATGGATGATGTTTCTCAAATCTTTTAATATCAAAAATGTCATCAGTGCTCTTATCTTTTTGTACACCTCTCTTTGATGAAAATACAAAATCAGGTTATTTTCAGGACTGAGCCTTGAGGAATGCCATGACTAAACTACCCTCTGAAGCCATACTTCACTGTAAAGACACGTAAAATCACATTTGCCTGAGTAATCTCATGCTCTTTTTCAGCAAAGGGTTTATTCAGAAGGGTTGATACACTTCTTACTAATGTGCTCTCCTCTACAACAATTCTGGATTTTTATTCAGGGATAAGGTAGCTATGAAATACCACAGGATTTCTATTAGCATTTACATAAAGGCAGTACTCTTATTGTTATGCTTCCTGTTCATAGTCTGTAGTGAGAAATAATCTTTTTCACTTGGAGTTCCCAGTAAGTAGTATCTGCTGAATGAAGAGCTCAGAAGCTTGTTTCCTTCAGCAACAGATGCAACCAGAAAACCAGTTCCCTTCCAGCAGTGCATGGTACAGGGCTACTCTGAGCATTTACTTGAAACAGAATGGAGTATTATCAAATAATTATGTTTATGAGCAGTGCTGCCATGAATGAGTGAATATAATGGCAATCGTAATGAAAACAGATGCTGATATTTACATGTATTTAAAGTAAATTTCATTGATCATAAAAGGTGATCAATTGTAGGCTTTAATCTTAATTTAGAGATAATTACAGAAAAGTGCACTCCCAGCTAACAGCCACATGACCTTCACCAACTAATCTTGTCAGTAGGCCTAATGCAGACTGAGTGATCAACTTTCTCTTCGACTTCATTTTGGCTCAGGCCAATGGTGGCTTAAACTTGGCTTTGCACAGAGTACCAGCACTCTACAAAAACTCCATGGTGTTTAAGATGGTTCTGTAAACTATTACACTTTTTCTTTTCTGGCTGAAAATTATTATACTTGTCTGCTGGGATATGAAATTAAACCATTGTTCATTTCATAAATTTCAATGAGCTTCAGTAACTCCTGCTCAGGACTGATACAGGTGGATTTGAGCCATTCACCTCAAAGCAAGAAGTTCTCCATTCTCTTTATCTTCTCAGCCACTCGGTGTACTCAAGTATCACTTTGATTCTCTACAAATTTGTAGATGTTAGAGCTCCTCTTTAAATGTGCCCCAAAGCAGAAGTAAAAACTACAAACTTCTTTGTCTACTGCCAAATATTCAAAAAATGTTTTCCTTTTTTAACACTCCACATCTGTTTCCTGATACAACATTTTATTTCAAGAAATGAGGGAATAGGAGAGAAAGAGAGGCTGCATATTTCAGTAACTTAGCTTTTCAGAAGTGGCCACTAAAGACTTCTAACTGAGAAATAAGGATATGAACTATACAATATGTGCCTTTTATTCATGAACTGTATTCACTGTTTATGTTACCACTTGAGGTTACACACTGGTCAGCTAGATAAGGTTTTAATCCAATAAAGTGGTGAAATCAATAGTTATGTCTTCAGTAAAAGTGTAAAAAGTGTAAAACAAACAGTGTAGAAAGGGGCTCCTCTGTCAACCACAGGATCACATTTGTTTCCCTTTCATATTACTCTTCTGCAAGGCCCAGCCTGCATATGAAGTTAAGCAAATACATTGGTAACTCAGAACCAGAGCTCTTGGCCTCTGTGGCAGTGTGCTCTCCCCCTTTTCCCCCCGGCTCCTGCTCAAGCCAAAACCATCAGTGGGAGCTGTGATGAGTTGCACCTGGACTTTGGGGGATGGCTGGCAACACAGCCAAAACACTGTCTGGAGTAGGGACCTAGATATTTTGTTCCCATGAAAATATGACTCTAGGTCAATTATCTTACTCTATAAATAGTGGACAGCCCAAGAGCCCTTTGAGCTCACCTGCACGGCAGTGGGCTGCACGACAAGATCCCCCCTTGAGTGGGAATGCTCGCTTAAGTTTCTACTTCTCAAGGCTGAGAGATTCCTTGCCGCAACAGATTCTTGGTAAGTGACTAATAGCATGCTAAATTTGGAAATNCACTGTCTGGAGTAGGGACCTAGATATTTTGTTCCCATGAAAATATGACTCTAGGTCAATTATCTTACTCTATAAATAGTGGACAGCCCAAGAGCCCTTTGAGCTCACCTGCACGGCAGTGGGCTGCACGACAAGATCCCCCCTTGAGTGGGAATGCTCGCTTAAGTTTCTACTTCTCAAGGCTGAGAGATTCCTTGCCGCAACAGATTCTTGGTAAGTGACTAATAGCATGCTAAATTTGGAAATCTTAGTGATATAAAGGATTGATTGCACATAGATAATCCTTTAGATATAAACATTTGAGCAAGTCTGGGACTAGGATTGGTTCCAGCTGCACCTAGACTCCTCTCAGAGAAGGAGTTTAGAAAGCAAGGGGGTCCTTTCTGAACCTCGTGACTCAACGGGAGGGTCTCCCTGACAGCTTGTCTGACCCTGGTCTCTATGCAGTAAATAATGAAGTGTACCTTGCCATCGAATCTCGTAAAACGCTGTCAAATTCAATACTAACTTTGTTAAATCACTGTTTTATATTAATAAATATTTCACTACTTCTCTCTTATGAGTGAAGTTAATCACTCCGCCCGCGACAGCCTCTAATGGTCAGGGTTTCCATGGAAATGCTCTGATTCCAAATAAGTGTGGCAGAATCTGTTCATAGTTTTTGATGTGCAGTGCTGGTATGTGTTAACCAAAAGGTTAAGCAAATCTTGTTTCAGTATTGCTTCAATCCTATTTCTGCTGTAAGCAGCTTTTGTATTATCACTTAGAAATCCAAAGAGATTCCTTTTTCTGGTGAACATCCTTGGCTGAAAAGTGATTTACTCAGGAGAAAAATTCCATTCAGGTTATACTGATTGAAACCACATTGGAAAACAGTTAAATAAGGCATCTGACACATTATCTACGATCTCCACTAGTTCATAGACTACAGCAGCTGTACATTCTAGCATTACTTCTCTTCCAAAATCTTATTATCAGCTATATTGGTTTGTGAGATCATTCAAGAGTGATGAGAAAATCAAGCAATGCTGGCAGCTGTAGTCATGCCCTGGTTGAATCTGTCTGTCACTCATTACTCACTATTCAACGCAGTTTGGATGAGCTGCTTGTTTTCTAGTGTTCATATGTTCTCTATATCTAGGCTTCCTTTGAGTCTGCATATCCAGAGTCTCTTACCATCTGTTTCTGATCTTCTGACATGGGGGTTTGGTTTTGTTGCTCCTACTCTTTTTATCTTGCATTCCACCTTATTGGGAAGGCAATGAAAGAGGACAAACACTATGCAGTTATTTAGATAGTAATCAATCTTTAATTAAAAAAATAAAATTTGATTGAAAATATATACAGGTACTTTGTTGGTCACAGATTGTTTTTGAGAGTGTCACAATTCTTTGATATTCCTGTGAGCTGCTAAATTCATTTGCTATGAGTAGATGAATTTTGCTTCTTATGTTGTTTGCCAATGATTTTGGAGAATCTTTCAAATGTTTTTCAAAATTAGACATCAAATCACATTTCTGTTGATTCCTTACCTTTTCCAGAATCTTGCCATTGCAAGGAAACCTCAATTGAAACAAACAAGCTAAAAAGTTATAATTTTTTGTACTGCAAGTTCCTGTTTTAACATTTTAAATTTTAAATTTCTTTCTCATCAAAATTTCCCAATATGCTCTCTGAATTAGAAATTTCACTCTTAAAAAAATTTATACCAAAAATAATGCATGTATTTATGCAACATAAAAAAGGAGAAAATGTTAGCTTCCATACAGGTTGTTGATGTCAATGCAGTACATATTAAAAATTATTGGGTTTACTCTTTGCTGGTGAGTAATGAGTTTATTAAGTTTACGGTCCTCTTTTCTATCCATGTCTCTCAGTGATTCAAAGGAAAACAGGACTAGGGATGCAGGACTGTGAAAACAGGACTGTGAAGTCCTTGCCCTTTCCAAGTCTATGGTGAGAACAGGGCTGTTGTACAACAGGAAGTTTTGTGTCCTGCTTGCAGCTAACAATTCCAAAAACTAGACTCACAAGTGCATATCAGTTGTATCCCAACTTTTTTTCAGTGTGATAATACATGCGTGTTTTTATATAAATACATATATATACTCATGCATATATGCATATAAATGCTTCTAAGTGTGCGTGTGTCCATGTGTATGTGTCCCTCTGTGTGAATATATGTATTTACTATTATTACTAGTAGCATACAGCCAGTCCAGCTCTGGGAAACTGACTGGATTCCCTTCTGACACATGCATCACTGACAGAATTGTCAATTATTTCCAGCAGAGTCTTAATTGCCAGTGTGTGAGCTGGAAAGAACCCAGGTTTATTAGCAGATTCCACGCTCAGTTTGCATGTAATTTGCTAACAAAGAAGGTACATCGCTCTAGCTCGGACTGTCATTCTGAAAGCTCTGTCATTCTTTCTTCTGTTCTGATCTCTATTAATTGTGTTTTACTGAGAAATGCTGACCATCATGCAGAACAAGTTTCAGTCCTTCTGTTACAGAGTTTTTCCTATCAAGCCATGAGGAGACTATTAACACCTCTCTGCTGGAAGCACATAAAATAATCATGGGAGCTGTTTATGTTAATTCAGACTAACTCAGACCTCTTTTTTGTTTCAGAATAATTACTGTTTCAAAATATCAGCAAGTGTTAAGAGATCAGGATTAATTTGTAAGAGCTGAATGACAACATTTCCAAAGGCTTATTAAATACTAATTAGATTTAAAATGGTGTGACTCTACATACACTTGTGTGCATCAAGAAGTTTAAACATCTGTTTTATAAGTAATGTAGGTTGTAAGGTTACAAAGTTTAATACCACTAGAGGATATGTTATCATATTAGATAACAAGTGATACATTCAGTTCTGTGTTTTCCAGAACCAGCATAAAAGATTTAGTTCTTTTTTTCCAATGTGTTGTGTGCTAATTAAACAGTTGTATTGAATAATATGGGGCTCTACTCATCTGACTGCAGTTTAAACATTATAAATAACAGGATTTCCTTAAATGCCTGCTTGGAAACTAAGACAAGCTATAGCTCCCCAATAAAGTGGAAAACAAGGAAGCATAATGCAAGAGTAAAATAATTATTTTAATATTAAAAATGTAGGGAACAGAGTTTGTGTCATTTATTCCTGTGTTGGTAGTCCAAGTCATCAAAAATAATTGGACAAATGACAAACAGAGCAAGAACAAAAAAGTACTAAAATCTGCTGGAATGCACAGCATTAGCCAAAAGTAATAACCTTAAATAATGCCAACTACAAATCTAAGGGTGTAGCACCTGAAAAAATTGTCTGTTATCTTAGCACCTATAGCACACACTGTATTACAAAAACTGAGTTCAAGTCAAAGATAACACTGAAGACATTACAGAGTGAAATATGTTCTGAGCAGACAGTGCAAGACAACCCTAGTTAACTGCAGATGCAATGAAAAGTCAAGCAAACAAGAAGCTCCTGAAAGTATATGTGTTTGCTTAACTCTTTTACAAGGTTGTTCAAAGCCAAAAATATTCCATCTCCCTAACAGCAAATATATATTCATGAGCAGAATGCTGGCCCTTCCTTCACAGTTCATGTGAATTTAGCAGATCTGGTGCAAGCTTCAGGTTCTATTTGAGTCTTAACTATATTCTAGCCCTGCTTTGTCGATAGAGATTGAAGAGAAATCTTCACCTTTTTAAAAACAATTATTTTTTTTTTGCCACAACTGATGCAGGACCGGGACTTACACCAATCTGATCAGAGCTGCCAGTTCTGTATCACAGGCCTTGTTTAATGTTTAATCTATTTGCCTTTGCAATATGCACTAAATTATTCCACCTGTTTCCTAGCTCATTTTTTTTGCGTGTTAAATGAAAAACGCATCAGGCACTCCCTGCAGGAGAAAGCATTGGCTGCTATAGCTATATGACGATGACAGATTTGCTCAGCAGCTCTCTTCCAAATAGAAATCTCATATGAGAGGCAGATAGACATTAATTTACAACGTTATGCTCTTATAAAATAAAAGTGTACTGTCTAGACTGTTCTAAGTACACCTTTCTTCCCACAGTTGGATAGAGAACTACCGGTTACAGAAGAGGTGAAAGTATGCTATTACAGAAATTGTATATGCTATTCTAGGGAAAAAAGAACATTCAAATATCTTTACTACTAATCTGCTATACAAGTGTCTGTTATTTAATTAAAAGTTTGGGTCTTGTTTTGTTTTGTTTTGTTTTCTCATCACCTTCATTTGCCTATGTTCTCCAATAATAACACATCTGCCGAAGTCCAGATTTTATCTGACAGTTGCTGATGCGTCGTCCAGCATTTTCTGCTTGAACTTCTAGGATTAAATCTTAGATTTATTGATATTTAGGGGAGATTTGCCATTAAATTTCCTAAGTTGAGATTTTACCCTTAAAGATTTCAGCTATGCACAAAGCTAAGGGGTAAATTATGGGACAGTATGGACGAAATCTTGGTTCTGCTGAAGTCTGTGTGGCATTTTGCCTATGACCTTAAGAAAGACAGCACTGTGTATTTTTTAAACTGAAATGGCCCACTGTTCTGCATGAGAAATAAGGTGTAGAATTTAAATATATTTAAATAAAAAATTTTATTTCATTCAGAATTTAGCCAAGTTTTGTCTCAAATTCAGCTGCATCCAGCAAAAAAATTTCCCATCATGACTTAAGACACATTTTAGGATTGAATTGTCCCATCAGGGTATATGATAAGTGTTATATTCCAACATTACACTGGACGTAAGCCACTTGAGTTATATAACCTCTATGTTTTAGCTTGCTCACTCTGTCATATCATCCTATGTCTCTCCTGTATTATCTTGAAGGCAGCTGTCTTCACTGAAGCTACCCTGTCTTAGCTAGGGTCACTGAAGCATGTTATCACACTCTAATTGTTTCTCTCTGATTCCACAGTTGTTCGTATCAGATCTGTGGGGTACAAGACCCCACTGAAGCATACACTAAACCTGGATCAGATATAGTCCAACATTACCTATCTGTTAGGTTAGCCAGACCACGTACAATTCAGTGTGTTTACATGCCTGCACGGTGGCAAGTAATATCTCATCACTTATCGAGTCAGACAGACATGTAGGGGTGCTAAGGGACAAGGTTACCCTCTCAGAAAGTTTTGACTGAATCTGAAGCTGTAAAAAGAGTTTGGATGACTCCATCTTCTGTGCCATGTGACTGTCGAACTTTTTTTATATGCTACCAGATACCCTAAATACAGATTTATCACCTTGTCAAGCCATAGTCACAGACTGTCTTGGATAAGTAGTGTTGTTTTCCATCAAATCTGTATAGGTAAGAACTGCTGTGTGCTTGGGTTTTTGACTGCCTTAAAAGTTTGTATTTTATTTTTCTAGATGCCCTTGGGATTACAATATGTTTGGTTCCGTTTTCCATCCATTAATACTACAGTGTTGTGATACCAAATGATTCCTTTCCACTAAACACTACGCCTAAATATTTAATTATATTATTTGATTTTCGTGGGATTTTGGTTTAAAGAAATCCTTTTGGTGCGATTTAACAACAGTTTTCAAAGAAAGAAATAGATGAATTGCCAATCATTTCTAATAAAGTGTGTGTGCATTATTATCAGTAAAATGAATCCGATAAAAAGACAAAGAATGATCAGTCCATAAACAGATACAGAAAAAAAATTGTCTTCTTTGTTCCTGAGAGTAAAGTATAACTTCATAAGGTTTCAAAGCATGCTATATTATATCTTTTTACCTTTTCTATTATATTAAGTTGCCTAAATGTCTAAGTAATTTATAAAATTATGTAAAAACTCCATATTTATTTTAAAACCGCCTAATATTATATGCATAGAATTAATTGATGTTAGAATATATTCAGTCATCGAAACTAGTAATTAACAACAAGTGACATTCAGTAGCTTATTGAAAGTAATATTTTTCAAATAACCAAAGAGGATGGAATAAATCGTTGGACACAAGACTGTAGTTCTGAATATAATCTTACAGGAATGTAATGAAAGTATCAGTTAATGCCTCAATCAATAATGATGTGGATTGTAGATTTTAGGAAAAAAATCATCAATATATTTTATGATCTAATGTACAGCTTTACACCTTTCAAGAGATCAAAAAGAAATGGATGGAAGAACGTTTTATTCACAATATAAAATAGAATAGGAGGAGGATTTATGTTTCATAAGAGGAGATTTTCAACTAATTAACTGTGAATTTCTACAATGCTAAAATTAGTTGGCACTGCATAATTCTAATTAAATTCATGGCCAACTCAAGTAATTCTAACTAAAGAATCGCATGATCAAAGTTCACAGCTAAACCCATAGTTTTCCATATTTTTTCTGACTAAGTTTCAACTTTAGACATAGGTATAAAATGGGCTAGTATTCTCATGAATCTATGATGATGATTTGCTTTCCATATATAAGTTGTATTTTGGCAATGCAGGACTGTATTAAAAAGGCAAAAGGAACTCAGTCAGTATGCAACAAGGATTAAATTGCATGTTTATGTGGCATGGAAAATCACTTTAAATAACTCGTGTTTTTAGTGATTTCTAGATTTCATGGTAATTCTAGCCTTTCTGATAATCAGCATTACCAATATATGATTGAATAAGGGTGTAATATCTCATTATTCTATTGATATCCCAGCCAATCCTAGTTCTTGGAACTGGCAAGTGAACAAGCAAGTGGTAAGAATCATGGCAATTTGAGTACACTGGACTATGACTTACATTGGCCTTATTCTCCTGAAATTTATTTTGACACTGCATGACTATGTATGATGACACATCAACATTTCATTTCAGCTAATGGAGCAAAGAAAAGTTGCCATTCAACGTGCTGTTTTAAAAACTATTTTTCAGTATATGCACTACAGAAGAATGTAGAACTCCATTAGGGTACACAGTCTCTATATGGTCATGATAAACCATAACACTCATTTTGTTTATAATGAGAAGAAATATTACTCTCCGTTTATAAATATCAAACTGAGGATCACAAACTTTGAGCTGTTTTTTCCCAAGGAAATAGAAAAAATAAATTCTGAACACAAAGATTTGCTCAGATTTCTTGGTTTCGTATCCAGTGTTTAATTGCAATAATATTTTTCCTACACTGTGAATAAATCACATAAATCAGCTCTGTATTTCAGCACTTCAGAGCACTTCAGGTCATCATTTGTGCAATCTTTAGATAACAACAGGTCATCACTTTCTAGATAAAGTTCTGAGTTTTCTATACTGAAAGATAGGGTGAGATTACTTCTTTCTTTGCAACCAGCACAACTCAATCTTATTCTTATTTTTTCATGTTCTGTCAAGTTGTCCAAGAGGAAGAGGAAATGTAAATGAGTGAGAATACTTTGCATTTCCTCACTGCTCTTTTTCAGTAAGAAGAAAGAAAACAGGTTTTCAAATTTATGAGGGAAAATGCTTTCTATTTTGATAACAGTAAATGAGTGATGATTTCCAGCTACTCACACTGCATACCCCTAAAGTATTCCTTCCTTTTTAGTCACAAAGAGTGAACCAACAAAGGAAGATGGCATAGATCAAGATAAGGCATTTTGTTCCATTTACCTCACTGTGATCTTCAGCTTTTAAATGCCAGACTATGCGATTTTCTGTCTGCCTTTCATTCTTTGACTCCATAATGCTACTTCAGTAACAAGGGTTTGAAGTATGGAAATACATTGCACCTCTACTTCTCTTCTCTTATTTTTTCTTTTATTTTGAGATATAAGTGCTTCTTCTGATGGGATAGGCTGACATTCAGTGTGCCTCATAACTCAGCAGCTTACTCTACTCTCAGTTCCCTGCCAGGCTGAGGATCTAGGAAGCCTTCCTCCTTGGGGAAGAAAGTTTTTCCCTGGGGAGTAATAAGGTCATTTGCTTCCAGCTGCATGAGGGATTGTGTTCTAGAAATCCCTGTTTGGGAAGGCATGACCTCGTTACTCCAAGTGACAGCCCTGCATGAGCTCTGTCCTTAACAGCGGTGACTGTGACCACTCGCCTCTGCTGTCCCTGAAGGCACTGCATGTTTTTCGTGCGTGGCCATCACCAGCTGCGAGTTGTGGCCATCCTCAGCAGGGGCAGTATCTTGCCTGGCACCCAACTTGGAGCCGGGCGCTCCACCATCCCCAGGGTGCCATCCACCCTGGACCTCCATGCCTCGAAGAGTCCCCTTCAGACCTCTGCTCTTATGCTGGTCACCTGGAGACCCCTTTCCTTCCTTTATTTTCCCCTCCAAGGGCTGTTTGACAGCTATGCAGTGCGCACAGGTGCCCTGCTCACTGCATTTGCAACAAGCACAAACTGATTTCCAGCTGCACTTTGCCGGATCAAACCCATCAATTTGCTCAGAGAATTCCTTCTTTTGCTGCAAAAAAAATATGGTTTGTGAATGGAAATAACCCCCGAGTTTGGTTTCTATGGTTACCACTGCACTAAGGAAAACAGCAACTGTCGCATTTATTTATTTAGTTCCTATTAAAAGGTTGTTTGAACAACCCAGTCTCAGTTTTGGCACCATTTTATAACTGTGCTAATTTTGCTGTTCTTAGTTTCAGATGGGTACCAGCAAAAGAACATGATTTTGCACAAGCTAAAAGCTTTGTAAGAGAGTTGATATTTGTAGGGTAGTATTAAGGCATTTTCTAAGTTCTTTAAATCTAAGTTATTATAACACAATGTTATTTCAATTAAATATGTAATGTTACGGGCACTTACACATGCTCACCTTGTGTCTGCCTAACTTTCCATATGGTCGGTATGTTCGTTTTGACTCTGCAGCAGGGAAAAAGAGGAAGAAATAGTACTGTTTCTGTTGATATGTCCTCAGCTTTCCTACGAGTATTTCACTCAATGAAATATGACTATGAATAGCTATTTCTTATTTTAGAAAGAAAGCTCTTACTTTATTTGAATTTTGCTTGAAAATAAGAAAGTCCAATGTTATAAATTGATAGTGACAGTCTTGGGCTAATCCTCAGCTTTAGTGCTCGGTTTTAACAGCTGACTAATGTCCATCCAGGCCTCATAATTCTCCCATATATGGAACAGGACACTAGTGCAATTTCTTTTTTCCAGGTTAAACAGCCCTTTCCTATTCAATTGTTCCTCACATGGAAGCAATTCTAAGCCTTTCATCATCCTTCTTGTCCTCTGAATCTTTCCCGCTCCCAGTATATGCTTTCTTTTGGATCGGGGGACTACAGACAGAGTATCAAAGGAGTACATTTGTTGGTTTGCCATGGATTTATTTAGTATAATAATTACTCTGTCTTATTTTCTATTTGTTTCCTAATACTTACTAACATTAGAGGTGCTTGTTTTTCATGGCTGCAGATGTTTTCATGCAACAGACTCTGGTAACGCCAAGGTATCACTCCAGAATGGCAATTGCCACTTCAGTATCCACCATTTTCTGAACAAATAGTGTGTTATTTTCTTTCCCTATTTTAATTTCTTGACATTTATCTACTGTGAGTTTCATCTGCCATTTCCCTGATAAATTGATAGTCTTGTAAGGTCCTTCTGCAATTCTTCAGACTCTATCTTCATCTCTGCTAATTACAACATAACTTTGTATCATCTATAAAACATGCCACCTCATTTCATTTTCCCTTCTCCAGGACTTTGGCTGCATTTTGACTAATCTGTGGAAGTGAAAGCCTTTGCCTAGCATTCGAGCTCTGTCATTTTTCCCATGTTAGCCCACAACAGCTGAACAAAACGGTGTAACACATCCTATCCCACTTGAGCAACGTAAAAATTAGACATTAATCTACCTTAGTCATGAAGACTCCCCATTAGCCAGAGAGTGCTAAAAACTCCAGAAACCACCTTGGCTCTTTAATTTTAGACATCTGCAATGAAGGCTAAAGTTTTCTGACATGTTTTCTGGAAGCACCTGGAATATCCACTGAGGAAGGATGAACACTGGTTGCCTAGCTGTTAGAAGATCACCAGGTGAGATGAATCCGATTTCACCTGGGTTTCTCTGTTTTTTTCATCTGTTTGTCTGCAGAATGGCAAGATGTCAGCTTTGGATTCTGTCATGAGTTTTTCCATTGAAAACACTTGGTTTACAGACCTTTCTGGGGTGTTCCTATTGCATACAAATATTATATTGGTTTCTGCAAACTCCACAGTTTATTTATTAGGCTGCAGTTCAATTTTTAGTGATAAACTGCCTGATGAAATGAATCACAACTTTTCATTATAGGTAGAAGCTATACCTAAAGTGTTAAGTGAAGGCTAAATCACAATTCACAGGAGAATTGAAGTGAAATATAAAACAATTTATTTCAAAAAACAAGATCAGTAAAAATTGCCATTTCAAGTATAAAATCATCATCTGATCTATCCTTAGAATTCTTACTAAACATAACTCATACAATTATTTATAAAGGCATGATTTAAATTCAACAACTAGCAAAATGAGAATGTTAGAGCTCTAAGAACTGCTCAGAGCTCCCATAGTTATAATGAATTAGTTTTCACCAAGACAGAGGTAAATACATACGTTACTCTTACTGGAGCTTAATTTCTTGTTCAACCAGACTGCTGGCTGTTTATCTGGCTGCTGGGATGATGCTGAAAAAAACAACACAGGACAAGAGAATTTAGCAACTATCTTTAGGCATAGAGTCAAAACCTCAGCTACTGTTAAATTGTCATAGTTTCATTTCTTTCTGAGGACCTTCATCAGCATATACCAGATGCAGATCAACCTCCACCCTTGTAGTTTCAAATTGGTTTTGAAGGCCATTCAGTGTTTAGGGGTTTTATTGTCATCCTTAGCTGGTATTTTCTATCTGCTGATGCTCAATAGATGGGAAATAAAAGACCATTATAAGTTAGAGGGGGAAAAAACCTCAGACACAGATAATATTATCTCTCAGGTACCTCAGAGCTTGAGAAAATAGTTAGATCAATGAAAAATAGTTGCTGAATTGAGAAAACTAGAGACCATGCCAGAGACATAAAACAGTTTTAAATTAGTTTGTTCTCTACTTGTTCTTTGACTATCAGCAAAACCATGGCTTAGATGGTACCTCATTTCTAGCTGCCTTCAGCCCAAGGATAAAAATAACAGGAGGTGCCCTAGCCTAATAGCCCTAGCCACAAATGGGCAGACGGAGACTTGCGGTATACTTGCAACAAACAGGTATGGAAAAACATGTGCAAGTAGTAAAATGTGCAAGATAAGAATGAAGGATATGAAGCAGACAGGAAAGATGTGTGGTAAAATCAAAAGCATTCTGCAAAACAAATGAGAAAAATGTCTGATGACACCATAATAATCCTATAGAATAAGAGAAGCCAGAAGTGCCAATACTAGAAATACAATGTTACAAGCAGGTGAGACCACCCCCTTTTCTTTTGGGGGAGGTTCAGGGCAGCATAAAACATCAACAATGAGAGAGGACAGGAAGACAAAAAAGATCACAGCCCACTTAGGTCCTGGCTTCCCTATTTCATGAGCTCTCAAGCCTGATAACCTTGATCTCATCGACCAAGGAGTGTCACAGACCATACACATCTGTGCTAACTTGAAAAGTGTGAGTTTTGTGATATTGTATACTCACTAGTCATTTAGGATAGATTTTATCAGGACTAATTGTTTGCCGGGTGTAGTGATAATGATTTATAGTGACTGTCAATGTATATTCCTATAAAGATTGATACAGTAAATAAGTTTTGTCATTTGAAGCTGGCATGATCTGTCAGTCTTTTAAGCATGCCTATCAGAAACATTTCTAATTTCCTAACAATATATGGCTCTATATATTCTGTTGCAGCAAAGCACTGTTTTTTAATGCAAGTGAAAACAATGAAGCTACGTAAGAAGTAACAATTACTGACTCCACCAGTGCTGGCTGTGTACTGACTCACCTTCTGACTTTGCTTTCCCATCTCTCATTCTCTGTCTTGGACCATCTTCTTTTGTGTCTTGTCTGCAAAGTAGCTCAGAGTCTACTTATCCTGCATTGAAATCATAAAGGTACCATAAAACCCAACAAAGTAAAATGTGGTTTATTTTCTTTTTCATACATTTTGAATGAGATTGAATGTATATCACAAAGGATTGATCACTGGGTGTAAATGCTTTTGACAATTAAAAAGAAACATAAACAATAGAATACCACAAAATAAAGCCACAATCTGTTTTGTGAATGGACTTTCCACATTATTACTTTCTTCAGATTTGAAACATCAGGCATTCTATATTGAATATCTACATTCTGATACTTTAAAGTGGCTTACATAAAATTATCTTGAAATGACATGGCCAAATGTGTCTCTTTAGTGCACATTTCAGCTATAGCTTTCAAGCTTGTGAAAGATAAGAGATTGTCTGCTTCAGTGGGTCATGAGAAGAATATTATCTAACCCATTCAAACTCTAATAGAAAATCATGATTTACATGCTAAAGCTCCTAAACTACCTAATGATGGAAAATACTGCTTTCCATCATCATGCTAATTTAAGTGTCACTGAGGTTAGGAAACATCCTTTGTACTGTCATGACAGAAGATGCAGGTAAATTGAATTTCCTTTCTGATGGTGCTAGGTAAAAGATAATTGACCACTTGTTATTCCAGGGTGTCATGTAATAATAGGACAACAAAAGCCTAGTCTATAATGAACATACTGTCGCCAGACATAGACGACAAAAAAGATCTTCAAAAAAGAAGATACAGGAAGTTTAAAAAACAGTCATACAGGAGAAAATAAGCTCTCCTCAGTAAAACATTGCAACGAACATCTAGATTTACCCCGCATATACATACACAAAATAACATATGTGTGTGTTTTATTCCATCCTATTTTCCAAATATGCCAAAGTTGTCTCCATGCAGAAAATTTGTAGCACTGTAACATCTTAGAAGCAAATGTTATTGGTACTCTACAGTTCTCAGCTGAAAGAGAACGCTATTATTTTAAGTCACCCTCAGAGATGTTATTCATATTACTGAGGTATTGCTCTTTAAAATGCACATGGATCTGAAACGTAAGTTTGTGAGAGTTTATTTTTGGTTTTATTGAGATTAGTAGGCAAAATAATGGGATGAAAGAAATAGAAGGAAAATATACAAATAAAGATTATTAATGGGAATAAGAGTCCATGTCTCTAATTCTAAAACATCGAAGGTCCTCAAACTTATCCCTTTATTTTCTATGGCCAAATGCTCATTGACATCAGTAGCAGGGAATGAAATAATTTAATTACAGAGCTTCCCTCAAGTGACTTAATACTTCAGAAGAGCATGAGACTCTTCTATGATTCTACTTAATTTCTAAGATGACAGAGTTCCGTACTACCAGGTGGCATCAGAGAAGAGGGCGTTTAAAATCTCCTTTTCTCAACTGCAATTTTTTTTTTTTTTTTTAACACCATATAACATAGTGAGTGGAGTGAGTGGGCTGCACAGCTATTTGCTTTCCCTGAACAATTTTTGTCAATAGTCCTTTGCTTTCTGTTTATTTAAGTTTTGCTTTATACATGTGGAGCATATGTTATTTCTTTAAGATGAGCTGTTATTATTTACTTGTGTGACAGGGATGTATCCAATTGCCATCTCTTTGAGTCCATACTGCATGTTTGTACAGTCGCTAGAACAATAGGATCCTGTTGGAGCTATGGTAACACAGATAAACAGACAGTCCTGCTTTCCCTCCACTTATAGTTTCTTTTGGGTTACCACAAATGTTTGTACATACTGATGACTTATACGAAAAGAGGTGCAGCCACAGGAGACACTCAGGTCCAGCAATGGGAATATACACCCAAATGCAGATACCAAACTTAATCTAGACATCGTCTACACATCGCTACTGTGTAATGTAAATTTTATAGATTCTTCATGCCTGTTGTTTGGCCAGCTGGCTGCTAACAAATTGAGTTCACTGCTAATACTGTGAGTGGGGAGAGTATTTTCAGTCTTATACACCCCATCTACAATTTTAGAAACATTTGTGTCCTCCTGCTGGTGCTACAAATTTGGGGGAAAAAAATCAGGCAGAAAGATTCATTTCATAGACCTTTTTTTAGGATCTCAGTATAAATCATTTGCTGATGTTTTATAGGCCAAAAAGAATCAAATGAGTTTAAGCACAATACTATGTTTCCAAAGAGTATTAATTTTCATCTAAAAAAAATAAATAACCTGATGGATGATTCAAAGATTAGATATGAAGACACAATTTGTCAAGATCTGGGAATATGTGGTCCATGAAATGAACCATTTCCACTGAATGGTTGTATTTTCAAATTTAAAAAAAATAAAATAAAATAAGAAACCTGAGGGGAAAACTAGTTAACCTTGTCCAGGGATCACTAAATTTCACTATGCAGAATCAACAAAGTTGACAATATCTGATAGCACAGGTGGGTCTGCCTCTAGGTTAAGTAAGACTGTAACAAGCCCCACTAAGCAGCAAAAGTGTCCTTTTCCTTCATAAGTATACAGAATTGATCACTGATATTCTGTACTTCACCAATACTTCCGTAAGCATTACTAGAGAGCTGCATTTCAGTGCTGGTGTTTTATTAGACTGGTGTGGTTACCTTTGAGGTAACCACTGGTGAGCCTTTGAGGACTGGCTTTCAAATCTAGATGCGACACTCAGTAGAGAAGAAGAGAAGCCTAAGCTTTAATTTTGTGCATTTCTAGAAATGGAAGACAATAAAGTGATATTAACTGATAAACAGAATTAAAATATAGCTTAGCTCCTCCTCTGCAAGCAAACATTCTTTGCAGGTGTGGGATGATAGAAAAGTCAAAACCCAAAGTTCTTCAGTGACTGTCTAAGAAAATCTTCTGTGCCTTAAGTATGTATTAGAAATTTTTGTTTCTGCATTGTCCAAATCCCCTTAACAGGGGAGGACATGGGCTCACTTACGACCCTGTGATCCCTGGATTTTTAACAACATATTTGTGTCACTGGCAGTGAGCATGGGTAGGAGCTATCAGATGGCCTGGGATTGCAGGAGAAATACAGCAGGGTCTAAATGTCACCTTTACAATCCTCCTAAATCAACTTTGGTGAATGCTCGCTGGTTGTGGGTTAGACCCAGTGCCAATGCAATTTTGCACAAAAAATTTGAAGAACTGGAAAAGTCTGCAAAGTGAGTGTTGCCGGAAAATCTTGTCTAGACATATTTACACAATTCTGTGTTCCGTATCTGTATTAGTGATTGTAGTTGGTCCCTTTTACCAATAATATCCTCCACGGGGAGTGTCCCTGTGTACCTTCTCCAAATTCCAGTGGTTAATATCTGTTGAATTTTTAGCACCGACTACAGAAAGTGCTAAGCTATCTACTGTGTTATAAATGAAAAATATAGTATTTTGGTTATAATAAAAATGTGTCTATGTTTTCCAAGGTAGCCTTTTTCAAAAAGCAGGAAGGGAAGAATACGTTTTTTCAAGAAACTCCTCTCCCCTCCCCCCATTTAAAAATATATCGCAGTGTTACAATGAAGTAATCACATGGTGAATCAATGACAGGAGGAGTGAAGTCCTTTTCTAGAAGAAAAATATATGACAGATATTTCTAATTATCTGGAAAAAAAAAAAAGAAGATTGGGATGACACTGTAGTGAATCATGCCCTTTAATTTTTGTCACAGGGTACACCCATCAAAGCTGAGGGGTATACTTCCATTCTAGTATGTAATTTTCCTGCAGAAATTCATGCTCGATGAGATGCTACTTTTCAGTTATAAATTATGATAGTTTAATATTTTGTTGGTTTATTGCTGTGAAATCCAAAGATACATACTGAGTTCTACAATTTATATATGATAAAATTTTGATGCTATGCAATGACACACAGACTAAATGAAAATTTACATTGCTCAACCATTAAACTGTATCTCTAATGAGAGCCAAAACTGAACTGATCGTTAACAAAAACAAAGATCCTCAGGGTTTCCGAGGGGCAGAAACCTGGTAGCATCAGGAGTGTCAGATATCTAGTTCTCAAGGAGATTTATGTTTGTACTGGGAGACATAAAACATGGAAATTATTGGAAAGGACACATTTTCCTGACATTCTCTAAGAGCTCCATTATGTTAAAAGTAATTCATTTTTAGCACTCATCATCTGAAGATGTTGTTCATAAGAAGAGAATATTCATTATTTCCATTAAACTCCAGTAAATGTACATATCCCAGCACATCTACAGTCCCCAAAGAAATTTCTACCATCAAATCTAATTTGGCCAGCCACACAATCTCAGCAAACAAGGTTAATAAGACATTATAAAAATGCTGATGAGTTTCAAGTGAATCCCAACTTGGCAATCATCACAAAAACAGTTACTATTCAAAACTGATACGATGTCAAGTTAAGATATCTTCTCTCTCTCTTCCATAGTTCTCCAGTGTATAAGATCTTTTTCAGCATTAGGGATTTTTAATCCCTGTGTCCAGCTCAACATTCTTCCTAGTAATAAAAGCAAGCATTTTGAATAACATTTAGGATCTCCAATTAAATGTTTGTTTTCTCATGGAATTGCTTCGACATTCTGTCTGTAGTATTCTGGCTATAAATGCATACTCTGCAAGGGCAGGAATTCATCTTCTATTAAAACAGTAAAAAGTATAAATCCAAACTACTTCTTTTGATGTCCTGGGCTTTCCTCTTCGCTGTTAAGATTTTCAATCAACATTCAGGATTTTGTGTTTCTGTCCTTCAAACAGGACATTGAAGATGCTGTCTGTCTGCAGCAACTTCTTGCTGGTGGTGTTTACTTCTACTGTGCCCATAATTGACACTAAAGTAATTGAAGATGGATATACAAGCAGAGGGCACTAGTTTCAAATCTGCCCCAAAAAAGGAATATTCATAAATGAAAACAAAGTTCTAAAAGCTCTTTTTACATAAAGCTGTTACATGACTGCAGCAAGTTCCTCTTTTCTGTTAGTGAAAGGGAAGGCTTTAAAAACATGAAGAATCCTTTGCTGCACAGGTACATTGCCACAGTTATTGTTGCCATTATTTATCTTCTAAACAGTTGTGAGCAGAATTTGTGAGTAGACTCTTCTGCCAGGAAAGGCCAGGTTGTGTTAAACACTGAACAAGCGTATCTCAGGAAGCTATCATCCAAATGACAAAAGGAATAGAGGACACAAACACTGCCTGCAAAGGAGAACAGATTAGTTGATCAAGAGATTAAGATACATGCAAATTTTAGAGAATCAGGAGTAGCAATTACAAGTTGACACCTGCTTGATCTTGCAATTAATTTTATGTATTGCAGGATAGGTACACACGTTTTGAAAATGCGTTTTTGAAGAGAGTGAATAACTGTCACCAAGTGACAAATTTTTGGCTAGAATATGCATTTTTGGCAACAGAGACTGTTTATGAATTTGTGTTTAATTATTAAGATTATTTCAATCAAGACAACCCTGGGAAAAAAATGGAAGCAAGTTGAATTACATTTGCGTAACCAACGTAAGTTGGTTAATATTTAGCCTTATTATTTGTAATTTATTATCTTCATTTATTATTTAATTATTTAGTTAACTAAATTTAGATCTAAACAATTAATTTTACTTTTTTTGCTTATCTGAAAATAAAAGCCTCCTTGAAAATTAATAAAAATATTTTGTTTCAGTCAAATTTTATAGATCAAGAGCGAATTTCTTTCAATTTTTTGTTCTGGTGGGAAAGTTGAAATGTTGTTTTGGTTTGACCCCGAAAGAATTGTTTCCAAGGTAATTTTAATGTGTAGCTTCACCAGTGAATCAAAAACAATATTTTATTTCAATTTTTTTGCACCACTTGCTCTATGAATCTGGTATCCTAGTTATTGACAGACATTCTGTATCATTAAATAAATGTGATTTCTTCTCAGTCTCTTGTGGATTGTTCAGCTACCTCAAGGCTGAAAAACTCAGATACATGAATGAATAGGGTATCTCTGAGCAATACCACGTTTCAGAGGAAAGACAGGGCAAAATTCAATATAAAATGGAATTATTTCCTTACTTCCCCAAAGTACTGTTGTATAGGATCATTCAGAGTTAGCAAGAGAATGAGTTCTCTCTATCCTAGTAATCGAGTTTCTTGCATGATCTTTTCTTGCCTTTCCCCTTTTTTCATCTCAGTTTGCTTTGACTGATCTTTTTTGTGAAGTTTGTCTCTCAACCTGTTTCCTAATGTCCCATGAATTTACACTAAAGTCTCTTTCCCAGTCACAAATCAAGTACATCTAAATCTTCCTGTCAAGGAAAGAGGAAATCATAAAAATGTAATTACAACCAGCCTGAAAAATGCCCCGAAGTACCTTCCATCCCTCAAAGCTGAATTTCTGTGTGATAAGCTACTGTAGATATTCCTGAACTGCAAAAGAAAGTTTAAAAATTACTGTTGCTGGGGTCTGTGCCACGACATCACAGTGACCAATTTCCTTATGTTCACTAAGTAATTTTCAAAAACTGTTTTTAATGCATGCCATCTACTTAACAAAAGGAAACCAAACACAGATTTCTCCATGTATGTCTGGAAGTAGATAAGGCAGTAATTTGGACAGCAAGAGATTTCATCTGACAAGAAACAAGAAATTCTGTGTTATCTTAAAGAATCCAATTATTTTTCTTAGCTTTCTTAGTGCAAGTTTTTACTCCACAAGAAAAATTTTACTTCAACCCTCTTGTGCGCTTGATGCCTTAAATCCTAGCAGAATCCATTACAAAACAAATTCCATGGAACAGCTTTGACAAATTCAACACAATTGTTGCAGCAACTTTCCACTTAGCTCCCTAACAAACTCTTTCTGCATTTGGTTTTGATTTCACTTTCTTTTTAACTTGAACATGTCATTCATTAAACACATTTGTGACTGTAGCAGCAATGGTACAGAAGGATGCAAAGATATTGGGAGTCCTTGTGGTATACGCTGGTGTGTTTTTACCACACGGACTGAGCAACTGTGGTTTGAGCAGTAATGGAGCCCAACAACAGGTGGTAAAACAAAGCTTTATTGATGCAGCAAGAAAGATGAGAAACAACGGCGGCTCACCCGATCACCTACAGCAAACACAGGATCATAAGCAATGCCATGGCTCCAGTGGACTGCCAGGGACACTTGGTGTCTGGATCATCTGGCAGCAACAGTCAATCATGTAAGTGCCTTTTGAACGTGGGTAAGAGTCGTGTTGTCCCCGGGCTCCACCAGTGGCCACGCGATATGAGAGAATCACACCTTACCCAGGTAATGTGGGTAGCATCCTTCCTGCACCACTGATGTTGGTCAGGGGACAGGGTGTCGGGGGCAGGGTGTCACCAACCATGCAGGGCCCCTCTCAAGAGGTAGAAATAGTGTGCTTCGTAACAACCAAGGATGTGAGTTTTGTGACCTCTGGCATTACCACACTTGAACACCTGAGGCTTGATGCTTTTCAGCTCTGCCAGCGCTGACAGGTCTAAACTCCTGTTGGTCTTCCATGCAGCAGAAAAGGATCAGCTGGCTCCTACAGTGGGACGTACATGTAGTCCTGCAGCTCTCCATTGCTTTAGGTTAATTTTCTACCTAGTGTAGAAATAGTCTTTTAGACCTTCATATCTTGTCTTCAGGCACATTTTATGCTGGAAAATTCCATTTCACTATATATGTGCAAGAGGGATTCTGTAAGGAAGCTGTAAGAACTGGAGTATATAAGAGCTGGAATACATACACCATCACGATCCACGAAGAAGTCCGTGCATACATTCTGATATTCCTCTCATGTCATTATAACAATAGATCACAGGGATTCATTTATTAAAATCCTTCCTGAAAGTTTTTATTGTAAGAAATGTCACTGATGTGGACATTATCACATAACAGTGCAGGTATAGGAATTAGCTTCTTTAAAATGTTTCTTCTAATATTCATCTGATTTGTTATATTGTAGGAATTTCTATACTTTAACCGTATGGTTCTGGATAGTTCTGGGGAAAAGTCTGTGAACAAGGAGAAGCTTCATGGAACTTTTATATTCTAGCCAAGACAGAGATCCAACTTCTAGAGACATAGCTAGTTAAACTCCAGATTACTGATGTGTTCAGCATCAGTCTGTAAGAGTGGTCACCTTAGTAACACAGGTATGCTTCAGCTGTGAGCAGCACTGTTACTGGTATGGCCAACTCTTGTCTTTTCGGTTTCCCATCCAAAATTTTCATTGTCTTTGTCAAACGGAAAACAAAGCCTTTTCATGTAGGTAGAGCAGGCAAGGCTTTTGACACAGAATGCAGTTTGCTTTGATATGTGTTCATATAAAATATGCTTTGTATGTGTTGCTTCAACTCCAAGGTGAAATGGCACATTTCCTAAAGAAATGGGTCTGAGCCCTTCATTTTTGGTTTGGTTTCAGTTACTTCAAGTGATTGTACGTGCTTTTCATGTTGATTGCTGCTCTATTCTTGTTCCTATTTCAAGAGTATCATTTGGAAGACCCCAGTTTGCAGTAATAAATATTTGAGAACAGAGAACAAATCCATCTTCTCTTTTGCTAAATGCAAGAGGATTACTGTCTTTTAGGGATTGGAATGTGATGAAAAATATATTAAAATACCAACTTGCTGGAAAGATATGTCTTTCACAGGAGTAAACAGTATATGACTGCTAACGATCCTATATAATAAAATAACATGGCTACAATCAAAAGATAATTCATACAGAAACATCATCACTGGTTGAACATTCTTAATTCAAGGTAGAAAGCAGATACAAGCTAAACTGTTTTCAATAGCATTGCTTTAATTCTGGAGAAATATCAGTGATACATGCAGTTGATGTTTATTCATTTTCAATTTGAATATAACTTAGATCAAAGTTCAAATTTTTATGTCCAGCAATAGGTCCATGAAAACATCAATAACCACAAGTTTATTGTTGCTTCTAATATATTTATGTTCTCCTAAATAGAAAATATTTATGTTCACTAGAATTGGGCATCTGTTATCTGTACTGTGATGTATATGATAACTTCCAGACGGTGCTGAGAAAAGCCCTAATATGCTAGGATCAGTTTTAGAAGTACAAATGAAAAATAAAGGAGAGACAAATGATTTATTATTCCACAGTTTCTATATTTAAAAGGCATCACTAAATGCAGGAAAATACTTCAAATAATATAAAGTACAAAAACAAAGGATTATTGTGGTTGAGGTCATACTTCTGGATATACAGAGGTTTGAGATTTGCATATGCTTCTAAAAGGCAGCAGGAATAGAACTGAATGAAAGCAGCTTTTTAGCTGCTTTTTAGCATCCTTAGCATGCAGCATTTTCATTTTATACATTACTTCAGACATCTATGCACCTCACTGATTTGTATTGTCAGAGGAGATTAGTATCAGCTAAGGTACATTACTAGATTTTTATTAGACACAAAAAAGTAGTATGAGAGCTGTCAGAACATTATAGAATGTACAGAGCTATACACAGAAGCACTGACAGCAGTCACTATTTCCCCTATCCTTTCACTGGTGGTAAAATAACAAGATTTTTAATTACTACAACCCCAAAGTTTTATATAAAAAGTGATCTTTTCATAGTCTGGGTTTTAACAAGCACATTTTTCAAATGTTGTGTCTTGAATGATGGCATTGTAAAGGCATTTTCAGTTGCATTTTATTTATTTATTGTTGTTAGGTTTTGGAGTTTTTTTTACATTCCACAAATATATCTGTGCAGAATTTTAAGTGGTTGGTTTGGGGGTTTTCTTTTTTCCACCAGAAAAATTCAAAGATGTGATTTATGAGCAGAACACAGATCAACAAAACAAGAGACTCTAAGTTCCAAGGCTCAAATTTTATTTTCATTTTATTTTAAATGACATTTACTAGCTTATTTCTCAGAAATTAATTGGTTCATTTGCAGTTCAATCTGTTTAAAGTGAAGTTTGTTCAGACTTGCCTACAATACAACCATAGGAAAAGTTATTGGTAAAAGAATTACATTCAGAAAGTCACAGCAAGATCAGTACTTATGATAAGAAGTCAGTTACAGGTTTTATTAATTATCAGCACTACTTAGCTCACATAATGAATAATAAATAAATAAATAAATATATTTTAAAAGGTGAGAAAATAAACTGTAAGCATCCAGTGTCTAAAGCTAAGTTTCACCCTTCCCTTTTCTATCCCATTTTCCTTCATTGCAGGTTGGAATTCCCTAGGATAATGACTCAATTGGAGCTAAAGTTTTACAGAGCTGGAGCAAACTTCCTTCTCACAGAAGATTAGTTTATTGGTTAAATAAGCACGAAGCTCAATTACCAAAACAGGTGGCAATTATTTTAGGTATGTCTTAAACAAAATAAATAATACAAAATAAACAAAAAAAACCCCAGGCCTTGACAAATAATCAGAAAAATGGCAATGATTGAAAATGGGCTAATAATGAGTTGAAGCATTTGCTTAGAAAAATCTGAAAAAAATTAATTTTTCTCCCTGTGATAAGTATGCTTCATATTGAGAATACTGATTATACGATTATGTTTACAGTTAGAAAACTTTGCCAATGAGGAAACAATAGGAGTGGTAAAATAGTTATTGCCCTTTTTTAGCTCACAATCCTGTTTCTTCAGATTCTAGTTCAGCTAATGAGAATTATTCTAGAGTAGCTGATGCATGACTTTGAAAGTGGAAACTCAGGACATTTATCTTCGTAGAAATAATTTTTCATGCTTATGAAACAATTCAAGGCCAGAATGAAAGAGCATGCAACTTTACATGACTCCACAAAACATTTTTTCCCCCTGATTATTTTGAGATTCTCCCCCCCACCCCCCACCACCATTTTCATGTAGAAGATGAAAAATCCATGGATGTGTTTCTTGTGCTAAGGTTTGAGTCTTGTTCCATTCCTATCCTCTTCTTCATGAAACTGCTGCGATCTCATTAGATTCTTGTATTTCATATGTAACTCCTGTATAAAAAGGTAGAATGAAAGAGCTAATAGCCAAATCCCATTCTACTTCAATCTCCATTCCCTTCTCACTAAAAGGAAATCCTGAGTTTCCCAAAATCACAAAACATGAAGCAGAAGAAATAAACACAAATGAAAACAACAAGTCAGGTCTCTCCAAAGAACTAAATTAACTAATGATAAATGCCTTTGAAATACAATTTGGATGGAAGAGGGAGAGTTTGTATCTGAGTCATTCAGAACTGATGAACAGATATTGGGATTCTTAAGTGATAAGCTTGCTTGATGTCAGACTGTTCAGTACTCAGCCGAACAGGGACCCAAACCTGCAGGAAGCAAGTGCTAAATCCCAGAATAGCTATTGTATTAGGAACCATTTTATTCTCTTTAGGAACAAAATAAATGACCAAGGGAAAAAAAAAATAAAAAAAAGCTGTTGGGTGGTCTTTTGTTTCTTTATGTCGAGAGGGAAAGAAAGGATCTGTTAACTGTAATAACATGTAGTTTGACAACAAACACAAAATACAGTGACTGCAGGCAGAACATGTGTTTGTGTGTAGGAAACAAAAAAGCACAGGGAGAAACAACATCTGTGGAGAGTAATGGAACTACAATAAAGGTGATCTACAGTAAGCAGTCAAAAAGAAGAGAGGTCAGAGTACTGCCTGTAAGGGAAAACTATGGAAAATGTAAGGAAAAAGAAAAGCTCACCTCCTGAAAAAAAAAAAATATATATACACATTTAGGGAAAGACTAGAGGCAGAAAACATTGTGAAATGAACAGGGAGAAGTGGGGAAAAAATGCTTAGACCAGAGGGTAACCAAAAAAATGCCAAATAATATTCTGTGGAGAAAGTAAGTAATTAGGGCTTAGATACTGAAGGAAAATGAAGGCACAAGGGCCAAAACAGGGGAAACATAGTACACTGTAGAGGCTAAAGGGCTGTGAAAAAGAGTGATGACAGACAGGCAAAAGGAAAAAAAATGCAGAAGGAAAAGAAATCAAGAAAAGAACTCAAATATCCCAAATATACACAATTTAAAGTAATATTTTAACCATTTCATACAAATTACTTTTGAAACACTAGGGCAAGCAATCATTAATTGGGAGGATGAGGAATGTTTTAAAAACTACATGTGGCTTTAAAATGAGTTTCAATACCCAGTATCCCTTCTGGAGATAAAAATTTGGAAAGCATATATAGCATTAGCATATAATGCTGAGTTAAATGTGAATATTAATACTTGATGAGAAAAAGATAGACTTACGATCAAAAGCTTTTGTATACCCTTATTTGCAGTTACAAGGGATCTAAATTACTGTAAGTAATATTTATTTCAGTTCTCATTCTTTGTGTCTTCTTAACACCTTGATTTCTGCCCATCTGAGAAGATAAAAAAAAAAGTATCTTCTTCTGTTTTAACATAATATTTTGGGCGTCCCATGTGCAAAACAGACCTTTTAAAGAATTTTGACATTTCTAGAAGGAAGTCATCAAATAAAAACAACTCAATATGTAAAACTGAAAATATGTATATTTAAAAGACCGTTATTTTGGGCAGTTGATTCACAGTTTTTGAGCCTTTAAGTTAATTGCAATAGCAAACTCAACAGACAGAGTAAAATAAAAAGTATGTATAATTGCAAGATACAGGCGTAAATTTCTATTTAATTTCCTGGCCTCTTGATTTTGTTAGTTTGGTTATTCTGTGAGAAGTGTTTTTTGTTTTTTTTTTTAAGGAAAAGAAAAGGCAGCTGAGTATCTTACTGCTAGCTATTGATTTTCAAAGTATGTTAGAGATTTAACTGCCATTAGAGCATTTTAAAATTCTTAACAGAAAACAGATCTTAAGTTTTTATTCTTTAACAATCATTAGCATTTTATGGATGAGTAAAATTAGCGTGGCAAGTGATAATAACCACTGATACTGCAGAACTTCATGCTATCACACTTCTCATTATCCTTAAGGACACTAAACAGCTTATAGCTGCCCTAACCACAAAAAGGTCCTTGCCCTAGAATTTTGGTGGTGTGTGATTTTAATTTTAGCTCTGTCTCCATGGCCTGTCTTTCAATTAAAGAGTATCATTCAGTAAATCATCCGGTGCATTCAGTAATTCGGTGCATTCAGTAAATGCACCGAAGCATCTTCATTCCATTGTTGAAAGTTGAAACAACATTTTTAAAAAATAATCTTTTAAAATTTCTGAATGCTCTGGCATGTTCATGCTTTGTCTTCTATATATACTTAGGAAGAAAAAGAAGTTTTCTCGGCGTCTTTGTAGTCTATGGGGCCAGAAGGGGTCTTGGAAACAAGTTAGGAATAAAGAAAAATTAGAGGAAATACATATTTTTTAAGCTTTGACACAACTGAAATAAAAAAAGTTGTACTTCTTTGAGACCTGACTAGATGGTTGTTTCCATTGAAATCCACCTTAAGTTTTCAGAAAATCTCTGCTTTTGTCATTGGTGTCTTCAGAATATGAGTTTTAAAGTCATGGAAAAAAAAATCCTTGTAAGTCCAACCTGAAAACAAGAGAGAGAGAGATCGGTCTTGATTGTGCTTAAATGACTGTACATCTTCAAGAATGATCAAGCATTACTTTCAGTTGTAGTAGAAAAAGTAGTCATCCATACTGAGGATATAAAAATGTGAAAATATAAAGACAAAAATTCATTAACATTCAGCACCTTCATGCAAATGCTCGATTAATTCTTACTGTCAGGGATTCTTCAGGCAATGCATCATTCTGTGGGTCTACTTCAAGTTAAGGCAATACCTTGAGGTGGACAGGACTTTACTTTGATGACTGAACCACATACAGTCAGGAATTCTCTGATATTTCTCACCCTTGTGATTATATCATGAGTCTTATGATACTCGATCTTTAAAGATACATCTCCTGGAGATGTAAGAACAGATCTCAGTTTTCACAAGGGAAGCAGGAAAGCAAGAAACTGTCACTATTAAAACAGCTAATCTAAACATGCTGAGAGGGGAAGGAAGTTTATATCCTACAAACGGGAATAAATACAGCTATTTTGTCATAGGTCTGTGGTTTGGCACAACTGGAGTCATAAAAGGATCCTGCCTGTTAACAGCATTTAAAGTGTCATGTAATCAAGTTGACTGTGAAGCTGCAGAGGCAGGTACCTGGGCAGTCTTCATGAAATGCAAAGTAGAGCAGTGCAGGTCGGGGAGAGACCGACTGTAGTGGCATCATCAGCCTGAAACTCATCACTGAATAATCTGTTCCAGAGGGCAATTATGCCACTTCCAAAGTGAATGAATTAAAATAGAACTAGGTACTGGGTAAGTAGAGAAAGAAGTTTTATGGGTGAATGTGAGGTATTTCACTATGGAAAAACAGTTCACATGGAGAAAATGACCAGTGTATGGACCTCTATTAATGTCATTATCTGTTACCCAGCTTCTGGTGGAACTTAGTCTACCATTGCTTTTCATTTTCACAAAACCTCAGTTCCTGCTTGGTAAAAAAGTCCTCCATTTTTATTTCACGGTAGGAACAGCAGAGCATAAAAATATTATTTGGGTACTTTAAATTTATTTAGTAGATATTTCATTTTCACAAAAATACTAGTAGTGAAATTCTAAAGTTTCCTAGGATCTGATTCTGCCACCTTTACTCCTTGAAGACAAGCCAGTAAACTGGAAGAACAAGGCTTCTGAAAACAATGAATAAACAATTTCCCACTACAGAAGTACAAGAAGACAGCAGTCCCAGGTAAATGATTGCTAATAAACATGGTACACAACTGTACTAAAGTAAGATTATTATTTGATTAGCCTACAGCAAAACTCTAAAAAACCTTAGTATTCCCCTTTCCTCAGTGACTTAACTGTTCCACGTACTTTCAAAGGGTATAAAGAGATAAGAAGCAATAAATACTGAGTTCTTGCTTGTTCCTGCCAGAACAAACAGCAATAGACAGTCAGTATTATTTATCCTGTGTTTGGTTTACCCTGAAATTCAGAGTTTCATCTTTATTTGTTAAAAAGTTGAAAGAAATGGTAAGTCCTCTGAGCACTATAAACTCAATCTTTAATTAACAGGTCACACTTCCGGGTTTTACCCAAGCACTTTACAAAATTAATGCAGCCATCAGAAACATTTAGGCAATGAAATTATATTCAATTTCCCTTCCGTACTTTGGATTTTTACATTTGAACTACATTTTATTCTTCTTCACAGGATTTTAATCACTTGTGTTGCACATCTTATCAACGTGTTACAGGATTCTGTTTTCCCAGGGGTGGGAGATGAGAAAAGACAATTAGAAAATTCCACTGAAGTTATATAGGGTTCAGCAAGTAATTCATGATATACATCAAAAGGAAGCGCAGAGTGTTGCAGTGTAAGTGTTCGTAGTAAGCTGGTTAGCCAAGGAAGAGCACTGGGATGGGAAGAATATGCACATTATTCCTATAATCATCATTCCTATGTATTTCACATGGATTGGTTGCTGAAAGGTTAGATGATGACTTCTAAGCCTTAATTTTAGCCCTTCCCCTCCCCCCTCCATTTTGGAGTGTGATGTAATTGTGGACATTTCTCCTGAGGCTAAGCCAAATCAGATGAAATTGACACTGTTTTCCCCTAAGTATGTGGGAGTGAATAGTGAAGGTACACAGAATTCCGAGCAATACTGTAGCAACTTAATTTTAATTATTTTAAACAAAAAATAGAAGAAAAAAAGCCTCCCCAGATTTTAGAGGTAATCACTTTACAAGAAATGTTCGTACTTATTGACTACCATAATTAGAAGTACTTTCTAATTTATAAAGGAGACATAAGGAAGGAAATTAGCAATGATTTCCGTGTTCTTATGGAATAAAAACCCGATGGCCTTACTGAGGAAGAAACCCAACTGTGTCGTTTCATGAATTCTGGGTTAGGAAACTTTGAGAATTCTCTTTGATGCTGTATTCATTTTTTGATAAATGTCACCTCAGTTTAGAGACACTCACTTGTTTGAAAGAAAATGTAAGTGCAAAACTTATGTCAGGAAGTTTATCTTTTCCACGTAAATGGAAATCTGAATTTAGCATATTTTTTTTTAATTCTATTAGTACACTTGCCAAAAGGAAAGCATAAAGAACAGTAAGAAAAAAACTCCACTTATATTTTTTTTTTAAATTATTACACTTACTAGTCATCCTGTCTTTCATATTGAGTCAGAAAGCAAACAGCACTTTAAAGGGAAGTCCACAATTAATGACATCTGTTTTCAGATCTACCTTACTCCACAGCTTTGTCTAGCTGCTATATGGATGCATAAGTCTCCCACACAAGGCTTGGTCTGTCCTAAATTCCCTGGACACTAATGCACACTTAGAAGCAATCTCACCTGGGAAGCTCTGCATCCTTCTCTTGCCTTGGCTTCATATAAGCTAGAGTTTATATGCTTCTTCAACAAAAAATCGTGTTCACAGGACACACCTATACCCTCTTCCCATGGACAACATTAAATTTAAGATAAAGGAGAGTGAGATGTGACTGCTCAGAAGCAGGAATTTAAACTTTGGTTGGATGTTTTGTGATTGGAGTACAGAAAAAATGGGATAGAGCTATTAGCTCTTTTTGTGAGATATTTCTCCCTAGTGGTTTGTACATTATGTAGGGAAGGGCTACTTTTTTACCTTTCTTGAAACAGCACTGTTGCCCAGGACAACAGGGAATGAACGAGAATCTTAAATTTCTTTCTTTACCTTCATGATCACATGGAAGAACCATCATAGGCCTGTTCCTGAAGTTTTTAAACTAATATGAAAGAAATCTCTAGATACCACAGTGTTTTCTAGTCTGAGGACCAGGCTTGCAAAGGTTAAGAACTTCGATTTATGTGCTGTCATGGCTCCAGCTCTTAGGAACATGTATGACAGAAGACAGACCGGAACACAGCTTTTCTGAATTGCAAGTTAATGCTATAACCCACTGCATCATCTTTCTTATTTTCACTTCTGCATGATTAAGAAATTATTTTTAACATGCCTGCATACCTATTAAACTATGTGTATGTCTGATGCTGGGTACTTGTGTCTTTTACTTAGGTCTGTGAGAACACAGGTACTTTAGATTGATAAGGCTTTTTAAAGGTCATTGTTTCAAAGTCTCTCAAACCTTAAAAGTCTTGCCTTCAGAACTTTTCTCAACTGGGCTCTCAGTGGCTGAGAAATTATGTAATGGAGTTTTACTAGATACATTAAAATTCTAGTTTTGTCTATTGTCTATTGTCTTTGCATTTAAATCCATATTGAAAACAATTAGCTCTTGATTATGGCTTGGTTAGTGATCCTGATCAGAGTGGGAACTTTCTGATATATGATAATCTTTGCAATTGCTCCTCAGTCTAACATCTCATTGTGACATACTGTTCTGAAGGCTTATTAAAAACATGGGCTAAAATATGAATAAATGAAATGAATCAATTATAAAACACTGTTGTTTAAGTCAATATGACTAACATTCCCACTGTACAATTTGTGAACTTTGCATATAAACAAATGCCTACACACAGGACACTTCGGCATATTCCGACATACATATTCATGTATAGAGATATATGTGTAATCTCAAACACATTATGCTCTTGCAATTAAAGATAACAACTAGCTTTTATGCTAAAAATAATATCCCCATTTCCCTTGTCTACCATTCTTGGTAAAGACGTATAGATTAAAAGACATCTAGTGATATCACTCTTAAGTGTCAGTCTTATTTTTTTCTGCCAATCTGTTGACATCTTGATATGTTTATTGTCTCTGTCAGTAAGAACTCACAACTTTTTAGACTAGGAACTGCAGCATGTCAGAGGTGTTACCTACACACTTTCAAAGCATTCCTTCACTGCATTTATGCAGCAGTGTTTTGAATTGGACCTGTAGGCTGAGAACTCAATCCAAGGGATACCTATTGGTACTGTTTATTCTAAAGTGCTTAAAGCACCCATTTAAAATAATAATTGCAGCCATTCATGATGAATTAGTTTTGGAAGAATTTGAGGGATTTTTCCCTCAGGTATTTTATGACATTTCTTATTATCATTTTGAGTCTAAGATACAATATGCAAAGATTTTCTCAGGAAAGAAGTCTCAAGGCTGCAAATCAGGTACATGTGCAATAATCCAAAATGGAAGGAATCAAACCTATAGAACTATTCATAGGGACAGCACAAGCAAGATCCAGACCTTAGAAAGTAGATTTAGAAGAAAACAAGTTTCTGCAATGGGAAGAAAGGAAGGGGAAAAAATAATTACTGATTTAACATTTTATGCAGCCACCATCTAAAACCCCCATAATGCCCTCCTATTACTGCAACATTATATGGCACTTGAGATCAAATCATGGCATCTTAGTTCTAGTTTTGGAAAAATAAAGCTGTCTGGAGCTGGAGGGACTTGAGTAAATCCTCACATGCAGGCTGCTGTGGTAGATCCTGCAACCTCAGAAATAAATCTGGTCCCATCCGCGAGGAGAGGCGCCAAAAAATATCCATGAACGGTGTATGTATACACTGAACAAACTTCAATAACATTCTTCTTGGACCTACTTTCAAACTGGCCTCATGTGGAATTTGGATAATGAGGTGAAGTCTCTGTGTTCAAAGAGCAATTAAGACTGGCTTTGCTATCTCTTGTGCAGCCCAGGGGAGTGAAGACTTGTCTGGCTATCACAGGATACACAAATAACAGGGTAGTCTTGGGGAGCCAGGACAGCCCTGCTTTTCATCAGCAGAGACAGTAAAATCAAGATAACAGAGACTTTGTGTAGTCCTTTGTTTCCTTGAGAGGCTACCATGCCCAGTAATTGATCTTTGCCTCATTACCTGTGAAATGCATGTTAAAGTTGACACTCCTGTATATGCTAATGAAGATTTGAGATCATGCTAAACATATATGACTATAGCACTTGTCTCTCCACCCAAATCATACTACATATCACCTAGGGGAGAGAAACTTTGTAATTTTGGGGATAAAAGGATGGAGAAAATGACTGTTAAATTGGCAGAGAAGAAACTTGATCCTTAATGGACCAATCGATGGGCTGCATTCTCTTCCTCCACCCCAGGCAGGGATGCCTTTCTGGGTATGTGCTGCACCTTTCACCCTCTGGTGAATGTTATCCCAGGTTATTGTATTATCATTATTTTTGCTAGCAATATTAACCCTAATTAATTAGTGCTATTGTAGTTAGTGAATTTATCAACGGCAATCTCGAATCTGCTTCTGTCGCTCTCAATAAAATAACTAATTTTTATTATTTGTGAATGTGGTTCAGTGAAAGTCCTTTGGTGGGACTCTAATAATAAATCAGTGAAAGTCCTGGGACTGGCAGAAAAATATCAAAACTACAGTCCTTTAACGCGACACCTCATAACACCTTTGCAAGCAATGCTTCCACTTTCTACCAGTGGACCAAAGTTTTGTGGGTATTAAGTACAAAGGCACATAGGCATCCCAGCATCCTGCCCCATACCTGGGCTGCTCTTGGTGCAGGTAGAGCATTTTTCATACTTTTTCTGGAATATGCAACTAGATTTATATTACAAAGAATGATGTGAAATTTGTACATCAATAGTAAAAGTAGAGATAACTTTCTGAACATTCAAAACTGGCTATTAGCCTCACAGTCATTATTTTAGCACTTTAGCACTATTTCTCAGTCTTACCTATGAATCCTATATATCACATTGTAGCGTACCATATCTGGAATGCTAATATAAATTACCCCATTTTCTTTTTACTGTTCTGCAAATGGTTTCTAAAACTCTACTTATAGCTTGTCATTAATTACAAGGAATATATGAATCAGCTCACATTCCAGCAGATGTGTAGTTCTTCTGCTTTAATAATTTTTAAATCCTCCTTTTTCTCAGCTAGATGTGGTCATGATGCTTTAAAGGAGGATCAATCTGTTTTCCAGATTAAAAAATCCAAACAAAGAAATAACCCCAAGACACTAAGGAGGCCTCTCATATGAAGGGACACTTTATATTTATTTATTAGCAGAAAAGAGAATATAACAAAAATGAAAAGCAGAATCACCCAGAAGTATTTCCTTAGGGTAACAGACATCTATCCTCCCTTGTTGAAGAGAAAATTCTTCATCTAATATTTCAGTTTGGGATTAAACATCATGATCATAATCAAAGTGGAGTAAAATTACTGCTTCAGGACACACCAGGACTTCAAGTGGAGGGCAGGGCAGAATAATTCAGAGGATGCAAAATGCTTTCCTTTTTATGGATACGAGGCAGGGTGACTGCCTGGGTCTCATGCTGACATGGAGTAGTGATATAGCCAAGCTATGCTTCCAGATCTAGGAATGAAAAGAAAATTTCTTGGTCCCACCCTGTAACTTCATGTTATTTAAAAGTAACTCCAGGTTGCAAAAGAAAAAGGCTCCCAAGCAGAAAATTATGTTAGCAAAACTTGAAATCATGCCTAAAGTACTTTCTCCCATTTTTAAATGGATCTGTCGAGATTCATGTACACATGGATGCAAATAGTGCCAAGGTATGAGAAAAAAACAGTAAAAGTCACAGCAGTTTGGTTAGATGAAAACCAACAAGGATGTTTGCTGTAAGTTTTTCTTGTCCAGTTTCTCATAAATGTTTAGAAAAGAGTTTAAAATAAGTAATTGATAAAAAATGAAATTTTATTTCATTTTGAACAGAGACTGAATCAGAATTATTTTAATATTCCTCTATTAATAGGACACTCTTTTGTCAACCTTACCAAATGGCAGTATTACGGACATGAGCCTTTCATATTTATAAAACGAATTAACCTTTGCGTCTCTGATATATGTTCCTACAATATTCTCAATGTCACCTGCTGAACTTAAACCAGAATCTGCATGCAGATACATCTGCTGTGTTCTCAGCAGGTGCTGAGGCTAAATATACCTCAATCAGTCCAAAATGACAGAAGCCTGTTCCATCTTTCCCTGGTTTTTCTTTGAAAACATTTATTTCTGATCTGGCTTAGTACGCACAACTTCCTTCAAACTTACCCCTTCATAACTGTGCCACCAGAATCTCTCTTCTTTGAGCTCTGGTCCTTTCAGCATGCACAGTGATGAGTCATTCTTTCAAACAAAATTTAGTTAAATCTGTGTGAAATTCCTGTAATTATGATTAGAATCAGCTCCTAAACTGTAAACCCTCAGGGAACTTTTAGCCCCCCTAACACAGTCTGGCTTTTGAGAAAGGTGTTAGAGACCTGCCAATCACCTGACATTCCTTTGTGTTCTCAGTGCAGTGCAATCTGCTACATAGCTCCATTGAGGACTCTTCGATGTGTTAATGTCAAACTTGCTATGGCAAACAACAGATGTGTGGACAGCAAAACTTGTACTGAGCGCCTTAGTGACTTACTTGGCACAGTATGAAGCATGTAGTACAAATATTGCTGTTCAGTTAAGTCAACATGTGGCCAGTTTTTGAAGAGGTTGCAGAAGGATGAATTCAGATGTTGCGTTCAGAAAAAGAAATATTTATCCAACTACTCCTGAATCTACAGAGCCCTGTCTTTCCTCCTCCAAAATAACAAAATGACATGGTTGTACACATGCACACATGCACGCAAGGGAGGAACATAGCTACATCTATTTAAACAGGAAAAAGGTATTGATTTGAAAGCGCCCACATGTTGGGAGGCTGAGTTTAGAGACTCCTTCATTTAGATATAATTTACTGCACCCTAGCTAATCTCATTCACATGAATCTGCAAGAAGCTTTTCCAACTTTCAGTTTATTCATATACTTTTTTAGAGAGTGATACAAAATTTTTTGGTTAAAAGTCACACTTATCAGACCTGTGCTTTATTCAAATAGCACTGGAAAAACAAGGTGGTAAAATTGGTCCTTCTTGCTTAACAAGCAGAACTGTTACATTTATACTTTCCTTTTATTTGTATTTAAATATGCCATTTCTCCTAATAATATTTTTAAACATATTTTAGAAAGTAAGCAGTGCTTTCAGCTGGAATTTATTAACACTTTTTTTCAAGATATCTTTTATTTTCCTACATATTTAGAAGAGGTCAGAGTACAACTCATTTCCAATGTCATATTTGAAATAACATTGTGATTACTTTGCATTATATATATATCTTTGCAGTGGACCACCTGGTTCCAGAAGAAAACAACCTTTCCTCCCAGAGTTTTACTTCAGATTCATAGTATACCTTCATAAATGTACTTTCACAAGCAAATTGACAAACGAAGGAAGGACAACACAATTGGAGTCAACTGTGTTCATTTTGCTAAGGCACAGACAGAACATGTGGCTGATACAAGTTGCAGGACACATAGGCAATTAGTGTTTCTTTCATTTTAAACCTACACAAGGACATCTCTTATCAGCCGCAGATCAAGAACTGTTGGGTACTGTTGGCTTTTTTAATTTTACTAGCAGGCTTGTCTGGATCACAGTGATCCATAGAACCACGCCCTCTCAAAATGATCACTGCAGTGAATCTTGTCTGACAATATGAATTGAAACTACAAAATATATTTTTACATTGACAGTATAATTATGTTATTTGCTGGCTGTTTAAGCTTGACATCCAGATTATTCCTGGATAGTAATTTTGGCTGAACCTAGATTATGAATTTGCTCCCACAAGAAACAATTTAGAGATCTGTAATGTAAATATTAAGGTTGGTATGAAATATGAATGGAAATAAATATGTGTGAAAACACCTGAGAAACAATAGAGCAAGGGGTTTAAAGAATGATTAAAATTAACTACCAAGGACAAAATTGACAGCAATTAAATTGGTAAACATTGCAAATGTATTGCTTATATCAAGATCAAAATGCCTGAGTGACAACAAAGCCACGGCATAGACAACTCATCATCAGAAAACCCAAGCTGTGATAACAAGAGTTGACACACATTGGTATGTGCTACTTCTCTTCCTGTCATTGGAACAGGAAGGTCATAAAAATAGCTAGAACAAGGAAAAAAAGATAATGCACTGTGTTTATAAAGGGTGAAGTAATGAAGGTTCTGAGGCAAGAGATCAAAGAATAGTAACTGTTGACTCCTAAAGGATAGGAATGACTTTTACAAATAACAGTTCACCATTAACAATCAAGAAGAGCCCAGAGACATAATTGTGTATAGTAAAGACTCATACCATGATAGGTCATACTCAAAGTATAGACTAAGGAGATAGTATCTATAACCTGCATCCTTTATTCTCCATGTGAGGTACAAAGAACCACTTACGTGTACATGTATTGGTACTTGTGAGTATGGGAGAATGAGCAAGTGAAATCTAGAATATAGTATGCATAAGCGACTGAAAACAGTTTTGCTTAAAGTAATTATCACTTTCCCTTAATTTGGGATCTCACACTGAATTTTGTAATGTTATTTCCTGCAGTAAGAGTGAACACAACCTTCATCGCTTTAGAAAATAATAGTTTATCTTCCACTTTAGATTTACTTGAGTAAAGTTTTGTGAAATAGATGGGTAGCACCATTAAAGAAAAAATAATAATATGAATCAACTAATCTCTCTTTCCTACAGTTAAGGAGAGAAATAAGGAAGAGAGATCCCAAAGATTTTTAAATATTTGAAACATATATTGGGATGTGGGCTGGGGATTATCTAACCTAATTCATAGATCAGAACTTGTATCTGAACCCTGTCCTGCAGCATATGCATGCAGAGCTTCGTAGCAGACATTACACTAAGTTGGCTTCAGCATAGGCTAAAAACATTGGAAAACTGCTGCTGTTGTTAAGTTTAACCCTAGCTTCTGAATTTGTTGATTCTTCTAACCACTGCATGGCTGCTTTATGGAGATTCCTAGCTTTTTTCTTAATGCTTGGCTGGCCCTAGCCCTGCCTCATTACTTTGCCCTGCCCCATTACCTAGGGGAGTTAATAATCTCTCTGCTGTTATTCTGATAAGGCATCTGCACTCTTTTTTAGAACATTTAATTGTACCTTAGACATAGCATTGTTTCTGCTCTGGCAGTTGTATTTCCATAATGGATTTTTACCATCCCTTTTATTAATTGTGTTTATAAAAGTCTTTTGCCTCTCATGTGCAGGGGCTATTGCCTCTGGGATTGCTTGAAAAATAATATCCAAATGCTAATTGAACACAGCAATCCTTACTGCACCAGTGTTATGTGTCTCATCTTTGGAAGTCAGACCCTGCTGATACTGTTGACAACATCACAATAGGTTTTCTAGGAATAAAGTGAAAAATTTAATTAACTGGTCCTTTAGTTGACCTGCTTTTTAGTTTGTTAGGCAGTTAATTCTGTATAGAAGTCCTTCTGCCTGTCTTAAGTGATATATCTTTAAGAGGATGGCAAAAAATTGACAATATTTTTGATTCTACTATAATTTGGAATTCTGGGCTGAAATCACTTGCTGCTTGTCAGAACACTATTCTGAAAGATTAATTCTTCCACAGAATGCTCATCAAAGCTGCTATGAATTTTTTCTCACTAAGTTGGGTAGAATTATGTACAATGTTGCTATCATTAATTATTTTATTTCTCATTACATATTAAATATAGTATGCCTAAATATAATAACTTACCCTTTGACTCATGCACATAAATAATATGAACATATATGCATATATAAACTGAAGCATGCATGTCTGCATGTACGTGTGCCCATTTGTGTTCAGTAGACATTTCTCTGTGCCTGGAACATTTTATAATCATTAAAGTTGATTGGAATCATGATGAATATTTAGGAAATTACATTTAGGCATTCATTTCTTAAATATCTGTCTCCTGATGGAATTTGTGGATTACGAAAGGTTTAGCAGAAGGACAATAATAATGAGGACAAAGCAAGAGCAGAATACAATTTGAACTATTTTTTAAGCATAGACTGTTCATACAAAGTTGCGTCATAAAGACAATTGCAAAAGAAATGTAAAAACAAAGAGAACAGGCCGTTCTGATAGAATAGCAGGCTACAGCAGGGAATACTCTGAAGAGGATTAAGGTTTAGTAAATTATGTCTCTACATGCAGATTAGACTGCACGGAGGCTCCCAGATCTGTTTCTGCACACCTACAACCTAAATGGGAAAACTTGTGGTACACCCTTAGCAGGACTCCAGAGTGTCACCTAGAAGCAGTCAGGTCTCAGGAAACTAGTACTAGTTTCCACTTAGTATCTGCACTTAATATGTGGTATTAGCCCATCTTGCTTTCTTAAGGATGGGGCTTTCAGGCCGTCTTCCCAAACTGTGGTAGCAGGAACAGATAACTCTCATCAGGAGAGGATACTACTTTTACAAATATCCATGCCTCTGGCTCCAAATGTACACAGAATTATATTGGGTTTGTTACAATTTCAGTGCTGGTCACTGTGAACAACTGTGACTAACATTTTGCCTGGTGAGATACAGTGTATGGGAGTCTCACTCTTTCTAATAAAAGCAAGATACCACTGATGTTTTGAGATATAAGCAGAAACTGGCACCCTCACAACTCACAAAGGCAAAGGTCTTCTTGGTTTTGGGAAAATGGCAGTCAGATCACTCTGCTTAACCTTTGATGAAGCACATGGGCTTGGCACTGATTCTGAAAGATTGGTCCCTGGACAGTCGTTCAGTTACTTCACAGTCTACCTGTGAATACATAAACTTTGTAGAAAGCAACTCAAAACGGTTGCCCATTGCAGTAAATAAAAAATGCATGAAGTGAATGTTATCTCTGAATACAGCACCAGTGAAAATCACCTGGAAAACCTAGTTTTAGTTTTGCTGTTTGCCTTTTAAACACAAGATTCAATATTTGGCAGCACTACAGAGAAAAGGCACAGATGTGAACTGAAGGTTGGACAGAATGCCCTACAAAGAAAAATGTTAAAAGTTAAAGATATTTTATATATCCCGAACGGAAATAAAGAGATAATTTGATTATATTGTTTATACGACATCATCAATGGAAAATACCCTGCACCAGATTAAATGCCTTTCTGAAAAGTGCTCTTCAATCAAATAGTTTGTTTGGTTTGATGATACAAGTGATACGAGATCAGATAATCTTACAATTCCTCCTGGTATCAAAGTTTGGGAGTTTGTGAGTATACATCCACACAGTCCTGCAAAACTGAATCAGAGAAAAGAAATTTCTCACAAAATGAAACTTTTTGAAATTTTAAAACAGTATTTGGTGATAAATATTCTACTTCAGCAGGGTGTTATTCAACAAATCAATAAAATGTGCTAGAGCACAGGGAAAAAAAATCTAATACTTGGGATCTGAACCATTATGTAGTTAGACTGGGCAGACAAAGCTTATCTGATATGATTAGAATAGTGAAATATGGTGAAATCAGTTTAAAATTGGAAGATAAACATGTTATAATTGTTACTGGCCCAGAACCACTGATTTCATTAGAACTACCCCAATTTAGACCCTAATTGTCTTTGATCTTCATTATATATTAATGTTAACTGTAAGCACTGTACCAAGGATAAACAAAAAATTCAATAAAGAGTTCAACCACAGTGCTCCTTTTCCCCCAAATAAATACTTTTTTACACTGTCACAGATTTTAAAACATTCTTCTGTTTTCTTTTCCCCTCTTCTACCTTGTCTTAGTGAATTAAATGAGGCAGTTGTGCATTTGAGCCTCCTCAGCACTGAATTACAAATCATTCATGGAGACTGCTTCCCTATAAAGAAGAAAGTTGGGCTTCAATGACTTACAACAATAGTCTAAAGAACTTTTAAACACTGGCTTATCCACTAGTGCAGGCTTCATTTTTCAGTTAAGAAAGAACATCTACTGAGAGATGAGACTGAGGTTTGTAGCCACCTGAAAAGACTCTTTCCCCATTTTGTGTGTAACATGGAACTGTGCCTGACCAGTTTTGCATGACCTAAAAAGGTTTTTACAGTATGGAAGAAAAAACAGCCATGGAATATAGATTCACTGACCCTTCTGACTTGAAAATCTTTGTGTGTGGTGTTCTTTCATTTGATCTGTGTGCTGGCTTTGGCTGGGATAGAGTTAATTTTCTTCACAGTAACTAGTAGGAGGCTATGTTTTGTACTTGTTCTGGAAACAGTGTTGATAATACAGGCATGTTTGAGTTAGTGCTGAGCAGTACTTACACAGAGTCAAGGCCTTTTCTGCTCCTCACACCTGTGTGCTGGGGGTGCACAAGAAGTTGGGAAGGGGACACAGTTGGGACAGCTGACCCTAACTGACCAAAGGCATATTCCATACCATATGACATCATGCTCAGCATATACAGCTGGGGGAACAAGGAGGAAGGGGGAGACTTTCAGTGTGAGGGTGTTGTCTTCCCAAGTAACCATTACGAGTGATTCAGTCCTGCTTTCCTGGAGATGGCTGAACACCTGCCTGCCGATGGAAAGTAGTGAACGAATTCCTTGCTTTGCTTGGCTTTGCTTCTGTGTGCAGCTTTTACTGTACTTATTAAACTGTCTTCATTTCAACCCATGAGTTTTATCACTTTTACTCTTCCGATTCCCTCCCCTAACCCACCAGGGGGGAGTAAGTGAGTGGCTGCGTGGTGCTTAGTCACTGGCTGGGGTTAAACCACGACAATCTGAAACCTCCAAAGTTTTAGATACCTGACAAAGAAAGGTATATTGCTGTAGGATAGTCTGACTCTCTCAAAGGGAAATATCCTGTTCTGTGAAGACAATGGGAGCTTTGCCTTTGGCTTCAGAGGAGGAGGGCTGCAGTGCTTCTTTCTTACCTACCATTCATAGGACCACATCTGGAAATGCAGTAAGTAGCTAAACACCCCAGTCTGGGGTGGCCACAGATATGCAGGTCTCAGAATACTTGTCAAATCTGATGCTCAGTTGTGCTGACTTCTGAACCTTGAAAAATGAGATACAGGTTAATGAACTGCTGGACCTCAACAAAGACTGATTTCTGTGTGGGATTGTAGTATGTGCCCAGTGATTAGAAATAACTAGTAATCCTCTCTACCTGAACTAAAATGAACACTACTGAGGAGGCTGGGAGGAATGTATGCATGCCTGCAAGGAGAGAAAAGTGGTAGGTGGGAGCTACTGGCTAAAGAATAATCCCGAGCAAGTCTAAACAATAAACATTTTTCGTTGTTTCAAATGACTCATACTACTACTTTGATGTAGAATGTTTTAGTTCTTTCTGAGAGAAAATTTAAGAAAAAACAAGAACAAAGCACATTTTGAGTTCCACAATAGATATAAAAATAGTCTCAGAGTTTCTCAAACCATAGTCTCTTACAATTCTGAGACTGAAAATTAAGGCCAGACAAATTAACCTAGAAATGAGGCACTTGTTTCCAATAAGGACATTTATTAAAGTGGAAATATGCTAAACAGTAGTCCTTCGCCTATGTCTTCAAACCAGCTGCTCAGGACTGGATACTTTTGTGAAAACTGAACCCCAAAGACTGAAATCATTATCATGTCTGAAGAACTTTTGGAAAAGATGAGGAGTATGTAACAGAAAGAATTAGAAGTTCTGGAGGAATGCAGCTACGGAAATAAATGTTGATTGTTAGCAGTCTATGGCCACATTAGTGACAGAATCTCTAACAGCTCATTAAGGTTGCTTGCACCCCAGTATCTTCAGTTTCACAAAGAGGACAATATCTAGAGCTCAGTACATTCATAAACTACATCTACTTCATTGATGGGCTACCTCCACAGTGGCTTCCTGATGCCACAGAACCATAAATAAGCTGTCATCCTTTGTGCAGCATGCTGAAAAGGCTGTCCCCTGAAGAATCCACCAAATGGTTCAACTCAGTTGGAAGAGAAAAGCTAACTAAGAAGACAGACATTAGGAAAAAAAATATTTAGCAAGCAAGTCATCACTGGTCCTTGTGCAAAGGATGAGGTGGAGCTCATGGAAGATAACCCTCCAAATAAGGATACTGAAACCATGGAGGTGGACCCTTCCCAAGATGAGACAGAATCAATGGAGGTGGACATACCTCCAGTAAAGTTGGCACCATGCCTGGTGTCCCCTCCAAGAAAATGCAGTGATGGTGTCCCAGGAGAGTCAGAGGCCCTCAGTTACCTCTCAGCTCCCTGACAAAAGGAAGCTGAGAGAGAGTAAACAATGCAGATACTCCCCTTAGCAGGAAAAAGTAGCAGTTTCAGAAGAGGGTCAGCCGGGGCACCATCTTCGGCATGCAAGTCACTGCCAGTGCTCTCATAAATAAAATGGAGACAATGGATGTGGAACAGCCAAAAAATGGTGTGGAGCCCATGTAGGTGGATGAACCACAAAATCAAGAACCCACCTCCAATAGCACTGACATGGCACTACACCACTGTGCATGGGCTTCCTTGAACTTGACGGTGGCAGTGGAACCCCAGGAGGCCTGGGACTCTAAAGTACGCCTCAGCTGCTCGGTTCCCTACAAGTGGTGCAGTCCCCATACCTGACAGTAGCTGAGAGGGGGTAAAGTATACAGACACCCCAAACGTGGGAAAGAGGAGAACAGACAGCCAGCATGAGAACTCCACTAAATCGATAAAAGAATCACTGAGTTTTAATGGTTGTGTGGGCCCCTCTCTCCAATCCCCCTACCCCTTTTCCCCTCACTTGAGCAAGATAGGTGCCACCTCTTCTGCACTGTGCCCTGAAGGACTAGGGAGGAGAGGGACTGGAATTATTTGGGCTGCTTTGTCAGGTCACCAAGAGGAATCCATGACAGTGGACCCCCCAAAAGATGAGCCTGAACCTTCACTGGCCTTGGTGTTTACATAGCTGTCTCTCTCATTTTCTCACTCCTCTTTCACAGCTGCTTCGTAGCATTATTTACACTCTCATAGATATATTATCACAAAGGCACCACCAGCACCACTAACTGTGTCAGCTTTGGACAGCAGTGGATCCCTCTTGGAGTGAGATGAAACTGGCTCTGTCAGACGTGGGGACACCTCCTGGTGTCTTCTCACAGAAGCTGCCCCTGCAGCCTCCCCTGCCACAAAAACCTTGCTACATAAACCCAATAAACAAGGGGTGTCTGAACCCTTCTTGCTTGTCCCACACTTCCCTGCCCTGAAGCCCCATAGGAGGAGGGGCAATGGTTTTAAACTAGAGCAGGGTAGGTTTAGATTAGACATTAGGAAGAAGTTCTTTACAGTGGGGATGGTGAGACACTGGCACAGGTTGCCCAGAGAGGTGGTGGAGGCCCCATCCCTGGAGACATTCAAGGCCAGGCTTGATGAGGCTCTGAGCAACCTGATCTAGTGGAAGATGTCCCTGCTTACTGCAGGGGGGTAGGACTAGATGACCTTTAAAGGTTCCTTCAACCCAACACATTCTATGATTCTATGATTCTATGTCAGTTGCTATCCCCTTATCCATCAATGCTGTAACTCTGTCATAGAAGGCCACCAAATTTGTCAGACAAGATTGGGCTTTAGTGAAGCCATGTTGGCTGTCACCGATCACCTCCTTATTTTCCATGTGCCTTAGCGTAGTTTCTCGGAGGATCTGCTCCATGATCTTGCCGGGCACAGTAGTGATACTGACCAGCCTGTAGTTATCCAGGTCTTACTTTTATCTGTGGAATTTGGATAATGAGGTGAAGCCTCTGTGCTCAAAGAGCAATTAAGACTGGCTTTACTATCTCTTGTGTGGAAGACTTGTCTGGCTATCACAGGATAAACAAATAATGGGGTAGTCTTGGGGAGCGAGGACAACCCGTTTTTCGCCAGCAAAGCCAGTAAAATCAAGATAACAGAGACTTTGTGTAGTCCTTTGTTTCCTTGAGAGGCTACCATGCCCAGTAATTGATCTTTGCCTCATTACCTGTGAAATGCATGTTAAAGTTGACACTCCTGTATATGCTAATGAAGATTTTAGAGATTATGCTAAACATATATAACACTCATCTCTCCACCCAAATCATACTACATATCACCTAGGGGAGAGAAACTTTGTAATTTTGGGGATAAAAGGATGGAGAAAATGACTGTTAAATTGGCAGAGAAGAAACTTGATCCTTAATGGACCAATCGATGGGCTGCATTCTCTTCCTCCACCCCAGGCAGGGATGCCTTTCTGGATATGGGCTGCGCCTTTCACCCTCTGGTGAATGTTATCCCAGGTTATTGTATTATCATTATTTTTGCTAGCAATATTAACCCTAATTAATTAGTGCTATTGTAGTTAGTGAATTTATCAACGGCAATCTCGAATCTGCTTCTGTCGCTCTCAATAAAATAACTAATTTTTATTATTTGTGAATCTGATTTAGTGAAAATCCTTTGGTGGGACTCTGACAGACAAATATTGTAACTGTTACTATTTTTGCTAGACTAATTTCAATTATTCATGAATCTAACTCAGTGAAAGTCCTTTGCTGGGACCCTGATAGTAAATCGGTGAAAGGTGTGGGACTCTAACAGACAAATATCGAAACTACAGTCCTCTTAACGCAATAGAGACTTAAATAAATGACATTTTTATAGGAAGTCTCTCAATCTCGAGATGAAGAACAGGCTGTTGCTATATACCTAACAGGTATGGAAATCTAGATGCTAACAAACAGTTAAAAGGTGCATGAGATTTCAGAAATTTTGGGGGGCAGAAACATTCAAGCTTTGCATAAAGTTAATACAATTGTGCCTATTTTATTGATGCTGAAAAAAAGACATGCCTTTTTTTCTTCCAAATGAAAATGCATGTGGATAGTGAGGGATCAGCCTGGATCATACACAAGGATGCTCTTTTGTTGTATTTTGTTTTACAGTCGCTGCAGAATTAAGAAAGTAGATACCTGATGAAAATATGCATTTTTTTCTGACTGATCTCTGTTCACGTAGTGGCTAGATAACAAGCAAAAATAGTCTTGGAATGGCTGGTTACTATACATTGCACTAGTTTAATTATTAGCTGCTTCCCAAGCTGAGAATTTTTTAGAATAAACTCTACAGTGACAGCATCAACCTCATTTGTCAATGAATTAATCTACCCAAGAACACAGCTTGTAGTTTCACCCATAGAAGAAACAAAAAGTGTGAGTAATTGCAAGAGTAAATGCTAATTCTCTCTAGCAATTTATTTTTGCGATACCAGATATACCAAAAATAGATAAATGCATTTCTTATTCCAAAACTCTCTTTGAAAAGTGTCTGAAAAAGTAATAAACTTCTACAAATATATTTCAAGATGATGAAGGAAAAATGTCAGCTACACAGTTGGATAAGCTGAATGAGACTGCTCTGACTCAGCTCCAATCATGCCAGAGACAGCAGCAGCAGCAGCCAATTCAGGCATGACATGTCCAGCCATGCTAAGCCCATTCACCTATGCATCATTTACATCCATTTCAGGAAAGACTGATGTATCTTAGAAACAGCAGTTCTAATCACAGAAAGGACTGGAAAGTCATTAGTTCACAATACTTTTAAGAAGTGCTGCCAATTAATGTCTGACTGATGGATTTTTTTCTCTTTCAGTTGTTAATGAATGCTTGTAATTTGAGCATTACTTACTCATTTCAGATCTGTGCCACAGAACCCATTGCATATCAGAAAGGAAATACAGCCTCAGACTCTTCTCTTTATATCTGTATGTCAGATAAATCTACCACCCAGCAGGGGATCAACTTTTATGCTTTTTTGAACATAGGTATCTTTATTCCCGTGACTGACTGACTGATTGGCTAAGCTACCTGTCTTCCTGCTGTGCAGCATCATAGCATCTGCATATAAATGTACATGGATGTTCCCGTATTAGCCAAAGATTACAGAACAGATGACTTGGATAGATTACATGGATACATCAGAGACTATGAGAAACTAACAAAGGGTTGTCACCACATTGTCCTACCCACTGCCACAGTTCAGGATCCGCACAATATTTAATGTGGCAGACGAAGTATTGGCATTGTGGTGGCCAGAAATACATGTAGACATCAGGGATTTAATCACATACAATCTCTTGGTTTACTTCCTATTATTTTATTCTGCAGAGTGCCACACCACCAAGTTGCCCCCTCTGGCTTTCTAAACCACTGAAAGACATGAGGCCATTTATAGGTACAAGCAATAGCAATGTGCATGTCAGGCACTTCTATTTTTCATTGACAAGAAACACTGACTGCCTCATTTCCCAGCAATTGCACCGGGTGAAACCACTAGCACATAGACAAAAAATAATTGATGAAGGCTGAGCATTGTCAAGGCATAGATTAAACAGGCGTAAAGAAGGAAAAAAGAAAGTAACTTTTCCTTTGTATTCAAAACTTAATTGAGACAAAAGTGGATTTAAAAAAAAATAAACAAAAAATATATTTATGTAGATATGTTTTTGTATCTCTGTACCTGTATATCTATATGTAAGTATACATATATATATACATGTATATATATAAAAGCAAATCACTATTTCATTATCAAAACAATTGTCTATTTAAATATTTCAAAGCTACAATCTTATTTTTATTATCTTTTTCAGTTTTCCAGTGTCTGGAAATACTCTGTGGGAAAGTGTCTTAATAGAACTAAATTCATTATCTATTATGGAGATGAAGAAATAACAGTGTAGAAATACTAAGCAAACACAGTTATATAAATAATTCAAATAGTCTCATTGAAAATATGATCAATGGTTTTATTGTTAGTGTCTGTCAGCTACTAATGAGAAAGCACTATGAACCTGACTGTATAAAAATTGTTTTATAGATGTGTATATATATACACACACAAGCATATATAATGACATATTTAGTGATTTTATAATCTGTCTCTGACAATTGAAAATTATCTCCGATAATTGAAAAGGCTAGGACATTTGATTTAAATGTTTGTTGGTGTGAGTTGGTGTGCTAGTAACATTTAATCAGAAAGCTTGATTTTTCATGCATCTCTTCAAACAATTTTTTCTACCTGGCAGCATGAAAATGTTACTTTAAACTTTTAATGGCATTGGTGTTTAGGAATTTAGTCTTCCTAAAATTCGTTTATTTCATCCCTGCTCTCCTCTTGTACTTCTCTCTCACTAGATCGGTGTCACTGGCATGCTTCTCATGCTTAATATGATTATGTAGAGATTGCAACAAAACAAATGATGTGCATGACAGGGTATGTACTAGATTCAGATCTTCAGAGTACCAAGCAGGATCTGGAACTTACTGACAACTCGAGGGAAAACAGTATCTTGTTTTGCAGTAATACTATCTTTTGTTACTATCTTGCCTGGGATGTATAGACATCCTGCCTTTGTTCATGACTCAGATTTAGTTTGTCTTTATGTTTGAGGGCGGACTCTGTAGTCTGAAAAATAACAAAATCAGTATTTTTCTATAGTCCTGTATCACTGTTGATGTGTAAAATGACATTATGAATGTATGTCACCTGTTAGAGATTCTAATTTTCCATAGGAATGGTGTAGGCATGTACTACCCTTTGCTTATTTGTGAGGAGCGCATAAGACATGGCTGTACCTGTCTATTGGCATATGCATACAGTGCCTATTATTATCAGAGCAGGTTGGAGAATGCAGTTTTGTTTTGTGACAAACCTGAGGTTTAAAAAGGTCCTTTAATGGTGCAGTAGAATTAAAACTCTTTTGTCTTGAAATGTTCTTTTTCAATACATCAAGAAGCAACAATGCTTTACTTTATTTTGGAAGGGACAAGAGGTTGCTGTGAAAGCAGTTGCAACCTCAGTGTGGATGGTGCACAATTACCACTGTCACAAGATACATAATGTACAGGAACAGACAGTGTTCATGGAAATTTTGCAGAGTTCTACCTCCTGTAGATCACCCTAGTGGGAAAACTGTTCCTGTCTTCCTCAGTGGTTTGCTAGCTAGAAAGCTGATGTTAGAGTTCTAAGTTCAAATTTTCACTCTGTCTGGTTGAAAGCAGATCTTTTTCAACGCAGTGCCCTCTCAAGGCAGAGCAAAGACTTGGCATTCCATAGTTCCTCTCTAAAGCTGAGAAATCTTCTAAAGGAACAGCTGGAGAAAGGTTTCGCAAGACAGCACAAGGTATGATGAAGCAGGTCTCACTTCTGAGGCAAACACCTGAAGCACAGGACAACTCCTTACACTCAGACTCCACTCTAGCACATTTTGATTCCAAGACCAAGCACAGATCCTTTCGCTAATAAACATTGGTTAAGATCAGTGCATAAAGTAAGTTCTGACCCTGGTAGTGAAAGGTATGGATTCTTCTCAAGCAATAGTTTTACCTTTTAGTTATGGGTTTATTTTTCCAAATTCCAGCAACTAATCCTTTCTCCTTCTTCATGGTCACTATTCAATTAATTTGATGTACAATATCTTTTATAGCCGCCAAGAAAAAAAACAACAAAAAAACACCAAGAAATCCAAAGAAAAAAAACCCTAACCAACAAGTAAAAAAGAAAGATTTGATATCCGCAGAAGGACTTTTCTCTAGTAGATTTCCTCACCCGATTATCAGTGTGTCACCATGATTTGACAGCAAGTTAATTTTCTGCTCTGGTTATTCATGGGCACACTGTCCTACCCCATGGGTTTCCTGCTATTTATCATGTTAATCTTGTTCTCATCCTCATATTTCTATTTAACATTACAGCACTTCATGTTGCCTGACTACCTGTTTGCACTTCATTGTACACTGCCATTAGATTTGGAGCTTCTTGCAATCTGTCTTGCAGTGTCTGGTGGTTCCAATGCCATCTGAAGTTTTGAGGCAAGGTGAAATTCTGATTGCTAGAACAACGTGTAACATTTCTTCTCACTTTGGAAAGAGAAACTGCTGAAAATAATGAGAATCTCCTCACTTACAGAGAGTCTTAACCTCTAGAAAAAGATGTATTAGAGCCTTCTTGCTTCTTGACAGATAGCAGCCTCTAACTTCCATTGAGGTCAGTGGCATTACTTGAGGTAAACATGACAGACTCTGAATTTCTGGAGCTAGTCATCTTGTCAGTGGCCAGACTCAGAAAATATATCTGCCTCTCACTCCTACTCTATACATGCAGAAAACATTTCTACGAGTGTGGTAAATAGATAGATACCTTGTTTGGGATCTTGCCGCAAGTGGCTAATATTTCATGTATCAATTTATGAAAATAAATGTAGATTTTGAAATGCATCTTTATAAAGACAGAAATAAAATATTTAAAACAAATTAAAAGACAATAAACCTGCAAAACTGTTAACCTACATTATTGCACTTTGTGTGGTTATACAGACACCGATTTACATGCTTAAAGACAGATGTCCAGTGCATAGGGAAGCTGGGACATCCCCAGAGGGAATGGCTGACATGATATCCAGGGAAACCTGCAAACTTCTGGAAAGGCACTTGGAAACCAGGAGACTCAAATGGCAGCTAGTCTTCTTCCTATAGGTACCCAAGTTGCTTCTCCCCCCACAACAATTAATTTAAGCATATAGTTGGGATGGATACTTAGATTGTTATCTTCCAACCAGACTGAGGTTGTTAAAATTAATGTGACCTTCAGCCTCATGTTTCTGTGATCCAAGTGCTGGTTTAGTGCAGCAAAGCTGGGCGATCTTGGCAGCTTTACTTAGCAAATTTTTATTAAGGTGTGAAAAGTAGTAACACATATGTGTAATTGTTGAGACTCTCATAGACAGCAGCTAAGGATTCAGCAGGAAAAATATCGACATGAAAAAAGCAAAGAATCAGAAAACTGCATCTCAGCAACACTGAGGATGAGCCAACTGCAAGGCACAACAAAAGTCACCCTTTCTGCGCCCTGAGGACTGTCTGACCAACAAAGACTTTTTGGGTTGAGAGCGAGTGAGAATATTTATACTTCATCTGGTAGCTGGTCAGTTCTAGCCACTTTCTGTGTTTATCAGCTAAGAAAAACAATTGCTTTGTAGGGTTAAATTGTGCATGTCCTGCTTGTAGAGCCTCTATCTACACAGTAATAAGCTGCCAGGGAAGGAAGGTTACTTTAGGATCCTGAAATTGTATTTCAGCATTGGGAAAGCCTGAATTTCAGATGAGTCAAACATCAGTACTTCCCATTGACTTCAGTAAATACAAAAATGCATTCATTTTTTTAGCTCTGGAATGAAAAGGGATAAAAGGTTAAGATATACAGCTGTGAAAAGATTTATCCTGAAAACTGACTTAATAATTCAGATAAGCCAAATCTTTATGCTCTGAAAATTTAAGAATACTTCTGTAGAATTTCTCCCAAAGCTTTCTCCAGCAATCTGACTCTAGAATAAAACCAAATTTAAGAAGGTGTAACTCAAAAATTAATTTTGGCATAAAATTAGTAAGTTATTTAAAAAGTAAATAAATTGAAAATGTAATCAAAACTTGTAAGTCATCAATATAGCTGTAATTTACAAACTTCGTATGTTTGTTTTGTATACGAAAGCAAAAGTGGTTCTATGAGAAAGATTCATAGAGAGCACGGAGGCCATTTGTGGCAAGACTCTGCAGTAGGGTCATGTTTCAAATGCTGAATTAGTCATTTAATAAGGAAAGTGGCCGTAATGATCCACTGTTTCTACAAGATAATTGTTTGGTCAATACTGTTATATCCCAAAATAATGCACATTCACTTTAATGTCACCTATAGGAGCCTCGTACAATTGGAAATATTGATTAGAGCAGAGGCCATTATGCCAAACTATAGGCTATGAAATGCATCAAGAATTGATTTGTATTCTTCTGTTTGGCTTTGTATGAATAATGGTCAAATGCTTTCTAACACAGCACGCTCACACTACCCATGGTAGCTGCTCAGTACTGGTAGTTCACAGGTGGCAGCTACTGACTGTTTTTTCAGTCTGTGCCACAATGGAAATCAGAGAAAGATGTATACAGGAATACATTAAGTAATAAAAATATGATTAATTTCAAGGAAGAAAAGTGACAAGACCAATTTGAAAAGTTTGAGTAGCATTCAGTTATTGTGCCACATAGGTCCTGGTTAAATCAGTTGCTGTTTCATGGCACCTGAAGTTTCTCAGAGAGAGTATTTCAGCTCAGAGTATTTCATGTAGGGGCAAAGAAACTGCAGCTAAAAACACAAAGAAGGTAAACTATTATTAATGCATATTTATAATTTTCATGCTCAGCTTCTTTTCAAACAGTTATTTGCAAAACATGTAATGTACCCTTTGAAAAATATCTTCTAAATTAGTAATTTATTGGTAGGATATCTGTACATCGTGATGTTTTGCTTTTGGTTTTGTGTTTTTCTTTTTTTGCTTGACTTCCGGGTTGTGTTTTAAGCATTTCCTTCCATATGAAAAAAATGTTGGATGTGTATAAGATCCATCAACCAATCAATCAATAAAATAGGGCATGGATAAAGTCTACAGTGATTTTTCTATCCAAAAATGACCAAATACATGTAACATACTCAAAAAAAGTCATACATTTAAATCCTCATGATGTTTCCAGTATTTTACTTTTCCCTTTCTCCTTTTCTGATGCTGTCTCAGAGAGTCTGAGTATCTTTGACTAGTACAGACTTTCAAGGAGATTCATCAGATCAACATGCTTCATTAATTTTAACTTTCAATGAGGTTGACAGGATAGGGTAATCTTAAAAAGAATGCTGCTGGTTTAAATTTATTTAATCACTTTTGCATTGATGTTCCTATTTGAATTCTGTTGTACAGAACTCTTCATTTATTTGAGAGTTTTAGCAAACATTTCCGCAATATGAAGACAATGATAAGAAGCCTTAGCTGTAAGTTCTAGCTTACAGCTATATTTCTCAATAATTGTCTAGTGAAAAAGAAATATATGGTGCATTTCTCCTACTGTATCTTGATGTATCTTTTTCCTTATACCCCCAAGAAAGAGATCATTCAGAATTAAGATTCTCTTCATTAGAAGAGACCAGCTATCTACAGTAAAGGAGAAATCCCAAATGTACTTTAGTGGGATATGTACAAGTTCTGACTGAGCAGTTCAACAGAGCTGTGAATCTGCATCACAGAATCATTGCTGATCACGTCCTGGGGTGCATCTTACAAGGATAATTTGGTTGTTAGGCTGCGATGATATCTCTCTTCTGAATTCTTTAGAATGATCTACATTTTCTTTGGATTTTGCTGTAGATAATAGTACAAATAAAGATGAAAATAGAATTCTAATGTTATTGCTTATAAAACACCTGTTACTGGGCTGTTATATCTCCAGGAAACTGGTTGTTCTCTAATTACCAATCTGTATTTTAGGATGAAACTCACTGTATCTTGTGGTTGATTTTTGTGTGATTAGCATGATCTTTCCTTAGCAGAGTTCAAAATGTCACTAAGATAGGATTTTCTTCTTTATATCATCAATTACAATATATATTGTATATTATGTATAAGTGTAGTACTGACACATTTGGTAATTTCTGAAGAGAAATATGCAGGCTAAGTGGAACACACTAATGATGTACAGAATAAAGGATTTTAAAAAGGCTTAAAATTAAATCAATAATATTGCTGTGGTAGCCATGATGATTAAAGAATGTGAAAGCTGTTTTCTAGGTGAATTAATACCTTTAATTGAAGGGTTATTTCATGAGTCTGCACTTGCTTAACTCTGTCAGTTGACCATGTGATAAACCATTACTTCTCCTAATAGAGTTTGCTTCTCTTCCATGGTTTGCAAAAATGTCTGGAATTTATTGCATCATACTGCTTCCATTATAACTGCTACGCTGTGTATGATTTCTTACTGTACATGAAACATATTAGGTAAATTTGTCAAAAAAATGGCCTCCGTGTCTGTAAAATAGTTCAGTCCCAGGTTAATACATTGATGTTTACTTCCCTTGAATAAAACAATATTCTTGTGTGTGTGTCTGTGTGTGTGAAATGATTCATGGATTTCCTTCTTTCTGCCTTTTTGAGGACTGTTTTATTCCAGGCCTACTTTATTTCTCTCTTTAATTAAATTTTGTATTCTTATTTACTACCATTAAATTATTGGAATTTATGATAATCATTCAAGTGGGGTTTGGGGGTGTATGGTCTTTTTGGTTTGGATTTAGAAATAGACCATGTTCACGCTACAGAAGAGGGCAAATTTTTATCAACTTAAGGGTGTAAATGTCCACTTCTCAGGCAAAAGCCAGAGTGAGAACATTACAAATCTTGCATGATTAAAAATTCAGAACCAAATCCTTATGTGGCATGCATGAGTACTGGGTGGGTGAAATTAATCTCCTCTAATCTAAAAACTCTGTATCATCTAGTCTGCTGCAGTTGTCTTGAATCAATAGAGAAAAAACAAACTTCCAGTGGATGACTCTGTGCTTCTGTTTGAAGACTTCTTGGAGGCTGAGAGGAAGTCCCGCTCTGGAAGGCCTGTTTTTCTGTACTGAATTCAGCAGTTTGCCAGATAATGAGGCACCTCCAATATTTAACTTTTAGACAGCTTTTAAATAATGGACACAGTGAATGCTTACTTTGATCTTCATCTTCAAAAATACATCCATTAGAATGTACAGTCTATCCTCCAATATCTCCCTTGAGCATACTTAATCAGTTGGACTCTGCTCATAAAGTTGGGATAGTCATTTCATGAAAACCATGTCAGAGGAGCTTTTATGTAATAGCTCTGTCTTTAGAACCCAAGATATGAAAATCTCAGGTAGAGAGAGCTTTAAAAACAATATAAGAAAAAGCACGGCACTCCCCCCAACCCCACTGCTTTTATATTTCGTTTTAGGAATAGCTAATATAAACATCTCCAAAGTCAGAAATCTTGGCTTCACTCCCAGAGGTGTTCGTTTCATCACAACTTTTCCATGCATTAAATTCACTTCATAACCTTTAAAAAATAGCTGGTGGATTAATCTTCCCTCAGATAAGCCATCTAATGGCAGAGTCAAAGTTAGCTGGCTATCTAAACTAGTCAAAATCCAGTACGTTTTGATATCTGCTCTCTGTCACCACAGTACTCAGCTTCAAAATAAAACAGCAAAATATGTACAATGGGATGATACTTAAGGAAAATAGATGGTGTTTTACATTTCATTGGTATCCTATTTCATAGAATCATAGAATGGTTTGAGTTGGAAGGGACCTTAAAGATCATCTAGTTCCAACCTTCCTGCCCTGGGCAGGGACACCTCCCACCAGACCAGGTTGCTCAAAGCCCTGTCCAACCTGGCCTTGATCCACAACTTCTCTGGGCAACCTGTTCCAGTGCCTCACCACCCTCATAGTGAAGAAAAATATTTGTAAATGCTTGGACATTAACTTGTAAGACAAGAACTTTAATTTTCACAGTGTGAACAAACATGACATTGGTGTTAGGCTCAGAGCACTTTGGTCTGAGTTAATGGTCGTAAAAGAGAAACTAACTAGAAGATGCAAAGTGATTAAAAATGAATTGTGGAGAAAGTGTATTTTAGCTGAAAATCCCAAACTAAAGTATTGTATATTGATTTGGTTCAATGCAGAAGTTGGCATTGTATGCTTCTACATAAGCATACAAAGACTCATCTGTGGGGGTATAGATAACTCATTCACCCTTTCCTTCCACATGCACACAGACAAACACATGTACACACACATTTTTCAACTATAGCTGGAATCAGAGATTACATATCAGTTCACCAATTCAAAATCAGATGGAGACAAGGTCTTTTTCTCAGGGGAAAATAAAAGTTCCCAGAAGTGAGAGCTATAATACTGCTAGGCTCACTTACAAATGTTTGTTGAGAACTGAGAGGTGATATTATGCAAAACAAACAAACAGTCCTGACAAGGGATAAAGCCTTATTACTTTCTCTGTTTCTTTCTTTTCTGCATGCTTTCTGGACAGAGATTATAATTATCTGAAACAGTCCCTAAATCCTGTGATACAGTTTTCATTGAAACTCACCAGCTTACACTCTGCTTTTTACATTAAAGAGAGGTAGTCCTTGAAGTGAAACTTGTCAGTATGGTGCTACAAACGTTTTTGGCAATCGCACTTATCAGGAGCATAATACATATTTAAAGAGAGCTGCTGTTCAGCTGCCTGCCAACCTCTCCTTGTATTCTGGCTTCCTTGAAACCTACATATCACTGGCAAATATATTCTTTATAGCTTTTCATGAGAGCACCAGAGGTATATATTGGGTTTTGGCAGGTGCTACAAAATAAAACTTGTAACTGTCAAAATGAGAAAAAAACGTGCATATAAGTCGCACCAGCAGGCTGCAGCTTTGGCAAAGGTACATAGGACTACAAAAAGAAGACTGTGAAATAGATCTAATAATGTTTTCATCATCTCCGCTGGCATGCTCAGTAAGAGCAAGTCCATCAACTGAAAGATTCCCAGATGTCAAAGTTATCCAACCAGGTGCTTATTACTAGAGCAGATGCTCTAAGTTAACAAGAGCAGTGGAAGGTTTATGGCCCATTTTTACCTTGTTCACCAAAATAAATATAATCATGGACAGTGAGGCAGTAAAGTGCTTATGCAAGTCAGTTTGTAAGAGACTTAAACAGAGCTTTATGAAAACAAACAAAAAGTACTTTTACTGAGTAGGAAGCTGAATATGCAAGCCACAAATCTTTGTGAAACTGCTTTGTGTGACTCTGCATAGAAAATACTTTTGTGAATTGAGTCAACTGTATGGTGTAAATAAATTAACTCATTATTGACATGCTGTACTATACTATTTGAAACTATATCCAGGAGAGATACATCTCAAAAACAAAAACTGAAAGGAAAGATGTATTAATACAAAAACAGTCAGCATCTTGTAAATATTTTCCAGAATGGAACTGTCCCTTAATAGAGAGATGAGTGGATCAAAACTAAAATCTGCAATACAAATGCAAGTTGCAATGAATTATCACAATTAAAAGAAGCTTCTTACTAGTTGAAAGAAATGAGAAACTTCCTAATTGTTCTTGTCACTCCACTTAATATCATAATTTATGAAAAATGTGTTATTTTACCCTTCTAAAACCATGAATATAAACCCAACTATGATTACTTCTTAAATCTGGTAAAACATCGGGCTACTTTCTAAAGAACTGACATTCCAACAAGAAAGCAGAATACCTTTATTATAACCATCCAATTAATAATTTGAATAATTTGAAGGACTTGTTTCATGATTCCTGGGGAGTGCTACACATGACTGGCAATACTGTTAGGGGATTTTGAATCAGGCCCAGTGAAGCACATAAGTTCAGTGAAGACTTTCATAGTGCCCCCGATTATTGTATTTCAGACTTTCAGTTAAAGACACTATCACTAACAAAAAGGGGAAAAAAATCCTTATCTTTGCTGTTCACTACCATTATACAGAGAAATTACTCAATACACTCACATATCAAATAAACTTAAATGCTTCTGAAAATGTGGAAAGTAAAAAGCTTCCACATTTAGCCATTATACTTTTTACTAGTACTTTTTTTAGAAAACTGATGGCAACTTCAGAACAGCAAATATTTGTACAGGTTTATAATACTGCATTTAGACTACCCTTTGAATGGTCCTCAAGGAAAAAGAAGAAATTTGTTGCTAGGACATGGGCTTAACTGCTGTAATTCTTTAGGGCAATAGTATATTGGTTCCTCTGTTTTGTTTTTTTTAGCTCTCCCAACAAGGAACTTTCAAGATTTGCACATTCTGCAAATCTTGACAAAATATGACTGTGGCCAGGAGTCTTTGTAGCAATTTGCAAGCATGCACTTACGCAGTTTAATAGGAGTCTTCTCTCTGAGTGTGCCTATCTGTTAGGCCAACAAGTCTTTTGATATTTGTTTGCTGTAATTTTGACTGCTAATAAAAAAGCTCTTTTCCAAATTTCCACACAAAGGTCAGCAGTCACAAGATTTACCGGAAAGAGGGAAAATTTCAAGAAATACTGATATTACTAACTTGTTAATCAGAATTTAGTTGTTCTATTACTTACTGTTAATTGTAGCATTTCGAAACTTCTACTACAGTAAAACTATGTCGTGTACATGACTAGTCATTTTTAAGTGGCTGTTGATACAAAGAAATTAAATAAGATTTATTTTTATTTGGAAGCAAACAGTTCAAGAATATATTAGTGTAGTCTTAACACATTTTAGAATGTATTAGTCTGTAAAATTTATTTGACAGTTATGTACCTTACATTAAAAATGGGAATGCATACACCTCACATACTGAAGAAAAAAATTGTTGCAAACAGGAATTTAATATACATCCTTAACCTGCTTAAATGCCTGATTCAATAGGAAAAATATGCTTTGCACATATGAATACTGATAGAGGATGCTATAAAGAAAGTATGAAACAATTTAAGTAAGTGGAAAAGGGTCCCTTTCCACTGAATTAGTGAAAGGGTGTTCAACTGCTTTGAATTCTTTTATGAAAGCATATATTCTGTTTCTTTACTTATTTTTGTTCTCAGCTGTGCATATTTAAACTCAGTATGTCTAAAGCACTCTTTCCAAAACAAACTCTTTATAAATGCAGAAAATATTATCTTTTTCTACCATCTGAATGGTCCAATACAGGATATGTCAGTTGTTCTGCCTCTGAGCAAAGCCAACAGCTTTTAATCCCTGGAAAAAAAAAAAGTCTTCAGAAGGTGGTATCAATGCATGAATGCAATGTGATATAACGAAGGAAATAGAGCAAAATGAAAACCATACAGATACTGCTGGAAAATTCACAACTGAAAAATAACGATACTGCCATTCGCCCAGGTCTGCTGCCAGCTATTCAAACCCCTGATATGAGAGAGACAAAAAAAGGCAGACAGTTTCTCTTTTCTGTAAGAGTTCTGCAGGGCTGCAGAAACAACACAAGGAAATTCCTTAAGGAAAAATAAAATCCAAGGGGAAAAAAAAAACACAATACAACAATACCCTCTCTTATATATTAACACTAGTACATTACTCACAGCCGCAGTTTTAAATTAAGTTCTTTCTTGCCCTCCTTTCCATCTCGCTACAAGACACAGAGGATGACCATTAGGTTTTCAATTAGTTTGCACAAATATTGCTTACTTGATCTCCCGCTTTTTGCCTTCATAATACTGCACAAGCAAATACATATCCTGGCTCATGTGAATTGCGTTCTCTGGTTTACTCTGTCATCTCACACTTATTAGCTTTGTTATGGCTTTATTGCATGAAAGAAAAAAAAAATGTTTTTTCTTCTGTTTCTTCTTTGCACTCAATTGAATGCTTGCAAGTGAGTTAGCCATTATGTTGAATGATTTGGTTCAGAGAAAAAAACCTAAACAATTACTTGCCAAATATGCTCAGCTAACATACTCAGGATTTTAGAGTCCAAAAGAAATGGTTGAAAATATCTCTGTCCTTCAAGCAAGTCACTACTGACCCTATCAGAGGCACAAAAAGTTTTCATGTGGAGTTTCTACCTCCTTTTTTCAAGCATGGATAAACAAGTTAAACATATACCTTTGCTGCTCCCCCCATGCTTGGACATCTGACTATATATAAAATGGAATTGGGGGGAAAGCTTCATTGAAAAAACTCTTCCTTTAAATTGAAATTTGTGATCATAGATCTCAAATCACTTAGATCATTTCTTAGACATAGAGTGTAATACATTCCCTCTGAGAATTACTACAGAACCTCTATTAAAAGTATATGTAATAAGAGATGTCATTATGTTAACAAACAATTTTTTCTGCTAAAATCATTGTAGCTCTTATATCACAGAAAAATTACTTTCAAGGGGAAAGTTTTACAGACATAGCTCCTCCACTCAGAGGTTGTGTTAAAATACCATCTCTTTTTTTCTGCACTGAAAGCATAAAAGTGAACCAGCTTGTACCTCATCATATGATTTAAGAGATTTTTTTTTTGTTAAATCTATAATATAAAAAAAAATAAGAGTCTTTTTTTCTTCTTTTTTTTTAAAGGTTAGTTAGTGATAGATTGGTCCCTATGGGGGGTAAATGGCTATAGACCATGCTTTTAAAAGATCTGGATTTGCCAACAAGTATCCCAGTAATGGTTTTTATACCAATGCTCTACTATGTATCTATAGTAAATTAGGAAATAATTTCTGTACTCTTTGCAAAATGTTATAAGTGCTAGTGAGAAGACTAGACTGTCACTATACAGTGTGTGCAATATCCACAGAGACAGGAATTTTTTATCCAAAAAGAGTTTTCAATCTAAATTGATTTAGACCCCCAAAAAGCATCAGAAAGTGATCATCATTACTACTGCTTCCCAGTAAGGGAATTGAAGCACAGACAGAGTATGTCCCAGATCCGAAAAAGGATGTCTCACATCAGAGTAGATTTGGAAACAATTTCCTGGTCTCTTTGAAGATGTAGGAAGCCTACGAAAACATTGCAAATGTGTGTGTTTTCAGATGCAGAAGCAGCAGTGAATATACCACAATGGCTGTACTTAAAAACAGTGTCCAAAGTAGCACTGTGGCATAAGTGAAAAGCTAAGAGGCAACTGGCATGGATTAGCTGATGTAGTAGAAAAGAAACGCACCAGTTAATCCTCATATGTGTCAACTCATGAAGTGCAAGCAATAAGGCAGCGTATCCACTCTACATTTTGGCAGGGAGTGTATTTATGTACTGGATGCTCAGTCTGAATATTGCCAGCTCATAGTCCGCATGGGAAAATGAATGGTCTTTGTATAGGTTATGCACAAGAGATAGTCCAAAAACTAAGGGGGGAGTACTACCATATTAACTAACAGGTATTGAAATTGTCACTAGCATCTTTCTTGCATTGAACAGCATTGGTGAAATGATAGAAATCTGATGGTCCTATTCACCAGTAACACACACAACGACTGCATCACACAATGAAAATTTGTGTTAAGCAAGTCCCACTGATCACCTACTAGAAACAGGAGGCATCAGATTTGACCTGAATGAAGTAAAACATCCAAGTAATTTAAAGTCTTTTCTCAAAAAGTGTTAGAATCCATGCCAGAATTGATCTAGCCAAGGAGTTTAATACTGAGATTGTTGTTCCAAAGTGGGGTCATTTACCTGGTGTGCGGACACCAATATACACACAGAGTAGAGGTATTATTTATTTATTTCATTTCTGCAGAGATGGGTGGTAGGTGGTAATCCACAAAGCTAGCATGCAGGCCTAAAGACCCTCAGGAATATTTATAAGGTTCAAAACACAGAAATAAATGTCTTTAATTATAATCTTGCTTTCATTTAAAGTTACAAGGTCTTTTAATTGATGTGTGCATGCTCCAATACCGAGGGGGCGATAGTCCAACTCTGGTTGGTTGGTGGTTGCGATCTGCCACTGCCACCTTTACTTTTCCCCCAGTTACTGCAAATTTTTGTTGACCTTATGCTTTACCCAGCAGCTGTCTGGTTTTCAGCCAGTTTTGGGACCTCCTGTGGTGGGATGTTCCTTGTTATCAGCCTTCTGTTCTTCTTCAAGGGTATATTCATTAGCAAGGCATTTATTGTTTATACCAAGTGTCTAGTTCCACAGGACCTTGTGACCTTTTTACAGCTTTTTGTTCTTACTTAGCGAGAGATTCTACATACTAAAATATATTTTACCTTTTTAAAAATACATTCTACCTTTTTGAAGTACATCAAGATTAGTCAAATTATATGATGTTTATAAGAGTTGAAGAAAGGGAAGAAAAAAAGTGTAGCACCAATTTGGATAAAACTCTCCCCCCAAACAGGAACTGTCACCTCAAAATCAATTTACAATAAAACAACACAAGAATTGTTGCAGGAAGGAAACCCACTGACCTCAAAATCAATGATAGTAGCGAAAAAACATTAAACTAAGAAAAAAAAGCATTATTCACCACTGTTGCAGAATTCTCATGGGTACAGTATGTGCCTCGCTTGGATGCCAAGTACAAGCTGGATCAGATCACAGCTCCTTAGAGAACATTCCTGACAACCTGCTGCCTTCTGCACTGGCAAGTCTGCAGTGCAAGATCACAAAATTACAAAGGTCTGCTGTGAAAGTAATACAGAATCCCAGAGAGAAATTCCTGTAGTAGGAAATTCCTTGCACCATTTCACAGAAGGACAAAATATGAAAAAAATTATTCAGATGAACAGATGCCTGTGATATTAAAATATTTGCCAAGCATTTAGCCAGTAGAACAACATTCTCTGAGCAGGACTAATAAAGTACAGAAAGCCCTTGGAAAAAGTTGGTCCCTGAAACCAGTGGGGTAGGAGAGCTGTGTGTGAAGAATAGATCAGTTCTAAAAGAAGTTGTATCAATGACTCAAAAGATTATGTTTGCTGTCATTGATAATAGCACAGTAACACAGCGCAACAGATGGGCACAATTCCCGTGCTCTCATGGAAGCATAGAAAGAGGAAACGGACAGGTCGTTGTAAAGCTCAGGAGCAAAACTAAATGCATCTTGTTCATCATTTATCAAGCAAGGCTGGCCCTAGGTCCCAACCCAGGCAAAACCGCAAGATGATACTGTGACTGCAGCTGCAAAAAGTAAAATTCCAGGTGTGGAACTTAGTAGGAAAGAAGCCAGCGCACAAACATCCTAACTCAGTTACTCTGCAGGAACAACAGTAATAACTACTCCAAAGAACCTATACTTACAGGAAAGATATGTTGCGTTTCTTGGCAGTTACATGGCAAAAAAACTGTTCCTTTAAAAAGACAGGTGAGGAACGCCTCTGATATAGCTTTACTGTCAGTCTTTACATAGCTACACTGTGCTGATACTGCTCAGCACATGTTCAAAGACATCATCATATGTCTTTGAAAAACCTATTACTTAACCCACTTTATTTTACACCATGTTGCGTGGAATTCAATTGAGTTATACAAACAAAGGAAACAGAATAAGTAATAAAAGAAAAAAAATACACAAATGCTTTGACCTTATGTAATGTGATTCTTGGAGATTATAAATGGCTATAGGATTTTTTGAATAAAAGGTCTATTTTTGTTTTGATATCCATGTGAAAAAAAAAATCCAAACCAAAACCCATGCCCCCCTCCCCCAGGAAATGTAAAAAACGTCCAAGAAGCATTTGGAAAAGCTAGCAAATAAAAATTAAGTAATTCCAAATGCAGGTAAGGGCAACAGATGCCAATTTGATTAAGTCATAAAGACTTATATGAAAAGCAGAAGGCCTTTAAAAATGATAAACGATCTGCTGAGGACTCAAAGATCTATAAAATCAGAGCAAATTAAATATCTAATCAGTAGAGTTTAAAAAAATTACTAGTCAATAGGAATTCCACAGGACAGTTCAACAAATGTTAAGGAGTTCTTCAAATTTATGGGCAGTAAAATGGTAAATAAAAGACCATTTGTCCACTAATGGGATAGTTGGGCACTGATGCTTGAAGGTGTTAATTGATGTGTAATAGCAGGCTAATTGTACAAATAAAGAACAATCCTTGTATTGAGTATTTTGCAAAATACTCTTTTTAATATAAAGGAGTATTTTAAACAATAGTGGATTATTCTGTGAGGACTCTAGTAGGTATCATATTACTACAAGTGAAACACCTGCAACTCTCTACTGTAGTTTCTTTTCATCAATATGTGATATATCTGTTAGTCATAGTGAAACAGATCATTCAAACTAAGAAATAACCATCAAACTACACCTTTGATTTCAACCAAGCTTCAAAAACATTGGACAATTCAGTTTTAGTTTCTTTTGGATGTAGCTTATTCATTAATTTGTACTTTCTCGTGCCTCTGTGTTTCTAGTATACTAGAAATTTAGTATAAGGAGGCTACGTCTCTTATTAAATAAATTCCTATTTCTTTGACATCATTTTTTTTCCAATATAAACATGTGATTCATATGCATGAGACAAATCTGTCTGTGCCTGTCCCTTTGTTCAAAATCCTCCTAGACAGATGAAGTGAGGTATCAGTTGAAAACGTATAACCCATAGATGATAGCTATGAGACTGGAAAAAAAGCTTGATTTGATTATTAATATGAAATGCACCGAGAATACTTACAGCCACAGGGTATGAGCCCTTCCTGAACACACTGAATCTTCTCATACTCTTTGCTCAAGGCTAGTAACCATATTGGTCATAGTGATATAGATGTAGCTTCACATTGAAGGCATTTTCAGATGAGATGTTCATAACTATGAAGTGTATTAGCATGTATCTCATTTAATCCCCACATTTTGGACTTACTGTACTATTTGGTTTTCCTAATCCAAAATTTTCTATGTCTTAACATTTTAATAAAAACTATGACCAAAAAATACCACAACTGTCTGGAAAAGAAAAAAAAAAATTAAAAAAAAAAGAAGGTGCCATGAGATATTGCATGTACATCATTCAGAGAATTATTTCTGAAATGAACACCTTACAGTGGCAAACGCCTGACAAAGACCAGAATAGACTATAAATCTCATCTAAGAATCCCTTGATTTCAAGAGTTTTTCAGTTAGGGTTGACCATTAACTGAGGTCAAGCACATCTAAGCAGTCAAGAATGATTTGCTGGAACCATATTCCGCTTCCTGTTCTCAGTGTCGCTTCCAAACAGGTGGCCCTCTCCTATGGTGAAAAACAAATATTCATCCAGCATGTTCTTCTGGGTTCCAGTAAGTGCTCCTGATCATGAGAGCTGCTAACTACATTGGGCCAGGAAATTGGGTAAATACTGTAAACACTTGTAAATCACTAGAGAATATTAAATCTGGCTTTCCCATTTTGTCAGTACTCCTGACCTGTGTTTGGTATCTTCCCAGGATTTAGTTTGTACTCTTGGTTTCCATTGTCATGCTAAATGCAGCAATGATATTTGCAGTATGAAACAGACACAAATACAGCCTGAAATAAAAAGACAGGAAAATTGAAAAAATTAAATCACTGCAACAAAGCATACTATTGTGCTCTTTAACCATGAAGGACTAGATGGCTGTTAATACTCCTAAGTATTGAAAGGAAAAGAAGAGAGGCAATGTAAAAGAAGTACTGATGTTCTTTTATGTGCTTTATTAAACAGAATTTTCCCCTGAGTTTCTATTAACCCTATCCATTTCCCCTGATCCCTAAACCAAGATTTTTGCCATATAAACAACAATATAGTTCAGACGTAATTTTTGTTACAAAAGACAGGGGTTATCCAAGTGTGCATGCTTTCACTGTCCTTCAGCCAGGCAATTCTCTTTCTACACAGTTTCCCTATTCTGACCCCAGGGATTACTAGTTTAATATAATTTACTGAATTTCAGAAGATGATTATAAGCCTGTTTACAATTTAGTGTGTTCAGCATATAGCTACATACGAAGATAGGTTCAGACTACTTTGGCCATGCTTTTCATTCCTAATGCATAGGAAAAAGATAATTAAAATTTAATCAGATGTTGACAAAGAATATCAAACTTTAATCTAATCATTAATGTGACCTCAACATCCCATGTAGTTTGTTGGCTAAATTGTGTCTGAAGATTTTTGTTTACTCTTCCACTGATGTCAGCATAAGAAGACTGACTGATGGCCAAGTGGACTGAATTACCATGAGGTAAGATAACCCATAAGCACAGCCTTATTCTAAGTGAAATAATGAGGGTTTTGAGTCAGTGACAGCTGAGTAAACTCAGCATTAACAAACAGACTGTTGCCAGAGCTAAGGCTCTTTAAATCTCTACCTGAATTTGCCTAGCATTAGATTCCAGCTTAACCATATGCTGGTGGATATCCTAATTCAAATGGGCAACTGGTCAAACAACAAACGTATGGACTTGCATTCAATACAGTGTAGAACTAATACCTATTGAAAAACAATCTTTTTAGAGGTTTCCTCTGGAAAATTGTGTTGAAGACAGTGTGTTCCTGACAAAGGCAATGCAAAGTTCAGGAATTCTAGAAAACACAGAAATTGTGTAAACATTAAAACTAATGTTCAAGCATTGCAATCACTTTTTAAGACACAGAGGAAAAACTTGAATGCTTTTATTCTGACAGAAATGCACAGAGGTAAGCAGAGGACAGTGTCCAAACTTGATTTTCATTTAAAAATCTATTTTGATACCAAAGTGTATTTCTGTCATAATACACTGCAAACAATATATCTCAGCTTGGAATACTTTAAATTGTTCATAAAAAGACTTTCAACTTGCAGTGCTGTTCAGAAGCAAGTCTCAACATTAATTTGTCAAAAATAACCAAAATCATAAGTTGGAGGTTTAATAAAATATGTGCCTATCATAAGCCACCTATTAAATGTACATTAACACCTTTCATTTGATGTTGGTTTCCTCATGAGGACATGTTACATTAGTCTGATCATTCCAGAAATCTTTGTTCTTTTCATTGTATACTTTCAACATAATTCATTTCCTCTGACTTTTTCTCCTTCCAGGTAAGGTTTTCTAATGAGGTTTTATAAATGTTAACATCTGAATTCAAATATAGATTAGATTTATGGAAAACTTCACTGATGAATTGCTGTTGCTGCTTACGATATTATGTAGATTTCAAATTAGCGAAATTAAACTGCATGCTATACAATAATAAGCACTAAAATGACCTGCTTTGAAGGATCAGAATGTTTCAAGAACAATCTCTGAGTGAATAAAAAAAAATAAATCTTAACTTACTCTTTTGGTATGATTTTTTTGAGATGCAAAAATGTTCCTAAAGAAAATGAATATGCCATGTAGTGTGGAAGGCATACCACAAAAGACAAGATAAAGGTAGCACATGACTAAAGAAATCCCATAAAGAATGCAATGCATGACCGCTTTTTCTATAAACTTGAGCAAGATTCTCTTGTTCTATTCAGTTAAGAGTTTCTGACGAATAACTATAGAGAAGGTGCTGGAAATTAATATTTATTTCTATGCCATAGTGCAGAGATTCATTTGGCTCAAGCTACAGATGAGAGTCTTAACATGCACTAGATTGTTTTCTCTGAGAACTTTTTGCTATGTCTGTTTTAAGCAGATGTCTTCCTTTTCTACACTTCTCACATCTCGTCACCGATCTGCTCTGCAATGCAACAGCATTGCAAATCACGGCCCTGTTCCACGCCCTTCTTGGATGAAATTCATACGCTCACAAGTCAACTAATCAGACTTAAAGTGAAGACAATCTGAAGAAGTCAGAGAAAAAATTTGGGTTTCCACAACGTGATACTTTTATTCTAGCTGTTTCACCCTTTTGTACACTCTATTCCATCAACAGGTCTGCTCAACACAAAATGTAGCTGGTCACCTTCAATTTGTGAAATGTTTGGGATATAATATCTGGCCGAATCCATTACATCACTATTTTATCCTGTGGCTTTGTAGCACTTTATGGGGAAAATAAATTCAATCCTTGTTAGTAAATGTACAAATTTTTGCAGGAAAATATCAGGCAGAGGATGAATTCCATGGCTGGAAAAGAGAATTGGAGTATTCAGTTTTCTGTGTTTCTTGCCTCCTGGGCCACCTGGATGTGCTGTCCTTTTTATGCCATATTTGTAGAGCAAGAACAATGTTGTGATCCTACTCTGTAACGAAGGCTTCTGGGCACTCTCAAAAAACCCAACAATAGTAGCACTATGAAGATATAAGACACTGGTATATAATTCTTGCAGAATTATAACCTGATTACCTCTCTATATGTAAATAAAGCCTTCCAAAGCCAGCTAAAAATCCCTTCAATACTGTATTCTTCCTCTGGTATAAACAGATTTCATATGCTATATGAGGATTGTGTCTATCATGAACTTTAGTGCACTCTTGTAGAAATCAATGGGACAAGCCCCACCCAAGTCACACATATTTCGTAGCCAAAATCCTGTAGTAAAGCAAGATGATGGGAGCAAAAGAAAGATTTTAGTAAGTTGCTAAAATGGAGTGCCAGTCCATCCCCTCGCAGTGATGGAGACGCTCCTTATCTGCTATATCGAAGCTTGAAATACATTAGTATACCTGACACTTATACCAGCAAACTCAGCACAAAGCAGCATATGACATGTACCCATAGGTGAATGGCTAATATAATTTCCTTCATTTTCAATCAAGACATATTCAGTTTAATTTAGATAGATAGCTGTTCCTTCCCTGCCACTGGGGCTTGTGTCAAGCTTATACAGAGGATGCAGCAAGCTTTATTAGCATAGATATTAAAGTCACCCATTACGAGTGACACGGTCAGAGCAGGCAATCCAGCACCTCCTCTGTGTCATCAGGTAAAACCGTGTCAAACTGCATTTTTGTATCTGAAGATATAATAGCTACAAACTGCCAGCATCACCACTGAACAATGATTTAAATGTATTATATGCCTTTGTGCTGGTACTTTTACCTATAGAGATATTAAATGTTAAACAATAGCTGCCTATGTATTTCTGATACTTCCCTGTATTCTTTCTTACCGAAAAAGAAAGGTACGTTCTTTATCATTGCAAATCTCCTTGCCCTATCAAAGAAACTTTGTTGTCGTTGTGTACCATGGCAACAGCAAGAGACCCCATTCACAATCTGAGAGGCAGTGATGGCCTTAAAAAGCCTACAATTTCAGTAAACAAAGCAGATAAATAGGTAGGAGAGGAACAGAGAATCAAAGGGGTGAAATGATGTGCTTGAAGTTACAAAACAAAGCATATCCAAAGTAATAAAAGAGTCTTCAGCTCATCTAGTTCCCCATCACTAGTCCATGATGCCCTCCCTCACCCTGAAATAAAAATTGGTTTCTGCTTGTTGCACTTAATGTCAATTTGATCAAACCACCATTCTCTAGCTGTTGCGGCTACTTCTTTGTGTGGCAAGAATGAACGTTCTTCTGTAATATCTGACAAAAGGAGAGTTTGAGGACCCCCTTGGTTAGTGTATATGAAAAGTAATGTTATGGCACAATTTACACCTGCATATTTTATAGTACCTTCTAAGAACTGGAGACAATATTTGTGGAGGCTCCTGAAGAGTGCTTTGAACCAAAGGTCTGAGTCACACAGCCACCATCCAGAGAGTTAGCAATCACTATGCACAATAGGTCGTCCACATCCCATGTTAACAGAAAAGCACTTGAAAGGTTTTTTTTAAATAAGCAACCTTCCTTACAAAACTCTCTTTAAAGTCTAAGAGTGTATGTTCCTGCGAGTCTCCAAATTCAACCCTTATCTTACGATGTTACACTCAATATCTTGATTATGAGCAAAGAGGAAGCATGTTTTCTATATGTATAAAGCCAAGAATTTATTGTTACTATAATTGCAGTCTTAAAAGTCTAACCATCATTAGTCTAGATCTAATTCTTACGGAAAAAGAAAGAACAAATTGTACATTTAGAATACTTCTATACAGGAAAAGTCTCAATAATAGTAATAATACAGTTAAACTTGTTATACACACACTTCTTTGTTTCTGCCTCTTTCTTGGAATTGTGCTCACCCTTCCGCTGCTCCTCTGAGTCCTGAGGCCAGTGGTTTCACCCTGGCTGGGGTGGAAGGTGGTCATGGGGGGGCGTGTTACAATAAATTGTGAGCATCTGGTGTCCTTCACCACCTCTAAATTTACATGGTTACCCCTAAAACCAGCTTTGTCCAGCTCCAGGTCTGCATGTCTTTAACAGGCTATTGATGAGTTATTTATGACCATGGGGGCTCCATTGCCAGCCCTGTACCCTATCTCTTTTCATCCCATACCTGCACTCCTGTATGCCACATCCTGTCTCCACTTTTCAAGGTCTTTATCATACCAGGCCTGTATTTCTCTATACTACATCATTATGTCAGGGGCATAAACATCACAACAGACCCACTGGAGGACAAAGCTGAGCCCATCAGCCATGTGTGGTGCCTGCAGGAAAACATATTCAAGAAAGGGCAAAAAACACCAGACAGAGAGAGGAGGAAGGGAAAGAAAGCAGTGAGAATCAGCAGAGGGAACACCAAGGTCAGAGGAGGAGGAGGAGGAGGTGCTACAGGAACTGCAGCCAAGATTTTCCTGCAGCCCATGGAGGACCCATGCCAGAGCAGATGGATAGTCCTGAAGGAACTGACACCTGTGGGGAGTGTATGCTGGAGCAGAGGAAAAGGATGAGTGGGAAGGAGCATCACAGAGAAACCGCTAGGTACCCTGTAACCTCACCCGCCTGCACTGCTCGAGGAGGCGAGTAGAGGAGTTAGGACTGAAGGAGTTACATTGACTTTGAGAAAGGGGGAAGAAAAGGTGTTGCTTTGGTGTTTGCCGTTTTGTTTCTCACTACCTAAATCCATTTTAATTGTCAATAAATTATTTTTCCTTAATTCAAGTCTGATTTGCCTGCAACAGTAATTGTCTTAATCTCCTGTATTAGCCTTGACCCATGATTTTACTTGTTCCTGGTTTTTTTCTTATTTTCTCCCCCCTTTCCACTTAGGAGGGGAGTAAGCAAGCAGCTGGGTGGGAGTTTGGCAGTTAGCCCAGACTAACCCACCACAAAATCCTACGGCCTGCTGCTAACAGTGACAATATTGTATTTGAAGGCTACATCCATAGCTACTGAACTGCAAAAGTTCAGTTTCTGATTTCGCTAGAACTATTCCAGCAATATTCCCTATAGACATTTACACAAAATAACTTGTCCCTGGTTTCAAATATCAGCAGACACACCAAATCTGTTACTGTCCCTCCTCTTCCTTCTTGACCTAGAGTGGAGGCCACATATTTCTCCTGGGTTCCATTTGCAATATCTCTGCAAAGAAAGCCTGTGAGTAGGCATCGCATTTTAAGTGTATAGCAAGTTACCCTATTTCCTTAATACACTAAACCCACCATTCTACTGTTACAATTTAAGAATAAAATGAAGTAATTGAGGTAACAGCTGTTTCTTCACTTTTCTTTTTGTATTATTTTTTGATGGAAATTTTGACTGTGTCCCATTAGCCTTTTTCGTGTTACTCATTGAGGCTTCTCTTGGTTCCAGTGTCCTACGGATTCCTGTTTCAAGGAATTAGGATATGTTGTAAATGCAAAAGGAAAAGGAAACCTGAGAAGGGCTGAGAAGGTAAGTGATATTTAAAGGCAGGGGATAGCTATACAATTCTATTTTTTTTCTAGGTGTTCCTTCAGGCCTGGTTTTATTAGCTAAACCCATGTTTTTTCTTCCATGTCTTCTTTCCCACTTACAAAAGGGACAAACAAACAAACAAAAAATGTACTGAAACCTCAGAAATAGTTCTCACTCTTTTTTTGCTAGGAAGACTCGTAAGCACACTGTAAGTCTCCTAAAGCCCGGCCATCTTCCTTTCTTATATGAACATCTGGGTTCAGGTGGGAAGTAGTAACCTGATAAAATCTTTCAGAGTTTTTCATTACCCAGAAGTAGACTGCCAACAGTGATGCTTATGGAGTTTGTAGTTCTGAAAATAGTCTTTATCATGCAAATTATCTACAGGGTAATCTAATGAAGAAAACAATCATATATTTTAATTCTTGAAGCACAACTTTCAGTTAGGTTATTCTCATGTTTATCTTAAAGCTTGTGAAGCATCTTTTATTGGATCAGAGTTATATTGCCTATAATATGTGTGCGCACACACACGGAAGTGTATGTATATTGAGAGGCAGAGAGAGAGAAGGATATTATCGAATTATGTTTTCATAAGGTTATAAAGAACTTTGTTCTTAATTATGCTGTTTTGTATTGTTTCTGGAAATGTGAAAATTTTGTAATACTATATGAAAGTTGTTTCAACACAGAGATGTCCCAGTTTGAGACTCTAGTAAAAGAACAATTAAAATTTTTAAGACAGGTAATTTAGTGGCCTAAAGTTTAGCTTACTTATAAGCTAAGTTTATTTATATGCTTTTAAATTTAGCAGTATTTTTTAAAGTCCCTCAGATGATACTGAAACTTAATAATTCCCTATTCAAGGTATAAAATATTTTTTAGGATATGCTTCATGATCAGATAATCAGCTTTAAAAATAACTGGGAAATCTTCATCAGGTCATGAGATGGAAACCAAGAACATGGACAGGAAAACATAATCTGACAAAGAAAACCAAGATCCCTGACAGCAGAGAGACCAAAATGCAGAGTCTAGAACTGTATTGAGATCAGAGAAGAGCATCCTCCCCAGAGCTCCTGTGGAGCCCCACAGTGCTTCCGATCCAAGCCTCCATTCCTGAATTTCAGGAAGATCCGCGTTACCCATCATGGACAAAACTACTCCAGCCCACATTCCTTAAACTTACCATCTTCTCCACCAAGGGATATCTCCATCACCTGCCCGAATTTTCTCGCGGTATGAAACTAGCTTCGTAGTGCCTGACAGTTACCTTGGGTAATGCCGGAGAAGTTTATACTATTTTAAGTATCAGGGCAGTGGACCATGATGTGGAGATAATTGAGCACACATACGAGTATAGTTCATTCTTTTAGAGAGGTAATCTGTGCATATGCTTGCAAGAGTAGAGGAGCCATATTTTCCTTCCTGTTTAAGTATATAACCAAAGCCTCCTTAAAAATGGCTTAAGTATCTTTAAGATTCCTTTACATAGCTGATATAAAATAGTAGATCCTAGTAAATGGTACTAACAATCTAACCTAACAATTCCCCCAATTTAAAATGGAGACTCAGTTTGCTATCTCCAGCAGGGAAAAAAAAAATTATAAAAAAATTAGTTCAGTACCTTTTTCTAGACATAGTTGCATTTTTCTTCTCTTCTAGGGACAAACTGCTTATCTGCCCAGAACAGATGAATTGTTTCCAAATCCTTTCCCAGATGTGAATCTAGAAATGCAAGGTGATAGGTCTGGTCGCAGTTAAAAACTTGTTTCCCACACACACAAACTCTGTAGTTCCCTCAGAAATCAATGTGTTGGCAGTTAATTCCTTTGGTCAGGCAGCAGTTTTTGCCCTTGCTTATTCCTGCTGGATATTTAATCCTCTTGTCTATTAGAGGAATTGAATGTGCTCTTGTCCCTTTTTCCTTTGTGATGGAAGGTGGTCAGCTTGCCAAATTTGTTGCCTTCTTTCATGTCACATCTGACTTTCTAATTTTTGTTGTCAGACATGTAAGGGAAACATAGAACCGAGTCCTGTTAAGACTAAACAAGTCCTCTTTTCCTCTGCAGTCTTAGACAGAAGTGCCAAGTCCAAGAGAAGTGTACGTGTGTGTGTATATGTGTGTGTTTTCCCTAAGCAATTTGAAGATATGGCTAGGTCACTGTGTACTTAGAAGCACGTTATCAGACACAGACTTAGTTCTTCCTCCCCAGAGCTTTGTGCAGCAAAACGTATGCACAGTGATTCCACCAGTCACAATTTGCTCTCCATTCTGCTCCAGTGATTCTCAAAAGCTGTGCCTTCAGGCTCTTGTCAGCTAGGACTTCTGTTTTAATAGTGATCCCCCTAATTCCGGTTTAGCAGCTTACTATATGCATTAAATCTATATTACTAGAGACTTCTAGAAGGTCTGCTGAACATCCCTTCTTGATACTTCGGGTTTTTTTTCAAATGCAATAACCAAAGGGGAGCAGTTGTTCTAAGCAGTCTAACAGGACACTCTAGTCACTGAAAATGCAGGTATATTACTTTTAAAAGTAGCTCACAGATAATTTTAATCATTAATCACTGAAAGAGTTATTGATTGAATATTCTTCTATAAATGATAGAGCTGACTAAAGAGTGCCAAAAATGTACTGAGTATACAGTCTGATGAAACCCAGAATGATACAGATGCTGAATAATGAGTATGTTGTGTAAAATTCAATCAGTTCTAGTCAGCAATGCCTTTGAAATATCAGAGAGAACTAGTCTCTGCCTCCCACTGGATTCCTATTTAGACACCATGGGTTTCTGATTCATAATTCTGCTATGCGGCATTTGGGCAAAGAAACTGGCTAAAGCTCAACAGCTGAAAAGGAGGAATTCTCAATTTTTGCTGATGCCAGTGGTACATTCTAAATACTAATTCAGCTAATAAAGATTATACTTCAAGTTATGGGTGATAGGAGAGAAATAAAGAGGGAAAAAAAGGTTTCTTCCAGTGTGAAAAAAGCTAGATCATCAAGGTATATTTCAAATTCTGCAGATAAGAGTATCTGTTTCTCCAGTCAGCATTATACTCAAATCATTTGAGTATGCACATCTATTTTTTTTTGGATGCTTTTTGTGAGAAATGTGTATGTTTTCCGTAACGCATTAAACAATATTTCTGTAGATTCCTTTGATAAATTAAAAAAAAATAAAATTACAGAAAATGTTGTTTCCCTGAATATTTGCAGTGCATCTTGAAGAAGGTATCTCTGAAAATTACGAAAGTCATGCACAGTCATGCACACATTAGGCCTTCTGAGTCTGACTCTGCCTATAGTTTTGGTATTGCAGCCTGGCCTGTGCCATATTGCACTATAGTCCAGTGGATATGTACTTACTGCTGCCACTGGTCATCCACCTCTGTTCACCAAGGACATCAAGTCATCAGTTGAATTCAGAGATGAAGGAATCTAGGATAAATTAAAAAGTAAGATGCTTGAAAGACCAGTTTTGTACTAGCCTGCCAATAATCCCTTCATAGCCTGATCCAGGTTGGTATGTATTCAATTCTTATTGCTGTTTTTTTAAGAAGTATAAAATCACATTTTAAAGATTTGAAGTTTTTTTATTTGCCTAGATATCCTGTTTTACAATAGTATTTGTGTACTTTGCCTTTTTGTGGGAATTCAAATACTCTGACATATCTGGCACTTTTAAATTTCTCAGGAGAGACACAGGCTCTGGGACTTGCTTCAGAAAGCTTCCACAGCGGCTGCAAAGCCACACTTCCATGCAGAGAGCATTCAAATGCCAGATTAGGTGCTGGGACACCTTTTCTGGTATAAATTTGAATCCATGTGACTAAAATAGAGTTTCCTCAGGTTTTATGCAGTGTACTTCCCAAAAAACCTGAACATCTATATGCAAAAAAAAATTAATGATTGCTCCTACTCTAAATCCAGGCAAAAATAAATAGTTGTGAAGCCAGAAAGAAAATGGGTATACGTTTGCAGCCTAGAGCCAGTTGACTAAACCTCAGAGAGGAGGTAAGAGTAAAACATTAAAAAAATTTAAAAATTCTTGTCTACTTTGAGTCACTATCTGTTACTTGCTCAGACAGTTAAGTAATGCATCCAGTCTGGGACATTCAGGTTTCTGTAAAATGTAAACACCTTATAAAGAATATGAAAGAGAATAATAATAGGAGGCTTAAAATCAAAGATCAGTAGGGAATAGTTGAAATTCTTGGTTTAGCCTAGCTAAATAAATACCACGAGAGCAAAATGGAAAAAAAAGCATTTATGGTGGAAAAGATCAAGGAGAGTGAAGGACTTGTATTGGGGTATGAAAATTAAAAGTTCAGTTTGATGGAAACATTGTGGGACAATAGAATAATTTAGAATACCCATATCCTAGGATGTTTAGTGTGTTAATATCCTGAACAGAAGATGAGCAAAGCAAAATCAAACTAAGGAAAACGAAGTATTGTGTTAGACTGTCTAGGAGGACTACAGAATCTGTCTCTCTGGAGGGTTATAAACCAGATTAAAACAACCCTGAATATAATTCTCCTTCCCTTAGAACAAGAAAGGGCGGACCGGGTGACTTCCAGAAGTCCCTTTGAAACGATATATCTGCAATGCAATGAATAAGTGAAAATATATTAACATGAATGTGAATAAATGGAGCAAAAAACCTTTATCTTCTGTTTCCTGACTTTGGGTAAATTTACACCACCTTTTGGGACATGTTAATGCCTTAATAAGAGCTTGGAAATACTAAGAAATGTGATGCTGCATGAAGAATTAAAAGAAAAAAACTCCAAGACATTTCATTAGTGCTGCTTATTCTCTCATGACTCACCCCCCAGGTCACAGCCCCGTGACACCCAGCTAGGCAAGTGGCACCGGACAAGACAGAGGGCTGAGCTTAGAGTATCCCTAAGGAAGACCCTCGGCAGAAATGGCCTAGTACCCGCTGCCAACACCTGCCCAGGAGTAACTACCGAGAATCCGTAGTTGATGTCTTTGCTTGCTTGTTTTTTGTCCCCTCGTGTTGCGTGTTTTCTAACCCCAGGTGTATTATGATTTAAATCTTGCAGATGGTCTACATAATTCTGGAAACCAGCATTTACCTACAATCTCAATAGTGGCCTGTGCTGACAAAGTGCTGCAAAACCCAGCGTGATGAACACTGTAGAATTTTTACAGCATTATGTGCAAGCAAGATAATAGAGGCCGTGTTTATCACATTGAGTTGAAACATTTACAGTGTAAGTTTGAACAGCTGCAGTACTCTGTTCAGTCACCAGTGCTGAAGTCTTACATAAATCTTATTGAATCAAAGAAACATTTGCATTTTAAGTTAACCGACAAAAGGAGGGAGCAGTGGAATGAAAATGATGCTATCACACATGCTGTAAGGAATCTGGGTGGCACCACTCATGGGTATAATGCCAAGCCACCAACATATAGAAATATAGATGTGATCAGTGAAGAAAAATTAATAGCCACACAGTGAAATATGCCTTGTTATTTCCCATTGAAAACTAACTTTAGGTTGTGTTAAAATACATATATCTCTTGGAACAGAAAAGGAAAAACAAAGAAATATAAAGAAATAAAAATGCAGACAAAATGCCCAGCCCTAGTATACTTATATGTGTAATAATAAGCTATACAGAATCATTAGAACTAATTTTTTTTTTTAGGGGGGGGATGGAACGAACTGTTTTGGAATGTAATGCAGAATTTGAGAAGTTCCTGAATAGGGGAAATAGTAGAATATTTTGCTTGAAAAGATACTTCAGATAAAAGATTTAATTTGTCTGTATTTCCTTTTGTGACAGGGAGCTCAGAAGGCCGGAAAGCCTTTGCTGTTTTTCAGATCTTTGATGGAGAGCTTCAAAAGCCTGAAAGCAGCTATATCCTGCCTCAGAGCTCTGATCTTAGACCCTCGGCTGTGGCTGTAATTATAGGCATATAAGCACCTTTAAAAATAAAGTGCCAGTGAATGTTCTGTAGCCTGGAGTCTAGAGGGACATATGCTGACTGCATTCACCCTACCTAACTCTTGTCTCTGGATTTCCCCTGGGCCACATGTGGTGACCCAAGATAATAGGGTTTTTTTTAATTTTTAAATGTCCTACTGTATGAAACAATGTGAGCGGTACTGCAGCCCAAGAGAGTGAAGTAGGTCTGGTTTTATAGAGCATTAATCTGAATGTCTGCATTGCATGCCTTCGGGCAATCAAAAGAATATGTTTGAATCTGCAAAATCTGGAGTATCACAAAAATTGGAGAGCAATAAAAATGTTAAAACATGTCCATACCATCCGTTCTATTGGTCCCTGGAATGTACATCTCCCAAACCATCTACAGACATTGCCTCCAAAATTTTTAGGTGGTGTGAGCTGAAACAGTAGCATAGCGTGCGGTCAAGGAACTAATTTGTTGTCACTATTAGCAGTGTCATTCATGAGTGTCTCTTCAGGGGGACGGGGAGCTTGCAGTACAAACATAGACACACACAGCTGTATCCATGGATCTCTTGCAAGCTTCATCAAAATGACCTGTTTCACTGAAACGTTTTGCCCTTACCTAGCCCAACTTTCCACCAAACCTTTCTGACCACTGTTAATAATGCTCATTGTTTGCTAGAAAGAGGAGTTTAGTGCTATACAGTGCAAAATAATTTCTCTAAGAAAACCAGAATGCATGATGGCTAAACAAATGGAGTGAACTGGAGCTGCTGCTACAGCTTCCTCGTAGAGAAAAGTAGTGGCACTGATGGCCAATAATATATAGATTTGCAGCTAAATTCTTTCAGAGAGTCATGTTCGTGGTGAGCATTGTCTTATTTATATATAATCCCATGCAAATAGTGAACCAAATTATCTGCTGTCATAAATTCCCTGATGTCAGTGACCTCAGGAATACATTATGAGACTAAATCACTTCACTAGGAATATGTGCACTATTACAGACAAAAACATTGTCTTTAATATAGAGCTAAAGGACTCAGAGCTAGCAGTAGAAGGAAGAGCTAAGGGTTAGGTTTGTATGTAGGTCCTGTATCTCACCTCCAACATTTTTCTTCCAGACAAAGTATGAAGGTCGTGTAGCTGTAAGGCTGGCAAACTTACTCAACATACAGGAAAGACAGGAGGCATAGCAAGTCATTGATGTGCTTTTGTACTTGAAAAGAATAAACTGCATACTGATCAAAATGGGCTGAAAAGAATGGGGACCTTTGTGTAGGGAAAGAAAAAGAAAGATGTAGGGCTGCCTGATCTTGCACTAATTATGCATTTGAGGCTACTGAAGAGGTATTTTGGGGAAAAAAAATTAAAATCAGAGAAGTGCTGAACGTCCTCCAGCCACATGAATGCAATGGATACAAATTAAATGAAAAAAGCAGTACCAGAGGCACTTTTGAGTATGTTGCTCTGTTTTATTTCCCATTTGGGACAGAGTTAATTTAGAAAATCTTAATCCCTTATATTGCTGGAAACATCACAAAAAGAGGTAGTTGATCACAAAGGCAGAACATTGTTTCATCCTTGAAACCCTCATGCTGTCTACTCTTGCTTACATTCAGTAGCAGAATTAGAAGCGGATGAAAAAGAGGTGATTACTTTTCTCTAATCTGTCAGTACCTTTTTAACTGTATTGGGTTTTGCTGCTTGTCTTGGGACTGTAGGACTGGAAGGATCTATAGAGAGCAAATGTGTAATAAAAGTGTAATCCATAAGGTTCCACAGAACCTTACTTCCGCACTACAAGGTAACAACAAGCTAAAATAACCATATCACCTCATACTCCTGAGATGTTTCTTTTTTTCCATGCTTTTGAAGTGCAGGAAGAGGGACTGTGGACATGTCTGCAGCATCTCCCATCAGCCGGTCGGATCAGCACAATCTGTACATGGAGTGATGGAAGGGAAGAGAGAAAGGAAGGCAGCTTTTATGGGTAACAGAGCAAATTTCTTTCTCTTCAGGAGCCCAGACTATTAGCTAAGTCCAAGCCTATAAGCACAAGCAAACACACATAATACCTGCACGATTCTATTTCATAGCAACCAGGTTTGATAAATATGGAAGGACAGACCTTCAACAAATAATGGCAAAGCATAGATTGATTCTGACCAAAATAGAAGTAATAATGACCACAGCAATAACAATTATGATGATCGATGAGCTAACAATAGATACAGCAATGATAATAATTATAATACATCTCTACATTGTGGGTGTAATCATTACTATAGGAGTCACAAAGCTGTCGGCTTTCCTGTGGTCTAGGTCAGATCTTCACTCTTATTCACTCTTCTTCACTCTTTTTCACTTCACTCTTTTTCAGATCGAAGGCATGTAACAAAGTATAAGAAAGTGATATTAACAAGAGGACAATACTGCGGTTCATCCTGGGGTAAGATCTGATTGTATATGTGAACAGAAAAATAAGCATGATCTGGCCTAGTGTTCTGGAAAGATGTGAGGTCTCCCAAAATTTCTTCAATTTTATTTCTTTTAATCTAAATGGATGACCTGCTACATTTCTTTTCACTAGAATGATCAAAGCAAAATTTAAGGAATATCCTGAATTTCCTGTACTATTTATTATTTTTTGTGTGGGATAGAGTGAAAGATAATTACTGAAAAACTTAACAGTTCCAAACTGTAAAATTCTATACAGCTACCTGCTATAATTTTCTCCCCTCTTTTCTATTTCAGCCTAATGCTTCAAATCCTGTTTACATTCAAATTCATATAAAAATCTGCCTCTTCAGCCAAGTGAGCAATTCAGACCTTTTTTTTTATTTGGTTGTAGGTAAACCTAGCTTTAATTTATCTCTGAAAGAGAAGATATTTAAAAAAAACCAAAAAGCTTTTATTTTAGTAGACTTTAATCAAGGTAATGAATTTGATTTTTACTTTCATTACCTTAGCTGAGATATCACCTTGAGATGTAACTCATCATTGCTCATCAATGTATTGCATATATGGTAAACAAAAGTATCCATAAATATCCCATAGAAAATACACTTCTTTGGGGTTTTGGTGTGCAGTATTAATTTCCTTACCAAGGAAATTTCCTTGAAACTGGTTAATGCACATATATATATAACATGTATCTACATGCGTACGTGTGTGTGTTGAATTGTATGTGTGTGGTTTTGAGTGTGAGAGTAGAAATACATGAAATCGAAACATAGAACTCCTCCTATTTGTCATGACTATGTAATAGTTGGCTTTTTAAAAAATAATTTTCTAGTATCTTTACTAAAAGTAAATATATTTGAAGTGAAAGAAGTTTGCTGGTCTTGGTTTTGGTTTTGTTTTTTTATTTTTAATGTCTCTGTAATTTAGAGAATGGAAGTTATTCCTGTCTGGAAAATAATACCTAGATTAGTATTTTTCATTCTTCTAATATTTTAGATTATTATTTCATACTCTGCTTGACATTCACTTTCAGAAGCTTTTTCTTCCTTTACTTTGCAGGTTTTGTAGGCCAGTGTTATACATAGTTTTCATAATTGTTCTCACAAGGAGGATGCATAACAACAATACAGTTAATGTTATCAATACTTTACTTATGGTCTTAACAATCTTTTTAAGACCTGGTATCGTAAAGTCCATGGTCATTGATCAGTGTTTTCAAGCAAAAATTTGTTTCATAACTACAATTTCCTTTAAATTCGTGCTGTTTATTTAAATAGTGCACTTGGTTACTTTTTTTTATTACTATTAAGTTAGCTTGTTAGAAACAAAAGAAAAAGTTCAGTCTTTGCTTCTTCCACTTTCCCAAACCTTAGTTAAGTTCTTTTACACCCAAAATGTCTGAAACAACATTACATTAAAATATGACAGTGAAATAATTGCATATGTTTAGTAGAATTTTAGTGCAATTTTAGTACAATAACCTTACCACAGGAACCAACTTTCAAGGTCAAAACATCTTCTTCATGCAAAATGAATAGAATGCTATGCTCATGGTGTTGCATAAAGGATTTTTATTGTCTCCAAACACTCACACTCTGTGTGTATTGTGTTGTATTTCATGAATGATGGGAAAAAGAAGAGTGGCACAGAATGCCTTCAAAGTACTTCAGAAGGAGTTTTCCCATTAAAGCAAACATATTTCACACCTAATAATTCTTTTTAATACAGATTTTAAAGAATAGAACTTTGTTAATTTCACCCCAATTCTTTATGTAGAGTATTATTGTCATCATCACTACTCTGAAAGCTATCTTCATAGTGAGAAAGTCTGAAAAGACCACAAGCAAAAGCCTGCAGAGATTTGTTTTTTTGGTTTTGGGGTTGGGTTTTTTTATTGTAAGAAAAAATTCATCCATATGTCTTGCCTCAAGCAGCTTCTTACTTTTTCTCCAAGGTTAAAAAAGGATGAAGCTAGCACACTGGCCCATCTGCACGTAGTATAACTTATCAAAGTTAATAAAAGGCCTCATGCAGTTTCCCGACATCCTGCAATCATTATCAACTCCATTTACATTTCCCATCAGAGATGCACCCAAATGTGTGGAATTGGCAATCGTTTTTCAGAAATCTTTAAAAGTGAGATAGCCATGTTCCATTTATAAAATGAACTTTGAAAGGCTGGCCCCGGATTATGCTTTGCATAATCAGCCTAATGGATTAAGAAGCTCATTTACAATATAAAGAACCTAAAACGTCTCTGATAAAACCTTGATTACAGTTACAGTCTATGAAAGAGATGACATCTGTTTCTGCCTGAGACTAAACCTATGATTTGGACCCAGCGGGTAAAGGAAGATGCTGTTAGTTCTAAGACAAGTGATAATAAAACTTGAGGTTGCTTTCAGGTTCTGTAATGCATTAGCTCACAGATTGGTACTTCTTCTAGAAAAAAAATAAAAAAGAAGCAGTGGTCTGCTTGCTTCATTTACCTCTTATCCCTCTAAAGCATTGATTTTCTACTGCTTCCCATTTGTTTGTGTTGGAAAGTGAAAGTGCAGCGTGGACACAATATCACTTATATGAAATAACGAACTACTCTGAAACGTCCAAATAATATACAGGGGAACCTGAGAACCTCTAATTACTTCTAATTATCTAAAGCCTAGTGAAATAAAGGTACCTTGATAGATAAGGAAATATGAAGTGTTTAATTTTCTTTATACAATGTTCTTATAGAAGAAAAAAATTTATTAAAAACGAAGCATTGCTTTCTATTGGCATAATTCTACTAAGTTCAGATACTACTTTGAACTTTTATTAACACAAAGTCTTAATGAGCAGTTGTTTTAAAATGTCTGATATTCACTTTGTTTGTCATTTTTTTTAAATAATTTGCTGTAAATTGCCATACATATCCACAATGCTGGGTCTGGGTTTTCTCTGAGCTTTCCAATATCAAACTCCAATGAACACCAAGCTCATCTTAAGGGTAAACTTTGGAATGAAATTCTCCTTGGGAAAATTTTGTTGCTCCTATATCAGTGTTAATCTGTATTTTAAAATGCTGCTACCTCTCCTTACTTAACTCAAAATATAGTGTTAGGGAACTCTGGACGAACAGAAAAAGGGATATCACGTTTTCATTTAATTTGTTGAGAAACAGACAAGTGTGACTTTTTGTCCTTATTTCTTACTTTATTCATTATCAGAATAACTATCAGGATTTTTTCTTTGAAAAGTTATGTTAGCCTCACCCAAAAGATGTTGTATTATGAAAAGTTTAAAAATTTTGACATTTAAATTTAGTATAATGCTTTAGGTGATTTTTCTTTTAGCCAGCAGTTCCTTCATGGAAGTTTCCATTTAAATAAAATGCAAAGGATTTTTCATTTGTTTTTTTTTGGTCAAGAATAAAACACATGTAAGTCTGATGAAAAAATTCTGATTGCTTATAGTCTTCAGTGATAGAGGTTTTAATCCTCATCTAACCCTTAGACCAAATTACTATCCACTACCATATTACAGCATGTGAGATCACAGGACTTCTTCAGGATAGATGGTCAAAACACTAGACCAAGAGATGGGATATGCACTTTATTTACCACAATCCAGTCTTTCCTGATCCCATTATTGCCCAAAATGGCTACCGAACTCATGATATACTAGTTATATATAACCTTTACAGCTTGGAAAGCAAATATTTCCTTAAAAAAAATTGCAAAAGCATGCATGGAAGAGAAAAGACTTTGAGATAGGAGGGTGTACCATCTCTGTGATGGAGAACTCCTCAAAAGTGGAGGTGTCCCTGCCCAGGGCAGGGGGTTGGAACTAGATGATCTCTAAGGTCCCTTCCAACCTAAACCATTCTATGATTCTATGAAAAGGCACAGAGTGGTGTCCCAGAGCTGTTACCCTGAAACCCTGTAAGAGCCCTGCAAGGTGCTAGCACTGCAATAATGAAGTAGTCTGCAGTCGTTTGGGGAACACAGGTATTTCACAAGTTACAGATATTCTCTGCATCCTTTAAACTAAGAGCTGATCCTGACTGTTGCTTCTCGGCCTTTTCTTTTCTCTCCCCTAGAGAGAGAAGCCGTAGTAGGAATGGCTGTCAAGATCTGGTACCTAATTAAAAAGGATCACATCCAGTTCTGCCTGTCAGTCCTGGTGTAAAACGTGGCAGTTGGCAAAAATCAAGACTGATTGAAGACCGTTGAAGCTGAAGATGAGCAGATGCATAGGAGAAGGGATGTCTAATCAAAGTTTACATTTTTAATGACCTCTAGAGGAAAAATGGGAGATAGTTGGAAAGATGATGTTCCCTACTTCTGATCATAGCAACTGTCTTGATCTGAATGCAACATTTCAGTTAAAAAATCCAAGTCTTAGCTCTGAAAGACAAAATTGGCAATAAAATCTACATCTTTTGAGCACAGCTGGCCTTGAGGCTAACCATTTATCAACTGGATGTATCTGGGGCTTCCATCTCAAAGACTGAACACCACTGTACTGGAATCCTAGCTAGTCCATACCACACCACACCACACTTTCACACATGCTGTATGAACTTGCTGCACATTTGACCTGTAAAAACTCTTCAGAAGAACAACATTCACTTGTGAGCATGTTTTTGACACTTCAGATTGAATATACCTGATGTACAGGTCAATCTTGACTCCATTTTGAATAGCAGATATCGAAAAAAGCCAGGGCGATTTGAGTGATTGATTTGTCTTAGACCACAGATATGAGAAGATTTACAAGACTCCATAAAGCCTTTGTTGTTGATGATAAAAATGAGAGGTGACAATGTGCCTCCTGCACTTATTCATTTTGAAGTAATTATCTCTGAGTCTGCTGAAACAGTGGAGATTTACATCTCGAAACAATGTTTTGTAACCGCACATTTTTCAAATGATGGAAGTGACTTGTATATAAATTTTTTTCCTTTTCCACTGAAGTGTCAGAAGATTGTGGTTCACACAGTCTTTCACTGTTCCTTGGTGTGCAACTGTGGTGCAGGAACAGCATCTACTGCTTTATGCATTGCTGGAGTAAATTTATTATGCTTATCAGTTTATAAGCTAGGTAAGACAGCTTCTTTGTCTTGGATCATCAGTAAGACCTAATGCAGGTTAAAATTTAGCCTTCAAAACACTGTACTTAGTGGGCAGAAACCACCTACAAAGCACAATGAAGTCTACTCAGGAAATGCAAACATTCAGCATGTGAGATGTACATCTCCTTTTGTAATACCGGGAAACACGCGAACAACAATACTGTCCAAAGCCAGGTAATTAAATCCGTCTGTACTCTAAAATGCTCTGTGATGCCCAAGGGAATCCTATAATTTTTAGTCACTACATAAACATCAAACTTGAAGGATAATTTCAGTAACATATCAGACAATTGTCAGTTATCCATTACTGTGACATGCTATTTGCATTACCTCTATTGATTTGTCAGTTTTATCATACACTTTTTTACATTGCAAGCACAGCAAAAAAAAAATACAACCTCTGACTTTGACAAGTGACTGTCATCATGGTTTATGTCTCATTCTTCATAATCCATAGCAAACAAAAAAAGTTTTTAAATCTAGTATTTTTACATTCCATATAGAAAAAGGAACTGAAAATTGCATCTGGTGAAAATGTGAGGAAAACTAATGTCTGGAGCAAATGTGTGCGTCTGCATCTCACCTGTATCTCACTGGCACACCTTCACCCCTTAACTTCTCACAAAAGCTAAAGGAAACCTGATTTTGCCAATAGAGTTGTCTTGAGAGACAATGACAGAACAAACCCCTAGGATATCTCTTAGGTATAGAGGAAATGGTAGCTTGAATAGCTTTATATGTCAGCTCTGTGACTGGCGAGTGACATATATAGATCTGGAGAAGATTTTTGCTTTATTTTTCAAAATGAGAAAATACAATGTACTTGACTTTACACCTGCATTTTATGTCTTGCTTAATCTTAGGGAAACAGATATCTAATTGTTTCAACCTTTGAAGAAGCAGTATTTTGCAATACAGTCTTACTGGGATTTAAGGTTTCGTTAAGTCATTTTTGGAATATCTGCATTACCAGCAATTTTCTGTTATTATTTTGATCACGAAACCTCTAATGTGTAATAATGCTGGCTATAGGTCACCTTGCTATGTTGTTTCTGTAACTGTCCCATATATTACAAAGACAACAAAAAAAACCAAAACCAAAACCAAAACAAAACCACCACCCCCTTCATGGTAAAATTTCAAATCTCTTCTGACACAGCTATTCAATTTCTATTAAAAAATTATTTCCCATTAAGACATTTACTTTTGGCTCACGCATTACTTTTTCTGAGCATTTAGTGGTGAATCCATTAATTCACTTATGAATTCAAATGAATTAAAGCAAGCTTCTTTAGGATATTCAGCATGTGTGTCGGTTAGTTCTTCACCTCAAAGGATTTTAAGAGTAAATTATGCAGGCAATTACATCCTTCCATTAAATTAATTAAAATATTTAAAATAAGCTATATTTTAAATGGTTATTAAGAACATACTTTAATCTCAATTGTTGTATCTAATGGTTATAATTATGTAGGATTTATAGGATTTTGTCAACAAATTAGAGAACTCTTCAGGGAGATATTAAGACAACGCAATTTCCATAATCATTCAGCCCTTCTTATGTACATTTAATTGCTTATGGTGGATTCTTGGATTCTGACAATACTGTTAGAAAGAATAAGTTAGCTCCACACCTCATAAAGTCTAGATCTCAATAATATAGCTTCATAAAACATGTTAGCAAACATAGCTCTAAAGCAGTAGCAAACATGCTAGGTGCTTTCTGTTAAAATTCATTTTGGTGCAAAAGTGTGTTTTCTGCAAAATTTAAAATAACCAAGTGCAGGAACAGACCGGGAGTATGTCACCTGAATCAGAAAGTGTAAGCAAGAAATTCAGTAGCACTTCCTGGAAAGAACAGAAGAAACAGCTATTTATTTCATTTATTGAAACCTCGTTCTATTTAGGCGGAGTTGAACTATATGTTCTGAGTATAATAATTCACAGCACAGCATAACATGCATTTTCTGCTACACAAAAAACCCACAAAACCCTCTGAAGCAAAACCAAAACCACAATGAATTGAAAGCAAGCATGGGAAAAAGCAAGATGGTGTTAAGGCAGTAATGAGTCAAATTTTTAAAAAAATTTGCTCCTACCTGACCATTATCCTTGCACCCCAATGTGGGGAAGATCTTTTTTCTTTCTGGTTTTCTTTTTTATTAAATAAAAATAAACTGGTTTATCACATCAAATTAGTTATATCTAGGATCTTTTAATAATAGTTATATCTGAGATCTTTTAAGCAAATATTGTCATCATATGTACCCTGTCTTTAGGACAAAATGGAGCTCTGATGGCATCTACATGACATCAGCTGGTACCTATTTCCAATCCTTATTCCTCCTAACCCTAAACTAGAAAAGTTTTTGAAATATGAAAGATACACATGCCTTTAATTTTTATGGGAAAGAGGTGAACCTCCTTGCCCCAAGTTTAAAAGTAGGAATACATATTAGATCATACATTCATTTTCCTCCCTTTTTCCTCCTTTTTCAGAGCTTTAAGCAGCGGGTTCAGCAAAGAACTAGTGGGGTCAGTATTTTCTAATCTAATGAATAGTCATTTTCTTCTAGTGACGAACACTCTCAGAGACTATGTTGCCTTCTGTTTTATAGCCGCCCTGGTTCAGATTAAACAGTCACAAAAAGTTTATTTTTGTGGCCTACAGTCAGTATTGCAGCCAGCCATAATGTGAAATAGTCATTCATGCCTCTCTAAGTTGGATGATGAGTTGGAAAGTGAGCTTTACTCCAGTCAACTTTGCCCTTACATTTTCTGTTTGAACTGATAGAGATTGAAGGCTGTACAAGTTCAGTTCACACTGATGGGTTCTTTGAACAATTTTTTTCCCCTTTCTTTTAATACACCTGTTCAATCAGATGGAACTTCAGTAGAAATGTTCTACCAAATATCTGCAGTTGCTCAGTGAAGGGGTTTTGCTGTATGTTTCCCTAAAGAATTCCAGTAGACACTTTCCAAGAGCTAGAAATAGCACTTTTCATGATGGAAAGTGCAGCAACTTAATATCTTCTGCAATAGAGTTTTTCAGCAGAGTGGCTAGCATCTTCACAGTCAGATTCACAGCATAGGCAAAAGCAACTTCCTTTGGGATCTATTAGGCCTCTTTTCTCCACAGCAGTTGCAGAGTGAATTGTTACTGATATGTCTCTCTTCAGCTAAATTTCCCGATGTCCAAAGACTCTTTTATCCTGCTGACTCTGGAATAGTTATCTAACTTCTTCATAATCCCATTAAAAATCATTTTCCAACAGCCAAAAGCCAGTCCACATTCCTCATTACTTCATTCCTGCAATTACTGCTTTTCATGGTCTCAGCAGTGGAACACTTTGATTTGTCTGCATGATCTAACAGCTTTGCTGAGCTCCTTCCTCTGTTATCAGCCTCCGTACAAGGATTCACACACACACATACAACACACACAGATAAGTGCATACACGCTCACATTTCATTCCCTCAGTTTTTGATTGAAATCTTTTTCTAATAGATAGTGTGAAGAAATCAATTCTACACTCCTATCAAATCTGAGCAGCCATGCAGCAACTTCTGACAAGTTTCCGTCTTCTCTCTGTCATGTTAATTGCACTGTCATTCATTTCATGGCTTCCATTCCATGTTGTGACTTATATTTTCTTCTTTCAGTTTGTGACCCTTGCACAGTTCTGAAGTAATTTTCCTTAGCTGTCTGTAGTGAGAATCTGCTAAAGAGAAGGTTGTGCTAAGGGAGTTGTACCACTCAGTCTTCTTTTTATTTCTGCCTTATTTTCCCAGTGGTGAGTTAATTGTCTGTTCAGGTGTTTTATTAATATTTTGAATGTTGTGCAGCTCTGAAGTCAGAGCTGTCAGTCTTTTGCAGCATTACAGAATATGTGAGTTGAGTTGTGAAGAGTTTTCATATCAGCAACATGGATCACAAAACTATATCTCCTGTGAATCATAATTTTAGCAGTATCTCTAAATATTTAAAGGTTAATGCGTTTTGTTTGTTTGTTTCATTTGTTTCTTTTTATACTTAAAGAGAGAAAGATAGGAAGAATTTAAATTTTTCTATGGATAGCTTAGCAGGAAAACAAATCTTACCTTGTAAAAAAAACCCCAGTAATTCCAGTTTTCCATCAACAACCAGGAAAGAAGTTTTCCACCAGACCATGTGTAAATGTGTATTTTTAAGTTTTAAACCCAAGGAGGAATATTTCATAAGTTTTTAACATGTGATACTAGGAATCTGTCATACAGCTCCCAACAATTAACTTTGATTTTCTTACTGTTGTAGCTAAAATCAGAACTTGTCAATGTACTTAGTACATACTGTTCTTAGTGGGTAACCCTTCATTCTCTACTTGTTCATTACTTTCAGAGCGTAGGTCTGAAACTAATATCAGTTAAAAAAAAAAATCTGAGTATAGAAACTTGCTTCTAAGTTAACATCTTTGTTCTGCAGTCTGCATTCTGCATTCACCTCCATGTATCACATGAGCCTTTTACACTGGTTTGACTTTATACTGAAGGTGAAGATAAATTGACAGAACTTACATTTTTACTTTCTCAGATGAATTAACAATTCTTCAGCATCATGATCCTTAGCCATTTATTAAGAGAATGTCTCATATGAGTCACAATAATCACATCAGACATTTTTAGATTAAAATATGCTGTGAAAATGCCCATCTATTTTTTCTCCTTCAGAGGTAGAAGGAAATGTTTCATGTGCTTGCCTGAGGTTGTCTGGTCAAATACAGTTAACTGTTCAGTGACAGCTTTCTCGTATGACTGAAGGCAAGTCACATATATTACCATATTAGTAAAAAATGTGTAGTTTTCTGGATTTTGAGAAAAGTTATAGGCTAAATCTACCAGAAAAGGCAAGGTGATAATTAAGACCATGTAAATACAGAAGTGCATAATTTCTTTTTCCTTTCTAAAAGCTTAAAGGATATCTGAAATCCCCCGTAAGACTAGATAAGACTAGTAGACCCTTAAAACGAACTTAAAAATTTACTGTACTGAATTAGAACCTTTAATAAATAAATATTGTAAAAATTATAAATCCTCAGTATTCAGAAAAAGTGAAATTTCAAACTTTACATTTCAGATTTCAGAAAAGTATGACCTGAACAGCACTCTGTTTAGAATTATCCTTAACTGACAAAACTTTTTAGCTATTCACCTGTGGGTATATCACATTTGCAGTTTATGCCTGGCACATAATAATGAATTTCCTTCATGAGTTATTGACTGAGTCATCTGAGAACTGAGATTTCAGCTCATGAGAACTGAAATGACTGCAGCATATCAGCAGGTGGCTTGAACTTCACATTGCGTCTGCTCGGAAATCAACCCGAGTCAATTTTTGCTGTGGTCTTAGATCAAGAAAGGCAGCAAAACCCGAAAGAGTGGTGAGTAAAGTAAACTGGGTAATTGACATAACTATCATGTAGCCCCTGTCAGGTTCCTGCTACAATGCTTTGAAGCTAGAATGCTTTACCCATTCTTTCTTTGTGGCAAGTGAAGTAGAAGTCTTAAATGGATTAACAGGAGCTTCTGAAGTTTGTTCTTTCTTGTCTATTTTTCCTCACAGTTTATTGGCAGAAGAACCTAGGAATAGCCGTGCCAGATCATTTAAAAACCACCATCAAGTCTGGCCTGAAAATGCTGATGGTCAATAATGGATATGCAGGAGAGAGCACAGTGTTAAGGGAACCATACTATAAGAAAATTTCAGAGCCTACTTGTTCTTTTGTACCTATGCTATCACTCTACTCCTCTCAATATCTGTAAAACACTATCACAATAAAATCCTTTGCTCCATAAGGTTGTTGCTGATTTGTTGTTTTTGGTTTTTTGTTTTTGTTTTTAATATTTGCTTTTTGTAGGTACAAATGACCACAAAAGGAATCAACTGTATCTTTTAGCAGAAATGAATGGCACTATGCATTTCTTCTTCATGTGCTAGAACTTTGTCACATTTGCTATTTCTTGTTTCACAATGATTGTAACCACAATCTTAAAAACGTAAAAGAAGATGAACTGTGTCTTTTCCACCTTAAAACAGAGCATGTAAATATACTTTTAGGAAGTTCAGGTCAGGAGGCGGTTCACCTGAAGGCTGGACAGGACAACTAAAAATGAATACTCAGGCTTTCGTTATTTTAAAACAAATAGCTGTCTTACAAATGTACCATTCTTAACCATTAAAGCCTTTGCCTTATTATTAAGAATTTGGCATTTTTTCAGTCCTGTGTTATTAATAAAAGGTTACTTTTCTAGTTTAAATCACACCTCTGAAAATTTTCAACTAACTATGCCAGACAAGTGCAGAAGAAATTAATCTTGCTAGAGAATTTGAACCTTCTGTTTTGCACAGTATGCAAAACTTTGGCCATAGTAATTATCCCTTTCTCTCAAAAATCCCTGATTTTTAATTTGTATTTCAAGGAACTTAAACTAAGAAATTGAAGTCCTTCCTGAAATGTCTTGGTTTTTTACAATTTTTATTCAGTGAGAATAGCACAGCACAGGAAACTGTCCATAATATTCTATACAGGTTAATAATCTGCCAAAAATGCATGGGGCAGGTCTCCCTCTCCTGACCTTTTCTCAGAATGGTCTCTAATGAGAATGTCCCCAAATCTAATTAAAGAATCTGAGTAGATCAGGGTTTAGACATAAGAAATTTCTTTAACTTGAAATGTCCTTCTGGTGCTTTGAAAGACCTCGGGATTTAACCTTCCAGAAATGTCACTGATCCCTGAAATGAGGCGAAGATATTCATCTCCTTAGAAAAAAACTTAGGGGAAACCAGCTCTCTTTATTGACCTACATAACTAAATCAGAGGGAAAAAAAGCTAGGAGTACCGAATCAACAAAGTACATACTTTTGGATCTGGATATTTCTGTTCACTCTGTTATCATTATGACTTTCTAATATAATATTTTCTTCCATATAAAACATGTCTAATTTCTGAAAGGGAAATTCCATTAAAATCAAGACTCATATCAAAAAGAAACTAAAGAGACAACCAAAAAGGCAACATATTAGCAGGCAGCACGAAGATTGCTTCAAGACATGATATTAGAGGCTCAGAATGCTTGTATAAGAGTTATAAAAAAATATTGCTTGAAAAGCTGCAATGCTACTCTGTTTGACAGCCTCTGAATGCCTGCAAGAGTTACTGACAATGCTTGGAAGCAAGTTTCACAAAAAGTGAAGTTAGATTGAGTTCCCTGTGTGTATCTGGGTTTTCCTCCTACAAAAGCTTGTGACACAGAATACTCCTTCCAAAATATAATTAATACATAAGGCTGAGATTTAGGTTGACAATGATCTGGTATGCTGTTCAGAGAAGCTAACTTATACTGAGAAACTTATATCTACATTTATATTATTGTATGTGAGAATCTTCTGTTTTTCTCTTTTGCCTTGATGAAGAACTACTGAATTATTTTGCTTTAATTTGTAGTGCTAAGATATCTTCTATAAGCAGATTATATATAACACAGAGTATACTGTATATAAATGCAATCCTATAAAGTAAATTCATCAAAGTGTAACTCTATTGGGACAGAAGCTTAATAAACTCAGCAAGAACTACTTAGAAGACTGAGACAATATTAAGATAGAGGGAAGTGAGAAATAAAAGGGAAAAAAAGAAAGAAAGTGTATTTTTTAAGTATAATAGGAAAAAAATGGTGATTTTCTAGCTGATTTACAAAAAAATGTTAGATACTATGGATTAAACCAAAATATTTTCTAGTAGTTTAGTCACCAACATCCTTGTGCTTCTATTATATTTCTAATACGAAATGGAAAATGGTTATGAAAAGAATCCCTGATAAGAATAAATATTGTCAGCAATCTCTTCTTTCATTGAACATAAATTTCTTAGAAATTTCTGAGTAATTATCTTTCTGAGAGACATCATGTTATGTGATGAATTGTTAAGTTTTGTACAAATGTCTGAAAGTTAAATCTCTGTGTTAGTCTGAAAATCTGATAAGTCTTCGTTAAGTAAATTCCAGTTCTCTCTCAGAGGGGAGGTTAATAACTTCCTCATCTCAAACACATGAATTTATTGTCAAACTATTTAGCTCACTGTTACTAAGTTTCAAACAAGAGCGAAAGAAAAAATATCCCATTAAATCATTTGTCCTGAAAGTGCCTTTTAGATGATAACACCTAATGAAAAATAGACTTTTTTAGGTTAAAAAAAGATTAGCTGTAGCACTATAAACTTCTACTTAAGCATTTTTTGAAAATGTAAAAACTTTTACCTCAGAGCTTTAGTGTCTATGAAATAATAATTTAAAACCAACTTCATTTAACTCATATCTTCCTCCTTCAGTGTGATGGCACTTAATAATTTGCAAATTGAAATAGAGATTTAAAAGCAGATTCTAGTCATGATTGACATGAACAGAAAAAAAAAATTTTTTTTTCCTCCTAGAATATACCCTGTATAGACTACAGGGAAAGTATCCTCTCACAGTAAAAATATTCATGCAAATGATTCGGTTTTCCCTGAAGAAGCTCTTTTGGTTTACTTTCCAATGGTTGTACACATGGACAGAGCTGTTATGTGTAGTTTCAAAATTTTCAACTTTATAATGCACAATGTTACATATACAGGCTTAGATACATCTATCAAGTTCATAACTATTATACCTATAATGCTGGATAAGAAAATATTTACAAGATCCCAGGAGGAAGAGCTGTACCCTGGTTACATCCCAGATTCAGGTCAGGTCTAAAAGCACATAAAAAATCCTATGTATGGCCCCTTGGACTCCAACTACCTCCCCTTTATACTTACACTTTAATTGCTGTAAGGAAGAGATACAAACACATGAACTACAAGGCAATGCAGCAGGTTTAAGAGGCGTCTCCAAACCGGTTATTCAGTGAAATAGAATTAGGGGGCATTGAGATATGGTTGCATGTGTTAGCAGGTAAATGCAAACACCTAGGCTGTAGAAACTACAGCCACTGTAGTGACTCCTTCGTGGTCAGATTTTGACATTTACTTTTGAATGACCTTGTTGTATTTTGTTAGGTATTGTTCAGCTAGGTCTACATGTGGTTAAACTGAATGTTATGAATAACCTGATGTTGCTTTCCCTTGCCAGTCATTAGATTCAAAGTCTGTGGGTTCTGGAAGGTTTGGATTTTTTTCCAATTCATTAGATAATTAGGTTGGATAGTTATAAAAGTCAGAACAACACCAGCCTCTAGCAATGCTTGTCACATATATGACTCAACACAAATGTATTTTCTAAAACAAACATGATTTAAAACAACATGGCGTTATTCCCCAAATGCAAGATGATCTCCAAAGTGAGTTTCTTCCCACCACGTTGAGCTTTTTAAAGAAAATTAGCATACTTTTTGTTCGTTTTTTTTCTCTAGAGTGCAGTTGAGGGGATGAGGGATGGGTTGATGTGTCAGTTATACGCAGATGTGTGGAAAGTTTCAAATAATTTTTGAAAAGGAAGGAAATAATATATTAGCCTGTAGAAATAATTTATCTTCTAATTCCATATATTCAAACTTATTTTGTCTCTGATTCACTTTCATATTTTTGTTTGCTTTCACATTTCATCTTCTTTTTTAATTTTGATTTACTTCCTACTTTATTTTTGTTTATTTGTATCTTTGAGTTGATCCCTTCGCTGTTTTCTAAATGTTGCAAATTACATTTTCCACAAAGACAGCCAGTTTCCATTCATCCCTGTCTTTTCCATTACACCCTCTAAACTTTTCCAAATAATTAAAATTAAATTTTTGGAATTTAGAACTAACTTTTCAAAAGAGCTTATAGAATGCTCTAATGTATTCTATAACTAATTCTAAAAGTAATTATATAGAATTTTAGAATGTTTCAAATACATAATCAGCTTTAGATCAAATGTAGTTAGTCAGATCTGTTCAAATTGAAATTGTCCCCTTGTACACACCTGCAGAGCTTCAGAAATGGAACATTTTGGTCTTCCATATGAACTCCCTCAGTAGTATATTTAGAAGTCAAAATGATAAAATCTTATGTTTTCATCTGCAAATATGTGCTGAATCGTTTGGTGATGCATTCTGATTTGTTTCTTCTCTAGACAATATTAATTGTTCTATATATTATTATGCTCTCTAATGTTTAAAAAAAACCCACAAAACTGTAAAAAAGGCATAATAGCATAATGTGACCATGTAGATTATGTAAAGACAGCCTAATTGCGACTATTGTTTCTGATTTGTACTATAGTTCTACCCAGATAAGGTAATGATGCTAAGAGTTCAGGTGCAGATAAAATTTTCATAAAATTTGCTGTATTTCTCTGAGATTTCATCTTTTCGCTAGACAGGACGATGAGTCAAATTCCTTCCTCAGTCTGAGAAGCCTTTGGAAGTGTTACACTTGTCAAGTTGCATTTCTATTTCCCCATGCTTGTCACAAGAATGTTCATTACGCATGTCCTCTTGTGTCTTCTGTGCTTCCATATGGCATCACCAAATAAAGTGCAAATTCAGCTCTGTCATGGTTCTTAGGGTCAGATTTATTTAGATTCTCTGATTTGTAAGCACGAGTTCCAGTCTCACCAACTATTTATAGGTACATTTGAAAAACAGCATAATGACATAACGGCAAAACAAATATAGGAAAAATCTTGTGCAAGGTAAATGTCTAAGAAGGGGTCAGAAACTGTTGATCTTTTTTCATTGATCTAGCTCTCTGTTTTGTTCTGATTTTTGCTCATTTGCTTTTAAAATGACTAATGCCTTCAGCTTTTTTACTTTTAAAAAGAATGTTGGAAGCACTTGAACTTTAAGCCTGAAATAACAGTATGCTTAAATACACTTCAAAGCTTACTGCAGCTAGGATGATTGTCACAAAAAGATTGATGCTAGCTTGTAGTCCAAGGCTCTCGTCCTCCAAAAGCCTACACAACTTTCATCAGACCTGACATCTAATTCTTTTTTTTTTTCTTTAAATACTCTAAAATGCCTCAAATTCTGTGTATAGCTCTTCCCTGGAGTACCTGTGACCTCACAGTAATGATATTTTATCTCAAGTTTCTGTAGTTCAGTAGTTATACCATTTGCTTGAAAAATAGATTTCAGTTTGAATGCGTATCTCAGCTTATTTCAGATATTTTTTCTAATTGTAGGAGAGCTATTTTACATTGCTTTATCCTAGATACTAGTATTGCTAGCCATATTCTTACTTTAGTAGGAAGTAAATATTTCCCTTTTATTCTTTGCACAGAAAGACTTATGCCATGAAGGAGGAATAAGAATGGTACATGCTGGAGTTTGTTAGCCAGTACTCTCTGATACAAAGTTTGCGTTTGTCCTCAAAGTGGTCAGACAACAAGGTCATAGGATAGGAAGAACACCTTATTCAGTTACGGTCTTTTAAAAAAAAGATTGGCCCCTGCTTTGACTTTAAAAGAAAGCTTACCTGAACAGCTCAAAATGAGGAAGGAGATGGGCATGCAGCCGGAAGAAAGCCTGTAGCCAGGGTTACGTAGGGTTCTTCATTTCCCTTTACCTTGGGCTCCCTTCTCATTAAACTGTCTGCTGTGACTCTGGCAGTTGTTTCTCAGTTGAGGTTCATGGGGCACTTTACAGGATTCAGGACTTTGTCCTTCCTGGTGAGGTGAGACTGCTCAGTACAGCCCTTGAAATCCCAAATCAGGGTTCTTTGTCCCCTTGTGATTTTATTATATTTCTCAAGATTTCAGTGTGCACTGTCAACACTCATAATTAGTATTAAGAAAAGTATGGAAGCATAATAAGTAGCATCTTCATCACAGTCAAATGAATCTCTAAGGAGTACCAAAGACCACTGCCAGTTAGCAACAGGCCTGGTATACATTTATCTACCACAGCAGTTTCTCTATCCTTATCCCCATTTCAACAGATATCTTCTCTTAGTTATGTTAATATTGGGAGCTTGTTCCTGTGCTCCTATTCTTTTCATACCTTCTGTTCTTGAAGAATAGTTGGCACTTGGGACTCTTAAGGAATATCCCTCTTTCCGTCCCATTAAATGTAATGTGTTATGGTATGTATGTTGCATCCTATGATAGAAGCCTTTATAGAAGGCCTTTAATGTACCCTGGAATGGGCTGAGAGAGAGGCAAAGCTGACGGCTCCAGATTTCTCTGAGATTGCTTCTCAATAAGAAGTAAAATACTCCTTTAAAAGAATGCCTGGTTGGAATATAGTATAGTAATTTTCCTTGGGTTTTGGATATATTAATAAAGACTGAATTTCAAACACCAATATTAAAAATGTCTACTCTCTCACTTATGACTTTAAGATGCTTTTAAGACACTCAAATATAATTTCCATAATTATTTCATTAGCATATATATGTGTAATGTTTGCTGCTTTTCTGCTGTCACTCAGTGAGAGTTTCACAATCCCAGGTTCACAATTTTCTGCATATACTGGCACAGAGACTGGCTTGTACAGCTATGAGGTTATGATTCATTCTGGTCCATGTTGGTAATCCAGATATTTTTGTACCAAGAATTTTTATATATTCTGGGTTGAAGTTTAAAAACAATCATTCTTTCAGTATGAATGGTCATAAGTGAGATCAACTGATGTCAACATGAGAGATATGTAAATTAATTCTGACCATATTCGTACGTATAAAACCAGCATCACTAAAAACTAAGAAAGGTAAGATTAAATGAATCATAGTTTTCTCTTCTCTGCATCAAAGACCCACAAAGGTCATATTTCACTTGCCAATTTTTACCTTTAATGTTTTATTTATAGCTATATTCATACACATACATATATTGGGGAATATGTATGGGAAAAATGTATGTTATGGTTCTCACAGAGAGCACCCTTCCTTTAAGAATAATTAATCAAAAGGGCAAAAGTTCACAATGTTGCCCTACAGTAAGACAAATCTAATGCATAGTGTACAGCAGCTGTGGCTCTAGGGAGGTGCCCATCTTGCACAAGTAGTATAATGGGGTTCTTCCCATCTATTAAGTCCTGAGAGACTACCTGATGTAATAGTTAAAAAATTGTTTCTATCTCAACAGCCTAAAGGCATCTGTGTGTTTGCATAGTCAAAACACCTATTTGCATACACAATTATAATCACCGATTGCTTAAATTTTCATGTAATTACATGCATGTCATGGGCTTTCACCATTGGAAATAACTGAGAACCAAAATAGCTGTCAGATCCCCAACATTCTAGAGGTTACCTTAGGTGTTCAGAAAGGATTTTATTTGAAGACTCTTTTTTTTCCCCTAAATTGGGAGGCAGGGTGTCAGTGTAAAAGAACCTTCTAAAAGAAATTTTCTTCTTCAGGAAAATCACATGATCACTAACCATATAAGGGATGTATTTCTGTATACAGAAATCCTATGAATAATAATCCTATTAAATAATCCTGTACTTTGCTTCTGTGTTCTTGACTTCCTTTAATCTGATATTGAGAAGTTTATTTGTATTTCTGGAAAAGAAAAATGGAAGAATTTACCCACTCTAATGCAAGGTCCACTCTAGCAGAATTTTAGTTACCTTTTCCTGTTTGATTTTCCTTTGTTGCTGTGATGTGCTTCTGATATTGCTTGAACCATTAAGCTAGAAATATTTCTAGAAACTTATTTTCCATCTACGTGTGCTAACATTTTAGCCTCACATAAAAAGGAAGAAATATCCGTCATAGCAATATGAGCAGGATTCCATTCTCTTTGAGAGACTTGCAAAAACCTACATGTCACATAGAAAATGTTCTGTTCCTTTATCACACTTTGATGTTAGATAATGATTTATTCATGAGTTTATATAGCCCACTGTGATTCCCTGAAGATGTGCTTAGGGTGTATTTATTCAGAATCTCACAACTACAGTAAGTATAGTTAAAGATCTTATCCCTTAGTGTTATTAACAGAAGGAAGAGTACCAAAAATTTGTTATGCAAGCATGGTTTACGGATTATCCAGGTTTATGAACTCTTTGTGTTAAGTTTTATACTCACATAAAAAGGTCTAAATTAATCTAGTCGTGTAGGTCTGACAATCTGAAGGTAAAACAAGGTGAATTTAACAAATAGATTGGAGAAATGCAATGTAAACTGGCTGAAATTATTCTTATAAATAAAAAACAAACAGGAGAAAATCAAAATAAAAGATCTCTCTTTCAGCATGATGCAATGTGTTGCTCTTGTCCATGCTTTGGAAAAGCCTATAATGTTATGACTGACATGAAAGTGAATGCTGTAGGAGTACTGAGGAAACGTAATATAGCGTTAAAAGTAATGTAATGTTAATATTTGATGTTGTCTATAGGGAATTCCAGTGCTTTGACCTGTTAAAAAGAAGGCACAAATTTTGAAAAGTTGGATGGAAATTTGCAGATAACAGTTTAAAGCAAGAGTAAGTGAACGGGAAATGTCCATTATTAACTATGCTGGCTTGCTTTTTCTGGACAAATTCACAGTGTAATGGAAAAGCGACGATATGAGTTTTTTAATCAATACTTTGAGCATTTGGTACAGAGTTACAATTTTTGAGTAGCTAACCTGAAGGGGATCAGTTGATACATTTGATACTTTTATGAGCTCATACTAACCTTCAACTTCTGTTAAGATCGAGGATGAGGAAGGATACCGACATTCTTTCAAAATCCCTAAATATGCTTCCCTAAGGGACAGAAGTCTTTTACTAGATCACTTAATCTTTATTGACCCCTTTGGTATTAGCATTTTACATCAACGTTAGCCTATTACCTTTATACTAGCAACAAAAGCGTGAGGTCTTTTGACCCTAAAGCGCCTTGCATAAAGAGAAATCCTAAAAGTTATAAATATTTCTTGTAAGGAGAAATGAAGATCAGAAAGGAGCCAGATTCAGAAGAGCGTGTTCTCTTATCTTTGAAAGTATATTGAAACATATTTGAAATTAGGGGGCTGATTGACTGACAGATCCTTTTAATTTCAGAAGCAGATAAAACAAGTCATGTCTAATACACACAAGTCTTGAATTCAGTGTCACATCTGAATGCCAGGCAGAAAAGCCTTTTTCAAGTGCATTCAATGGAGAAGACTCAAAAAATCTTTGATAGAAGTTGAATCAAGCCCCTACTCATCTCAAGAAATGAGTTCAGTGTTTCTGGGGCAGCAGTGTTGGCTTCACCAAATAGGAGATATGGTACAGTCTTTCTAACATGACATCGGCATAAGCAAAATAAAGTAACATGCTTCTTAAAATTTCAGAAAGTAAAGGAAGAAACTTTTTCTTTGTGAGGTTATGGTTAAAATTCCCATATATGCACAATTACTACAGAGTTATTTAGGGAATACAGCACTTCTTTCACTGCACTCTAAAAAGAACCCTGAGGTATTACTAGTAAGAGATCATGACAATTGTATTAGGCTTGTGGACAAGATCCTCCACCTATATAATTTCAGAAAATATTAGCAATGACTTCCATAGTATACCATATATTTTACTGAAAATTGTAATATAATTTTGTGACGAAAATATTTACTATATTCTGGTTGCCCTTTAAAATGATTCAGCAGCTTTAGAAAAAGGGAGCTAGCATTCAGTGATCCATTGTCTTTCTGATGGCAACCAGAAATGCTTTGTGGATCAGCATTACACTGTGTATTAGAATTAGACATCTTTGACTGGAAAGTATGATTCTTTAAAAAAAATACTAATGCAGAAATTCATACTTTGATCCTTCACCTAAGGTCCAGATACAGGAAAATACGTGCTTCAGACTTAATAATATGCTTAAAACAGAACATATTTCTCAATGCCGTTCTTGAATACAATGCTTTTCAAAATCAGGGCCTGATAAAAAAGAAGAATCTATCACAAAAAGCAGACTTTTAAAATAATTAAATGTCAGATGAGAGCTATAGATATTAAAAATGACTATTTCTTTTTAATTTGTTTGGAGGTAGAAATAACTGTGTTGATAGTTCTTTAACTTTATTCCAAAGCACATAATGAGCAATTATATCACACATGATAGATTCAGCAGTGAAATATTATCAGTTGGCAGCTGGGTCTTTTACAAACATAACAGAGTATGAACATGAAAGGGACTAGAACTAACCATCTGCTGAAAAAGACTGCATTTCAAATTAAAAAAAAAAAACACACAAATTTTAGAATGCAATTTATTTTACCTCTCCATATTAAACTTCTGGGACACACATGAGAAGTATACACAATGGGTAATGGATTATAAAAAAAATTGTTAACTTGCATAATTATACTCAAAAAACAGTTTCAGTTTCATTGCCACTGCAGTCTTGATAAAGTCTTTGCATGCTTTAGATGCATACTGCATAGATTCCTTATTGACTATAAAGAAAGCAACCCATATCAATTTGACAGCAGAATTTAACAGTCCAGGTACTACCAATATTATTTAGAACTGTGGAAAAATACACTGGTCGCAATCTAGGATAGGCATTCCTTTTAGGTGGAACAAGAATCCCAGCTGCCATTTTGCATGGCAGGCAGCTATCACAAGGTTTCCAATATGAACAAAAATTAAGATTATAAAGATTAACTAACATCATTCCCTCCTTAAGAAAGCAGAACAATGTTGAAGATGGTGAAATGAACTTTTGCATTTGCCTCAATATGGCACCTTGTAAAATTTTAAAGAAAGTGCTGTTATTTAGAATTTAATAGAAGAGAAGAATTGCCAAAGAAAGCATCAGTCTAGGGCAAGACTAACAGGGAGACAAGTATGAGCAGTACAGTATCCTATGAAGAGTAGCATTCAGTTCATGGTCCTGATGTTGAAAATTCTCTCTACACATACAGCTCTCTCTTCTCAGATTTATATTCACTGGCTGAAGACATCCTCATAATTGTCTCATTCAGCTGATGAAAAGTGCCCTCTGTGTATGTCTGAATCTGCTTATTCAAACCTTGTGCATGACCTTTGTAAAGTCTTGAACTTAAAATCACCCCTGATTTCAGTTCTTGGTTTTAGCTTTGAGATTAAATTGTAGCTTGTTGTATACTTAGCAAGTGTGCCTGACATTTATGATAAATAGAGCCCTTAGTCTTTCCCAGGTCGGCTTGTAAAGAATGCATGACAATGAAAATGACTCACACTTAAATAACACACTTTAAAAGTCTGACGGAACATGAATGTTCTATTCTGAGGTCACTGCACTTGTATAGTACATATAGCACTTCCCACCCTCCGTTCAAGTAAAGCACATATAAATGATTCACAGAGCAGCATGTGATCTTTGATAGAATACAAGGCTTTAGCTCCATAACAAAGCAAATTTTGTACAAAAATCTCATCTGCTTATTTAGTTTGCATTTGATGTGATATAATCACTTTTCACAATGGCATTAGCAGGATTAGAAATTTTCTTGAGGGCACATTCTGAAATTATATAAAGCAGAGCTTCCAGGTCTACAAGATTCCTGGAAGAAGGACTCACTAAATTATAGGCCCAAATGCTCACAGTATTCAGTGCCTTCATATTTGCATACCAAGCTAGTAACAGCTGGAACTAATTTACAAGGATATTGAGCACCTATAATTCCGGTTATAGTCAGACTTCTAGTGGCTGGCAAACTGAAAATCTGGCTCTATGCATATAATCGTCTGATCTTTTTGTAGGTCTTGTGTGACCACCAATGAGTCTGCAAAATTTCAGCATCCATTCTATAACACCCTGGTAGCTGGTTTTGTTGTTTTGGTGGTGTGTCCTCATGAGTGAAGTCAGGTAATATGCTATGATTTTCAGCTGGCGCTGCAGCCTGCTCTCTGCATACTCCTGAGTGATCGATGCTCAGCATACCTGAGAAAAGTGTGGAAACAGTAATGGTTCTCTACTCTAGTGCCAGCACCTGATCCAGGAAGCAGCTGAAAACTAATTCATCCTTACAATCCTATACGGAAGCAGGAGGATTTGTTTCAGCTTGGCAGAATCTCAGGTGCTGGGCAACAACGACATTTCCTTTCTCTTCTCACTCTGCCCCAGGGAAACCACACACCCAGCTCTTCCAGCTTCCTAATAAACAACAGTTCTCCTTCTGTGCTAAAGGTAGTACACCTGTGTGATGTCTATCAGGTGAAGGGTTGATAGGTAGACACCTGAGTATCTGAAACACAAGTCTGAAATTCTGTTGACATTTTTACTCCTGGTTTGTGGGATTTTCCAGTCTGTCAGTTGTCATTTGTGTGTAAACATCTATGAATGTGTTAGTCATCCTGCTTCCTCAGGGATGGATTTGAACCATAACTTTATGTCTGTGGAAGAATGAAAGCACAACATTTCCACCATAGCTGTAATGGTGTGGCTTTTTTTAGAAAAACAGCTTGAATGTGTCTTAGATACTACGCTACTCTTTTTTTAAGAACGGCAAACGGTGCAATTCTGCCTCAGAGAAGAGAAGTTGATTTTATGCTAGGCATGACTGTCTACATATCTATCTCCACCAGGCAAAAATAGATTCAACCCATCAACAAGCCTTACAACACCAAACCTACTATTACCCATAGTTTTCCACTAGTAGGTAACTATCCTATCTCATTGTGAATCGTTATGGCTGGATACTCAGCGGGGAGGACGTTCCAATGGACAAGCGTCTCTTTCTTGTGGTGGGGAGTTAAAGAAACTTCACAGTGGAATGCTTAGCACAAATAACAGAAATTCCTGTAGAAGAAAGATGGCAGGAAAAGGAAGTTATCTCTTTCACAAAAAGTTTCATTAGAGCATTAAAACTGAGCAGGCTTTCAAGCAATTCCTACGAACCGTCACTGTCACCTTGTAGTGAAATGCCCTTTGGCTAACAGAACGATGATTTAACTCTTTCCTGAGAAAATTAAAACTACGTGAGAAAAGAAAAGCTAGAAGAGTTAGCAGGAAAAGATAATGTTAAGTACTTTCAGGAGGATGAATTTTTAAATCCTGATCTGCATAATTGGAAAGAATAAAGCAGTACTGTCCCCATGCCCAAATCTATTTAAATAATCTTGTTCTAAGACAGCACTGAAAATATATGAGGTCTTCTGTACTTAAAGTCTCCACTATAAAGTGCTAGCAGCACTGTTAATGAGAATCCAAGAGGAAGATGATAAAGGTGTTCATACCTGCCTGATATTTTATGACTAAAAGCATTTCCTTTGTTAATGACAAATTTTATTTTATTTTTATAGGACCTGGTGTTCAATAAATGCATAGACAGCACATGTCAAGTTTAATGAACCTACCATGTTTAATAATTAAAATGCATAACAAACAGTATGCAAATTCTGCCAGAGATGATTCCTGCTACATCCTGAAGCAGGAGATCAGAAAAACACAAATACTAAATGTCTCTTTCTCCTACTTTTACTCAGAGATTCATGTAAACATAGGATTCAGATTGGCTTGAATCTTCCATCTGAAGCTACATTAAACAACATTCTTCTCTTGAGATCTACAAAAGAAAGCATGTTTCCCACACACAGCCACCCTTCTCTGTTATCAGAACAAACCTCTGATCCTTTGAAGTTTTATCTGAATAGATTTTTTTTTTAAGAAATACAGCTAATGGGCCTAATTCTGCTTCTTTGTCTGTGTCTGAACCCCACGTCCACAGAAGAACCTCAGATCCATAGAAAGATCTGCACATACTGCCTGAGACAACTTCACCCTGTACAAGGATCACTCTGTTTGATAATCCTATATTTCTGTTTCAAGATTCATCTCCATAATTGCTTTTTCACCAAGACATAGGGTGGTTGTATCTTCTTGACATGATGCTGCTTTTTCCAGAGAACTAGTATTCCCTTGAAACCTACTGAGCTGTTAAGCAGTGGGCATCCAATTTCTAAGGGATGATATTCAGAGGCTCCACTGCTAATTGAAAGGCAACCTAAAGAGCCATCAGACAGTGTGAATTTACTGTTGAGGGTTCAGAAACTCCATGACCATATATTCTTAACAGACTCATTTACTAAGTAAAAATGCCCAGCAGAACCTGATACAGCTTGTATGCTGTACGGCTGGGATCTTCACACCACACACCCTCATACTTTCAGCTGTAAGATCAGATGGTCAGAGGTACCTGTGTGTCCCCAAATCTGTATTACAGTCAAACATGATAAATGTCTAAACAGTAAAAAAAACAGTATAACTGTAATTATGAACAGTATAACCAGATCATCTACATCCATTCTTGTGATAGGACACCACTGGAAATTCCTGTTCTCTAAGAGCTTCCTTTAAAAATTAGTCCAAATCTTTTGCCCTCTACCATAAAGTCTGTCAGATCAGTATTTTTCAACATAATCTATCTACCATTATAGCATAATGTTCCACACAGCGTAGGGGCTTTCTTGACAAAAATAGCATCTGTACACCAAATCTGGCCCTTCATCTAATGCAAAAAAAAAAACTCCAAACAAGCCAACAAACAAATAACGCCCAGGAACCCACTGTTAAAAGGGCTGAGGGTGGACAGTAGTCTGTACTGACACAGAAAAAAACCTAGAAACTAAGGCTGACTACATCCATGGATCACACCTCAGATAAACACTATTTTAAATATTGCTGCTTCTTATTGCATATCCATAGTTAGGTATTTTAATACAACCAGAAGTATATTGTCAGCCTAGCCTTTTCACTATAGCTTCTATTTTAACCTGTAGTCATAATCATATGAATCTGTAAAATGCTTTTAAAAGATCCTAAAAGGTAGCTAAGAGAAAATTCTTTTATACCAAATAATAATTTGTGAATAGGAAATTCCTAAAAGGAGATTGACACTGAAAAATATGTAAGTCTATGAACTCCAAGCATTAAAGCACTGAAATGAAGAGCCATTGAAAAAGCCTATAAATAGTTTACATACCACATTAATAATAATAATAATCAAATAAGCAAAAAATCTAAACTGGTACAAAGTAGCCAATCTTTATTGATTTTAATGAGTTCATTCTGATTATCATTTAGTATTTGCTCTCTCCTTGTGCCAGGAAAGGTTCTTGCCTGTGCAAGCCAGATGTGTTTGGTTTTGGACTCAGACCCTAAGCTGTTCATCAAAAGAGGATCATTATTTCTACATAATTGCTCAGATGGCTGTAAATGTAGCACCATAATAAGGAATCTAAAACTGTTACAGGATTTTTCAGACTTAACTCTTCAATGGATATTTAAATTCTGGAACAGTTGGTGTCTATGTTCTTAAGTTTACATAGAACATAGGCCCACATCTAAAGCTGTCATCCCAAAAGGCACCTGCTGAATGGCCGTATAACTGCAGAAGCACTTAAATGCCAAAGGTCTCTTGCTCTATTTTATGTTGAAACTGTTCAGAGCTGTCTTTAGCTGTTTTCTCAGTAACACCAAAGTTTCAGTATTGCTTAGTAGACGAATTCATTAGTGAGCTTGTGTTGTGTCCCCAGACTAGCTGTTGCTATTCCTCACACTCTTCTGAGATTCTGTTTTTGCAAGGTATCCTCTGAAACGGGCAGCTGATACTCCCTTATTATATGATATACTGAAAGCACCTCCAGCCGCTCCTCTTGGAGGTATATCAAGGTGTTGACAAAAAAATTAAGACATTTTAGGCTTGAGAGAGAAAAGTATGAACAAGAGTGAATATGTACATGTTTCCAGGTTTATGAGGGAGCAAAAAGGAGATAAAACGAAGTTGTAGAAAACAATGGAAGGAACAGAAAAATAATTGCAGAAAAAAGTTTACATGGAAAGCCTAGACTGTGGGCAAAGAGCCAAATGGAACAAATGGATTAAAAGAGGGAAAGAATAAGAAAGAAAATATAAAGTAAAGTATGAAATGGTTATTTTCCTAACAGAAGAAAGTATGCTGAAAAGGGGGACATCTTTAATTCTGTTTGTAGCAATTCCACTAGTTGTTCTAGTTACCAAGAACTCATATAAGTTCTCTTTATGCTTTAATTTTTTCATCTGGATGAAATGAACTAAACCAAACACTTTATCTGAGATAAAGTGAAAACATATTGATATTTTTTAGATATAAATAATTCCATTAATATCTTTAATGGAGTTGGACACGGCAAACTAGGGAAAAAATCTCCTTATCATTATTATGTTGTCCAAAACATCATTAAAAAACCAAAGTAGATATGCCAGTGAGAGTTCAAACTTCACATTTGTACTTTCTCACACCCCAGGTAATAATGCTGTTGTGAGCAAAAGCAGAAAGTCTGGTAAAGAAATTCTGATGTGAGTAGTCTGAAATGCTGTTCAGGAAGATCTCTTTGGGTTAAAGGTTTCACAAGTCTTCCCCAGAGCAGCAGAATCTATTCAGTCTTTAAAGGGACTATATGACCTGAACAGTCTTTTAAGTTTGCATAGGGAAAGAAAAAAGTGTTACTAGCAGACACTCATCTGGGCCAATGCAGGTGCAATAAAAATGGCTATGGGACTGACAGCTTGATCTCTTCCATATCTTTTCACCATGAACTCGTGTAATTCATTTGGCAGCACTACACCATGACCTTTTTAGCCTAACAGATAAATCCATATTTGCTTAACAATTCCTTTTTACTGCCAGGCCCGTGGCTGGAGGGTTAAGGTAAGAAACATCAAACACTAACAGCCCTGTATTTAGTCAAAAAGATTAATTCCATCTGAAAAAGCATGGGGCAGGGTATGCGACGGGAAAGAAACCGGACAGGAAAAACTGCAGAAAGTAAAGGTGTGAAGAGGTTTGAGTTCAATCTCTGACTTTCCTAGATGTCTTGAGTGTATCAGACCACTCAAAGGAACTGAACAGGATAAAGACAGTTCAGGAAAGTGCAGGAGATGACACTTTTGGCTACAGTCTGAATACTAGGATGTCTTAAACTGAGCTTTCTGCAAGTGGAATTGTTAAAGTCAAATTTTGTGGTTTCTTTCTGCTGAAAATAGACAGACTCGTGTAGGTGGTGAAAGTATAATCCACTGTGAAAAGAACAATGAAAGAAAATATCTTGGCCTGTGTTCCCAAGTTGGCATCCAGAGCTAACCCAAAGCACAGTAAAGTGCCCTTAATCTATTCTCATTTGATGGAAAAACAGCAATAATTACCATTCCTCTTACTATCACCCAAAGCAATCTGCCCTTCATATCTGAGAAAAAGGTTAGCTATATCATCAATTTACTAAATTGGTTGGTATTAAAACTACAAAAACATATATACAATTATTCCCAAAGTCTCAGACTGACAAAACAGCAAAATGTTTGGATACACTATTTTTCACTTTGCGTCTGAGCTAAGAGGTTCTTCTGACAAAGCAACTTTGTTCTCAACCAGTTGTTGGTCAGTCGAGCTCCTACAAATGTAGTACAGTAACTAAGACTGATACTGAGTGGAGAAGGATGAATATTTGTATGTTTCTCATCCTTATTTGCATGGGGTTTGTGCCTTTAAGTAAACATACCTTCAAAGAATTCAGCCTATTTCAATATTTTTAAAGGAAATTATATAGTTTTGATGTGAACCTGAGTACTAAATTTTGGCATCTGACAACTACAGAACAGGCAAACTTTGCTTTCCTTCTCTAATGTATAGAGTTAATTTCCCACTATAAGTTAAAACAAATGAGTACCTAAAATAATCCTGAAAATCCAGAACAGTACCTTGGGTTGGCATTGTGTATACCCATCTAAGATAACATGTAAGGGTAGTCCAAAAATCTTGGAAAAATACTTTGGATTTGGAAGTATTTTAGACAGTATTGAAGGAAGAAGAAATGCAACTATAACCTAGTGCTGGTGAAGAATATTTTCATAGGCTGCAGAACATAAAAAACACCAAAGAAACTTTTCAGATGGTAGTCTAGAAACAGGCATGCTAAAAGAAGTGATAGGATAAAAAAGGAAGATAGTGTTCCATTTGCAATGACTTCTCAAAAGGAAAGGAGCAAGACTGAGCAGCTGCAAGAAAAGAACTTAAAAGATAAAATGGATTTATATATAAGTGTTATAATTTTATAACATTTTTGTGAGAGTCCTAAACTTTATCTGCAAAAATAGTTGTTCATAAAGTTCATCTGTAAAGATCTTTATAGCAGTTTTAATTGAACTTTTAATTAGGCTGCATATATTATTGAAAATGTTTCCACTTTGATTATGTGTAGAAAAGTGTCTCTTTGCCCATGTAAAGAGACCAAATTGGCATTTGCTTCCTATCTCCTTCAGAGCATTCAGATAAGGATAATTGCATTAGTTCCTGTCTAAACGATGTTTCAGACTGAAGCCCTAGGGCCAAAGTACTGGGTCTTAATTGGCTGCACTACCTAGTCTATTCATGTAGACAAATTAAATTAATTACAATATTTTGAATATGCTTCAACAACAACTTTTAATCACAAAACAAGGAAAAAGCCTCTGGAATTCCACTGAAACTTAAATATAGGCTGTATTTGGAGAGTCAGCTATGGTACTTTGTATAAAAGACTGATTTTGAAAATCAGAGGGAGGGGAAATCAGTTCTTTTTTATTTTGGATGGGTTTTGCCAGTAGAAATGCCAGTTTCATGCTGTTTTGAACATCAGATTCTTGCATTATGATCACTGTAATGTGCTATTTTTTTCTACAGCTCAACTAATTAGCCTATTCATAAGGCAAGTGTCTTGTGGTTATAATAAACTGCACCTGCACACTTGACCACTCCTTTGACATGGTAGTCCTAAAATATTGAAAATAAATATAATTCACAATGCTGTCTACTTCTGTGAATTTAGGTTTTGCCAGACAAGTGGTATAGCAAACCATCATTTTTACGTAAATATCTGGAAATGCATTTTTTCTGTTCCTAAGAGACATTTCCGGATATCGTAACAGGTAGATTGTACCTAGCCAAAAAGAATAAACCCTTTTTAATCAAAAATTCTTATTTAGATCAGATTAAAAAGCGTCCAAATTATTGTCCAGTTTTTAATATGAAAATTCTTGATCCTTTTATTGTTAATGTATTTTTATTAACTATAACAATGTTTTAATTTTCTTTTTAAAATTCAATTTCTTTTTAAAATTTACATAACAATGTGAGACAATCTTAGCCTTGTTTTTCATGAAAGCAAAATTTATGTAATCGTCCTACATATATGGGAAATGTTGAGTCTTTCTTTTAATAACACGTTAATCTATTGGTGCATTTCAACCAAACCTGGAAGCTGGATAGAAGCATCAGTGACAATAAAGTTTCTACAAGTTTTCTAAAAGATGATGGGTGAAAATCTTCATCTGTCAGACAGTTCAAAAGGGAAAGAAAACTTATATATGACCTAAACCAAAAATCTACAACTGCCAACTATGATATCATTGGCATCAATGCCAATGAAACCAAAGACATGAGCCCATAGGGAATGTGTTTAATTTGTTTTTCAGCTCAGGGAAATATGTGCTCTCACTTTGGTATCTTGACAAATTAACACATGCATTAATTTTGAGGAATGCAAAATCAGGATTTTTATGCTAAGAAGATGACAGGTGACTACAATGCTGAAAGTCATATGTTTCTCATACAAAGCAGACTGAAAAAATCAGGCTACAAAAAAATTATCCTGAGTCTGTTCTGCCCCAGAGAAGTTATTCTCTCTATTAGCTTGTCAGAAAATATTGTGAAAAGTGCCAAAGCACAAAACAAGAAGGAAAAAAAAGCACAGTAGCTCAAGAGGAAAATGAAATTTGGTTATTGAGTGGATAGGAATAAGGATTCTGGAAAAGAGGTGGAAGCCTGAGTTACAGCCTTCTTACAGCACCACTGATCTAAAGGTTAGCAAGCTATAAGAGTCTCAGAGGGGGACATGTCTTAGCAGTATAACAAGAAGAGAAAAGTGAATGCATGATCTTAAGTGGAGAACCCTGTTTTCATTAGCTAAGGTTCCTTTAAAAGAAATAAGTATAATAAGGTAGGATAGTAGACTTATGTCTTTATAGTAAGTCAATCAGGTAAACAAGCCTGAACAGAAAAGTTCCAGTTAAAAAAAAAAAAAGCATATGAAAGATTTAGTATCAGAGTCTTATTTTCTTTTCCTTTTCAGGTATGTGGCACTACATATGTAAGCAAGCACCATACAATGAGTTTCAGGTGATTTATCCTTTGTTAATTACATTCATCATCAAGTGCACCATCTTCCCCTTTAAGTTAACCTGCTCACTAACTATCAAAACTAAGCTTAGATTTCATCAATGTTCCATCAAAATAATTCTTATTGTACTGAAAGGAATTCACAGACCTAGCTTAACATTTATTGCTTTTATTTCCAGCACTAACTGCAATGGATGACTCCCAGTAGTGTCTCCAGAAATGTGTAACTAATCAGTTTTATAACCATTACAATATATTCTTAACAGCTTTAAGAGGTAGCATCCTTATTCTGCAATTATTGTGGAGAGCTAAGCTCAAGCTACCCTGACATGTAAAGCATTCACATTTCAGTTGACTAATAATAACTGGTCAGTTTAGCAGAAATCTCAGGAGAGAACCTATCCAAGTCCTGTAAAAGCACGCATAAAACTCTTTTCACCCCCAGAGCTGATCACAACGATGAGTGGGCAACAGTGAAACCATCGGGACTGCCTATTTCACACCTCTAGATCCTTCTCTGACTATAGATCAGAGGCAAATCAGTTCTACGCTGATTAATTTAATTTTAATCAAAGATGGGCCCAAACTGTCTCCTCCTGTCCTTGTCATTTACCATAAATACATGATACATAGGTAAAACAGTGAAAAGTACACATCCTAAACCAAACTTCTGTGACCACAAGTGGTTTTTGATGTGGACGTTAGCACTTGACAAATAGTGTTCACGGCATGGTATATTTAAAATGTTCAGCCTAAAAACTGTATCAGAACTATGTAGTTTTCTTTAGAAGTTGTGAAATGATTTGAGAGAACTGACTGAAATTACTTATTTTGTGCATAATGGTTACAGGCATTGTAAGAACTTTAAATGGGCCCATATTTTAAATAAGTGCACGAAAATTGCAATTATACTTGAGAATGGATTCATCTCACCAAATTATACTTATTTAAAAGTTAGACCTCTAATCTAAGATAGTTATCTATATTCTCTGAAATAAATCAAGAGAGGGAAACATACTTTTCATTCTTTTTCAGACACATTTTAACAAGAGGATTGCATTTCACTAATAAAGACAAAAGCTTAAATTTTGGACAGCAAAAGCTAGGTGAGATAAATTTTACTCTACGTAGGCAAAACAGACTACATAGCTATAAAATAATCCTAGAAAGAAACAAACAAATTAAGAAAACTACTTCTCAATGAACAAGTAAAAATTTCTCACTTGAGGAAAATCACTGTATATTATGTCAGGCAGAAAAACTACACCTTATGAAACAAAAATATAGAAAACAGTTTATATTTGAAGGACCATATTTAAGAGGTTTGGTTACACTTGCAGATTACTTTTCTACTAAAAAAAAATTATTTGTAGGAATATTTCAAACAATAAATCAGGGTTTTTTACTAACGTTTTAGGAAGAGCTTCAAATTACAATTGAAAAGAAATAGGGCAATAATTGCATATAATGTAATAATGTTTAAAGCAAACTATCTATTCAAAGGTATTCATTACGTGACATTCACCAAATCATATAAAATGAATGTAATAGCTCCAAATCCTAAAGGAATGACTGTAAGATCGATGACACTCGTTCTGATTCCATAGATATTTCCTGCTCTTGACATAACAAATAAACACTGCAAAAGGCAGCTTCTAAGATCTTTTGACCACCTGAAAATGTCAGAACTTATTTTTTGAGAGGTAGATTTCGATCTTTCTGCCTGCAAAGAAAACTTCAAAATGAAAAAACTTGAAGGTGGAAAATCAAAGGCAAATAAATGAAGCCCAGAAGCCTCATTAAAACCTCATCACTTTTAATCCAGTCTTCTGATAGTAAGATACCTCAGCCCTGATTCAAATCTATGTGCAACTGCAGCACTGAGCAGAACATTGTGAGTATAATCTTTCCTTACTTCCGTTGTAGCAGAATCACCAATTTTAAAGGCATCCAGCAGGAATAACACAGAGGGGCCTGGGAGAAAGGAGCACTGTATATATATATTCTAGTGCCTGTTCCTAGAGTTACTCAAGTATTTTTCGCCAAGGACTGGGAGTTTTGGAAAGGTGAATTGCGAATCTTTTCAGGATGCAAAGGGAGTTAAACTGCCATTTCCTACATCCTGAATGCTGTACCAACTGAATGGCTGAATAAAGTGAGAAGTTACCATGCTCGTGGGATTCAATATGCACGTTTGTGCAGATCTCACTCTAGGATACCTATGTCTTCACTGATTTAGAATTTATACATCTTACTAAGCACTGTGAGCCAGATTCCAAAAAACTGAGCACTGCAACACAGAGCTGAAGACTCTTCTTAGATCTTGACTTCAGTAACCATTTCATTCAAAATTTTGAAACAGAAAAAAAATCAGTACTTGTTAGAGCTTAGAGTGGTATGTTAACTGGAATAGACAAAATCTGGGCTTAGCTTCAAATATAAAATTATGCAAAAGGCTTTGAAGCTGCCATTTGTTTGGCTTAAAAGGCATTCAAAAATGAACTGCATCCTCCTGATAATAAGTTCCTTGAAAAACTTCCAATCCTTTTCTTATGCCAGCCAGGCTGGAATATTAGTATAACAGAAAATTGTTTCATATTTCTACTTATGGTATCGAACAAGCCTGGAAGTTTAAAATTACATTAAACTAATGGAAACAGATAGATAAGTGTGCTGGAAGAACCATCAAGAAACATCAGGTTTCCTTGGAAACAAGCAGGTCCCTCTTCCCAATTTCCTTCCAACCTCTCAATGTCAAGTGTATTTGAAAAGTCCTGCTCCCCTCACAGGGGCGGAACTTCTTCCTGTTACTCTTGAATACCTAATTCAAAAGAGAACAGAGGTAAGTTTCTAAGCTAGGAAAAGGAGCACCATAGTCCTCAAAATCTGAACTCTGCACCCAAGGATCGATGACAATGAACTTATGAACAAGCATGGAGTAAAGGAGGAGGAAAAAATACAATGGGAAAATGAAAGATCATCTAAAGTGAATGAGAAACAAAAAAAGATGAAAAGTAAAAACGATGCAGACACTCCCGTCCCTTGCCAACTCAGTATAAAAAAAAACAAAAAGAAAAAATATACAAAATGAACATACATGCCAATTAAGACAATACACATTCTTGTAAACAGATAGATTGAATATTCAGTGCAGTACAATACATAAGTGGTCTCAAATGTTATAAAATGGCAAACACAGCAGGTGATTAAGTAAAAGTAAGGCTATCTGGGAACATGATTCCAGTGTTTTTTCCTGTTATTTTCTTTGCCTCTGAAAAACAAACAAGCACTAACCAGTTGGAAAATAGTGACTGTACTCTATTTTTTCACTAATTTCTTCTTTTTTGCAGTTTTCAAAAAATAGAAATGGCAAAAGAATCAAATTGGCAGAAGTCAATGGGTTATGTAACACAAAAGCCAAATATGCTGCTGTAATAACTAAGGATTTTAGGACAGAGATAATATCTAACTGCTTTATGAACAACAGTAAAAGAGAAGGAAGCAATATTCAATGAATTATTTGTGTTTGTGTTTCACTGCCCCACTGCTGTGAGAAGTAAACTACAAGTAAAAAATAAAGGACAATTATCAAGAAGAATTACATTGGATGCTCTGGAAAAGAAAATTCACAACATATTCCCCCCACAGTAGTGGGAACTCAACTGAAATGTCTCTGGTTTAACACAGCACAGCAGCACAAACTCCAAATACCTCTCATCTTTGAGGATTCAAAAGTAGAGCTATCCCAACAGAACATATAATCTTCAAGACAGAGCCAAATGCAAGCTGAATATAGACGTATTCACTGTATTGGACTTTTGTTTTCTTAATTGAAGTTTTGACAAGTAGCTGTACAAAACTGGTAGTGAAATGTGCTAGAAAACAACCTGGAGTATGTATTTAAGGAAAAGCAGAATAGAGAATTTGGACTTGCTGTTTAATGAATAATTTTTTCCCAAGAGAACCTCTCTTTGATTAAACCATTGAGAAATAGTTAAAATTCCAAATACATTCTTAGATGCTAAATTAAACATCATGAATAAAGATTTGGTCCTAGTTATGGTCCTAATCTAGTATTCAACCATATAAGAATACAGTTGAGTATCAGCATTCATAAAATTATCTTATTTGAACTTCATAAGGTTATTTGTGAGTGAAATTACTCTTTTGTGTTTCTAAGAGCAGGCTGTATTCCTTGCCTATAGACAATTCATACTGAAATTATTGTAAATTTGACCTAGCATTCACCATGTGGTTTGTTTTATCTTTAATATAAAGTTATTAAGCATAAATCTTAGAATTACATATTAATAGGTAGATGAAAGAGGATATGGCATTGTTATAAAGTTATATCAGGAATAAATACCAGTAAGTATTAGATATTAGATATTAGATAACTATCATGGTCCTTTCCTTCAGTAAGGATGAACAAGGCTAAGAGGTGGGATCATAAAATACAATTCAGATGATGCTATGTAAGTTTAAAGTAAACCCTCCTTCTGTTTTCTTCCTGCAGAAAGGGCTGCAAAATATGTTTTTGTATTAGGAATAACTTTCTAATCATACTGAGATATCTAACTAACATTAATATCCTTGAGAATACCATTCCTAAGCAATGAGGTATGTCTTTGCATAGATAGCAGAAAAATATGAATAAGAAGGTGTCTTTCTTTTAACCTTTTAAAAGAGAAGAACAGAGCAGACATTAGCAACAAGTAGTGATGTTACAGTCTCTGCTCATTTCATTGTTCTAGTCATTAAAATGTGGAGATCTGCAAGAGCAGTGAAAACTTATAATCTAGCCACGTGTGTGCTTCTAACTGAATAGAGGATACGCTTATAATATCTATCCTTCAATTTGCATGTCAGGTAATGATGTCAGTTTTATACTGACAGTTAACAGGTATAATGTGGTGTTAATCGAACGACCTTTCAGTTATAAGTGATTGAAGAATTAACTTCTTCAGCCTTAAATCACATTCTCACTGAGTAAATTAAGTGGAGAGATATCCTTCCAAAGTACCTGCAAGCCCTGTAGCAGTACTAAGAATCAAAAGATCCAGCATTCTTAGAGATGAATTATTACTGTAGTTTCTGGAACAGCAAGGATATGAAAAGAACAGCAGACTAATTACTCCACTACTCTTTAAAAAAAACGCCCAATACTCAAAAAGCAGAATAGTGTTACCAAAACTGAATACACACATGCACGCAAAAAATCTGAGAAAATTTTTAGAACCCGGGGTTTTTATTTTATTTTAGCGCAACATCTTTGATATTTACTGATTTCTCCATAAACCATGGTTATGAATCCAGATTATTTCAAATCAGTAAAGTTTTGGTCGAATCTATTGCATCATTTCCTAAAAGTAGGCTATTAAATTAGTATAAGTTCTGTTTAAGAATAAAAAATAAAAAAGAAAGAAAACTAGAAAGAAGTGACAAACCTGGACTTACAGAATGTGCGTGTTCCAGGTACACCTATGCTGCCAGTCAAAACACCATCTTTCTGCTGTTCTCAGGGCCAGCTTCTTATCATTCACTCTCTGTAACACTCACATACGTGCATGTAGTGAATTCAGTGTGAGCTCTGGAGCTCCCTGTTTGAAAACAGTGGAAGAAGACAGAGAGCGATAAGCATTTTTTCTTGTGCTATTCTCAAAGGAAGTGTCCTGTGCAGTACCAGGAGTAGCACAGTCCATTCTCCCAGATCATAATGCTAATACCATGTCTTCCTAAACACAGTTTACAACAGAAAAAAGCATAAACCCTTCCCTCTTCTTTTTTTCCCTCTTCTTTCTTGGTGGACATTCAAAGTGGACTTCAGCCCACTTTGTTATCAGTTATTTTCACACCTTACCTGACTGGTACTGACACTGGGCAATTCTCTTTTCCCTGAAGCAATGACGTTGGTAACTAAGGTCCAAACAAGCTGTCACTATGCTTTTAAAATAAAATAATAAAATCCAAATCTGGCTTTTTCTAGAAGTTTATCACCATCACATGGGAAGGCCAAATTCTCTGCATGTTTCCGTACTGGATTTTTATCAGCCTGAGCTCAGTACAGGGTAGTTTGCAAACACCCCCTCCAGTAAAAGTTTCAAGCATTTCAAAAATACTTTCAAAACTATATTTAATTCTTTAAAATCACTGGGATCAGCATTAAGAAATAGAGTAAATGTTTTGCAAGTATGTTGTAGGATTTCTTATGCTAAGAAACTGGTCATCTTCAAGAATATATCTTTATATTCTTGACTTGAAGTCATCATTTTGTTTCTTGGTTGTTTCTGCACACCAAATAAAAGTTAGATATTCTATCAAAATGTCTTGCAATCCAAAACGTTTGGATACAAATCCAAAAACTAGTAAATATTTGCTTTCATTGTACAAATAATATACACTCTTCATAATATTACTAGATGTTCTTGATTAATTTCTGACAGACAACTGAAATTTCAAAGAAAACTTTATACAAGTTATGTATGAACTGGAATGCTTCACAGTTTTTCTGCAGCTAGAATGCTTAGAATCAGGGTACACTTATTTTCAAATAATATTATAGTATCCTATCATTCTCATAACAAACCAAAAAAGAACAAAATGAGGAACAAAAAAAGGAAAACAATAAAGAACAAAAAGAGTGGGAAACAGCAGAGGGAACACCAAGGTCAGGAGGAGGACGAGGATGAGGTGCTCTGTGGAGGAACAGATATCCACGCTGCAGCCTGTGGGGAGGACCATGGCAGAGCAGGTGGGTACCTCCCAAAGGAGCTGTTACCGATGGAAAAGAGCCCACCCTGGAGCAGGGGAAAAGTGTGAGAAGGAAGGAGCATCAGAGAGAAACCTTTACATTCTTTAGCATTTTGAATGTTTTCCAGTTCCTTACTGATTTGAAGATCTCAAAATATTATAGAACATTTATTTACCAAGCTTCAAAACTGTGTCATATTGATAGCTATAGGCAATAAACTTCCAGGAACATTGTCACTCTCTACCTCACTTGTTAATAAACTGTAGAAGGACACATGATACTCTCAGTAACTGTTCGTGTCTCTGGACCACTCTCTTCATTCTTGCTCACTATGAGCAGTGTAAGTATATAATTAAGTATGATATATTCAAGGTCCTTTCTGCATATCAGAAATCCCAAAGCATCATTAATTGGAGTGAACAGAGCATCTGGTTGCTTGTGATCTTATAGTTTCAGTGTATACGATATTTAATTAAAATAAATGCCCTCCCTCCCTCTCTCATAGGGGAATTAGCTCATTAAAATTTTCAAAAGTGAGAATCAGTCCTCCAGCAAACATTAACATTTGGGAAGGAGCAGAAGAGAGGGTGGATAAAGCAGCCTGTCTTCTGTATGTTGTACATTTGTCCCTTGGTGCTGGATGACACTTCTACTGCTTATTCATCTTAACCTTGAGGTAGGACTCTGATGTTCTCTTTAAAACTAAGTTGATTTACAGTCCCTTTTTTAATCCTGCGTCATGGTTCTTTTGGATCCTCCAGTTAAGTACACAGACCACCGCACAATTGCGCATAAGTCATTTAGTTATTATGTACCTAATTAGTAAATATTAGTAAACTTGACAATCTTCCACTGTCTTAAGCACATATCTACTTACTCACTAAGTCCCTGGGTATTCTTTACTTGTCTCCATCATGATATGGATACCCTGTCTCACGAGGGAGCCTATATACACATAGTCCATGTGATATGAGTTCTCTGAATGCTTCCTCATATAAGTGGTTTTTACATGGCTAAATGGGGGTGTCTTGGACTATAATTCTACCAAATCCCTTGCTGTCCCTGTGAGCTGTATATGCATTTTTTATGCTGGGTTTTGCTTCTTCAGCTGGCATCCCAGAGAGTCCTTATCCTTTGTTCAGGAATACCAGGATTCCTGCATATCAATTGATACCAGAGAGTTGAGGAACTGAGATGTCTTTGTCCCTACAGGCTCAACTATCAACCAAACCTGCACGTTTGACCTTGAGAGGGTGGATGAAGGAGCAGGTGGTCACATCTGCAAGACAATTTCTCAGATTTCATCTGGTATAGTCCAGGTAGCCAAGCATAATAGCCTGCATAGAGTTTGCTGTCATTTGAAATACTGGAACATTACACACCTGACCTGTCACACTTTCTGCTTCCATCTCACTGAGCCATGTATTAAACAGACACACACAAGATCAGTTTGCCTTTACTGATATCAAATAAACCTGAAAATGATGTTCAGATAGAAGATGATCTAATAAAATATAAAGTGCAATGGTGTCAAAGATTTTGCTCACTTTTGATTGTACTGATATAACATGACAGGAACTTTGTCATTTTCCCTCAGATTTGACACAGTAAGTAAAGCACAGCACAATTAGACATTTTTATTTTACCTAGGGCTTCCACAAAATATTAAATGTTAGGAGTTGCTGAATCTGGTATCCTCATAGAGGCAAGGACAATACCACAAGGTCCAGTCATTCATAGAGCTGAGCAGGTATTCCCAATAGGCATTCATACAAACATACATAAACAGCACAGGTGAGCATGGCCAACTTGATCAATACAGAAACTCTCAGCACTTGGGCTAATGTGAACAGCACCAACCATACCATCCTGGTGCCTGCTCTGACTGGTCATGATGAAGATCCACTTGTGGGAAATATGTATAATGAAGATCCATTTGTGGGAAATATGTATAATGCAGATACCTCTGCTAACTGGCCTTAGACACTCATTCTACTGCATAACTGACTCTTGGATCCTCTCGCCTTCAGCTGCTTCACACAGGGACACACACATGCAAACAGGTCTCTCAGGCTCAGACCTCCTGGTCCCTTCAGCAGACAACCCGCAGACCCTCTGGTCTGTCCAGCATCCATCTGAGGTTAATTGTCACTCTGACACTTGGCTTCCAAGCCACTCACTGGCTAGTTCTGCCTGATATTCACTGGTAACCACACACTGGCAAGTAGCCACACAATTCAGACACAGGCCAGTGTCTTTAGTTACTGGCACCACAGGCATATGGCCCTGATAACGCGTGGTCACCCGTCCTGTTGGGGGGCACTCAGTCCAGTGCTGACACCACAGACACACAGGTCTCTATGGCCATGGTGTAATCCCAGTTTCTGGCACTCAAACCCCTGTACACACACATGCACACAGGGCAGAGAGTCCTTCACCCAGGGGAAAGTCAGAAATGGAATTTAACAATAAGACAGAACAGAGAGTGCTAATTATGTGCAGGGCATGGCCAGGGTGTTGTACCAACAAGCAATCTGCTTAACACATAACCAGCTCATTTTATCACTTTACATCTCTATTTTCACACCCTTCTTCCCTCCCAAACCATCCTCATCCCTCCCTCCCTTTCCTCACCTTTGGTTCCTTCCCTAAACATCCCATAACATCCTGTATAATCCCAAAAATGCATCCTATAGTAAATCCTATACCTCTTAATCTGAAAGGTACTGCAGAGCCACTCCCATTGACTCACAGTGATGGGTGTCATCCCCGAGAAAGGGGCTGATACCTCCCCTAAGGGCAGCCCTGGGACCCTTTGGCTAGGTTTCCCCACTCACTGTTGTACCTTGGTGCTCCTTTGTGTGTATGGAGACAAGCCCTTCATCATTAAACTTGACCAGCTTCATGCAAAAAATACACTGTGTTGCAAGAAAGTGTAATGAACTTTGTTGACACAGCTTGGTTATTCTCACTGACCATAAATTTGTACATGATCATAAGAGGACATAACATCAAGAATAAACTTTTTTTTCCTGATATACCTGCTGCAAGCACTTCAAATAATCCAAAGTAATAGGGATTTCCAGTGCTCGCATTTGTATTTGGACTCAAATTAAATCCATATTGATTGACTCATGTTGCAAAATCCATTTTTGCCCCTGTTTATATTTTGGCCACCTATAGTTTTAACTTTTGTGTGAAAAAGTATTTCCTTTTATTTGTTTTAAGCTTGCTATGTAGTCATCTCAGTGGGTGTCTACTAGCTTTTTATTATCTTAAACCTTATAAAGATTTAAATCTTTTCTCCCTGAGCATGTTCACAACTTTCTGCAACATAATGGGGGTCAGCAACTCAACAAATATTCCATTCTAAAGCCTCAAATCATAGGGTAGGTCTGCCTCCCCCCCCCGAAGTCCTTAGACACTGTCGCCAGCTACAGGAGACACAGACAGAACACGGAGGAAGACATGGTGACCATTGTCATCCTTTTTTTCGGTTCCCAGCAACCAAACTCTCCAGCATTTTTCTGGGATTTGAGAACCTTATGTTCTATAAGAGAAAACTTGAAAACCCACCAGTCTGTCCACAAAGCTCTTCGGATAGATCTCTATCCATATGTCATTTTGAAAATGTTTCACGTGTTATAGAAATTTTAAGCATTTATTTGAACAGTTATTTATGACTAATCTCTTTAGCTGGGTCATTTTTCCTCTTTTCCAATGGATATGATGCTTTTTTTCCATGCTGTCCACATACCGTATCTATCCAGGTACCTGACTTGAGTTGTAAATTCCAGTAAGCAGTAGCACCTTAAAAGTTAAGCTGATCTTAGCTCTGCATAGCTACACTATTTGCCCTTATGAACTGACTAAGTTATGAAGAGAGAACAAGGAACATAATTATGAAGTCATGAATGAGGACTGGTCAGAGTTGATGTAAAAGTCAGAACAGCTGGAACATTTGTTGAGTGGTGATAACCAGTTATAATACAAAAAACATTGCCCAAAACTTAATGCACACATTTTCTGAGATTTCAGCTGTTCAGTAAAATTTATCTGTTACACTTCTCTGACTTTCTCTGCTCTGTCACAGCACCAGTCAGGAATGGCATTAAGAAGAGAGAATCAAAACCAATTTTAGCAGTATTTTAAACCCATGTAGAGCCTAAGTGAAAAGTGAATCATGACATATTTGCAGTTCTTTTTTACTGCACATGGTTGTATACAAATGTATATACATGCATATGTACACTCAGGTGCTTGAATATATGTATATATTTTTAATATACATACATATAAATATATACATCTGAACATAAATATTTTGGTGACAAGTATGACTATTTGGAATTTTTCAGTCAGTAAACTGTGTGCTGTTTTTTTGGGACTGGTCAGTCAAAATAATTATCAAGAATGCACATGCACACAGATGCTATAACCTTGCCGTCCCCATCTCTGTCATGAAGCTCTGAGAATTACTTCAGTAATCCTTTAAGGAAGTTTCATGCTGTAGACACATAAGAAGAATTTTACTAAAGCTCAGAAATGCAGAAAAAAAAAAAAAGATAAGAAAGGACTGCAAGAAATAGCTGTTGCTACAAAATATCCCCAGAACAACATTGGAGAGCAATAAGCAGAGTTTTTTCCTAGTGTGTCAATCATTTTGCATTTACTGTGTATACAGGTATTCCATCAAGGTAAAACCACACTGAAGGCTGCATTCCAGCTCATATTCTACTTAAATATTTAGACATAGCTCATATATTAAAAAAAAAAAAAAAAAAAAAAAAAAAAAAAAAAAAAACCACAAAAAACTAGAAAAAATGATCAGGATAAACTTCATGCATCTCAGACCGTATGTTTAGCCTTTTCAGGCATATTCAAAACCCCATTTGGAACTGAGCCTCTCTCTGTCTCTCTCTCCCTCTCTCTGTTTTACAGTGATTTACAGAGGAATACTTGTTCATATTTTTAATGATAACTGTTGCCACAAAGCTTGAAAACTCATTTTTACCAGTCATTATTGTTACTAAATGCATGCAACGTAGGCTGAATGAAAATTGTGCAGAAACATTTTTCAGTAGTAGAGTCGAACAGAGAAAAATAAGTTTCTTCTTTATAGCCATGTGAACAGTCTTACCGGGTGACAAGGGCATCAGCTAAGTGCCCTAGAATCTATTGGGAAGCCCAAGAGTGCCAAGCCCCTGACCTTTCACATCAGGACCATGCTTAGGGCAACCCGTCACTCCCTTACATCCTGTTGTCAAAGGTAGAAAGGCTGAAGGAGCACATCAACATGGCCCCAAGTTTCCCTAAGGTGCTGGGTTGCAATGGTCCCACGCATATTCCCCGCCCCAGAAATGTTAAGTGTATCAAACTTAGCTCAGTGTGTTGTAATTGGTATATAGCATAAAAATGTCTAGAATCCTAGACATTTATTTACATGGCAAGCCAGGTAGTCTAAATTAGATATTAAAGAAAGCAATTTGTGAAGTTATCCTTTCTAAATATAGTCTTTGAACACTAGTTTCTTTCTAGAACTAAAGCATTCAGGAGGTAAACTACCGGGATTCCTACAGCCACAATTTTGCTTAAAAGACTCTCAGTTAAGAGTCATGGTGACATTACATATCCTGAGTTTAATATTAATTTCCTCCTGCCACCGATCAAATCATCATCCCACTAAATACGTATGCTTCAATTAAATATGCAAATCCTGTAGTTGTGGGGATTTTGGTTGGGGTTTTTATTAGTTTCTGATTCTACTAATTATACACTACAGAATGAGAATATTTCTGACATATGGATAACAGTTGAAGACATGACACGGAATAATAAGTTCACCTGGAGAGTTAATTACTACTTCTTTTTGCTTGCTAAGCAAATAATTTACTATGTATATCCATATCTGCACATTTTATCGAATGTAGAAAAATCCTTTTCCTTCCCAAGGACCAAAAAATATGCTGGCAGGTCATAGCTTAATCACGTTGAATTTTGCTAGCCATCATTCCCCCAAGGAAAGTTCAGAGCTGTAATATGGCCATCATCTCAATTACAATGTTTCCCACAGTGTAAAATACTTCCAAAGCCATTTTTTTGCTCACATTATGTTTTCTCCTAATGCTTTCTCCATAACTGCGCCTCCTCTCCTGCTGCAACATCTTTCACCTCACAGGACAGGGACCTTAAGCCACATATGACAAATATCCCCTCACCAGACTGTCTGTTATGCTTCATAGGTTTATTATTCTGTATCCATCTCTTATGAATATATGCTTTTCTATTTTTTGTAATCAAATGGCTATCTTAGCAATGTGAGGAGTCGTCTAGAACTACTTTTAATTTGAACAAACCAACAAGATTAATTGTGCAGAGCCAGTATGGACACTCAATATTTACCGTCTGCCATGTATAAAACTATATTATGTGTCTAAGGAATTACAATACCATCTGTATCACTTCTAAGACTCAACGAATTAATTTGTTGGTTTGTTTGTACCCATAATAAAATAAATGCAAAAGTCACGTTCATCTGTCTCACAGGACAGCAGAATTTCTTGCTTGATTTCTTTTTTTATTTCATTTGCATTTGCATTTTTCATTACAAAGGGACATAAACCAAACACCATATCTGAATATTCCCAGTGTTGTATTTATAATGTGTCAAACCAAAAGCCCAGCCTATATTCCGTATATCCAAACAAACTTCATAAACAGCCCCATCTTTCATATCCTCTTATATCTCACTCTAGCCCTCCTAGTTGTGCTATATTGCTGATGTATTATCACATGTTCCCGAGCAGTTGCTATCAGTAAACAACCAGATTCACCTCACATGTTAGGAACAGTTAGGAATTGTTCTCCTAAATTACATTAATAAATTAGAAAAGAAGTTGAATTCAGATGAAATGTTGAGCAAAAAGATTTGCTTGGCTTAATTACTAGCTGAAATCATTACGTTTAGATTATGAAATCATAAAAACAATGCACAGAGTTATGGGTCATCATAAGAGTTTCTTTAATACCATTTTCCTTTCATTCCTTACACCATAGACCTAGTCATGCCAATAGACAGCTAGGGGATGCCTCACCAGAGAAAACAGTCACAGAAGGATTCCTTCCATAGGATGAAAGGGAAGATATATATAGACCACCCAGAATATGCTTTTCAGTTACCAAAATCCTAAGTGATAACATCATCCCTACAGTATCCATGTTAGGTGCTGAAAAACTGACTTTAAAATAGTAGTGTGAGCTGCATATTATCAAGAACATTTTGAACAGTAAAAAATGGCCTTTTCCCATCTTAATTATATACAACCCATAAAACTGATTGAACAGATACAGTTACATATTTTCAATTTATGTTTTCAAAGACACAGAACTGCTGTGGGCAAGCCTGTGGGTGAATGTGATGCTAAGAAACAGAATAATAAGCATGAGAAAGAAACTACCTCTCAGAAATACAAAGCAAATGACAAAATACAGCATAGATAGAAGGGAGTATCTGAAACCCTATACAACCTGCATGATATTATTACTCTAGAAAAAAAGTGGAGTCCTAAGCTAGAATTCTGGTACTGTCCTGAAGGCTTTGAACTGAAAGGTGTGACGTAAGCACTATTAGTTGTCTTGATTATTAACCTTTCAAAGGTAAGGATGCAGTTCCCTTTTCCATTTGAATTTCCATTCAATTGAAAGGGTTAAAAACTGTCATTTTAAAACCATATGCAGAGATTTCTTGGGGTACCAAGCCAAGGGAAGTGATTCTAGGCCACATGTCCTCTCGGACAAGAATGAAGGGCAATACTTTGTGTTATAGGACACTCTACCCTCAGCATCACCTACAGCAGGTACTTGTAAGTTAATATTATGATCAATTAAGGAAAATGAATACAAATGATATGACATATGGCTCTGGCAGCCGTCTGGTTAGAATGCATGATTGGTCACAAAGCAGCACAGAGTTAGCGAGACAATTAATTCCAGGTTAAGTATATTCTTACAGCTCTACTAGTTTCTCAGTTCAAGGTCTCACAGCTTGTACAAGATCTATCAGACATACAATACCAATTACCAAAGTATGAGGAAAGAGTGAATTCAGATGTTCACACTGTGGTAGATCTGCTGTAACATTACGAGCCTCTCTTGGTAGAAATAACTAACATAGCAAGTGTTTCTTTGGTTGCAGGCACAGTAACTGATTCTGTGCCATAGTCAGTTTGCTACTAACTCCTAGGTAGCACCACCTTTGGGTAATCCAAGCACAAAGCATCACCAGAAAATCAACCAGCACTGAATTTTTTCAAAGGAATACTTCCTCCCTTTATAGGAGAAGAAAAAAGAGGAAAAAGGGAATCTCTTTTGGCCCATCACTGGGGGAAAAACGCAGGCTCTGCTATCATAATCACCTGGGAAGCACTATCAAAATGATCTCTGTAGAATTACACTCTCTGCCCTGCCTAAGCCCTTATTCTTTTTCTCTCTAACAGATATTTACCACCACATTTTTTCTTGCCCTTTATTGCATTCCACAGTTAACTGTATGATAACATATTCCTTAGTTACAGTATTAGCAAGCAGGGGCTTGATGCTGTTGCAAGCATAATCAGTATTAAAACACTAAGTTAATTTGTTGGGTAAACTGCTATAGTCTTAAATACAGAAAGTCCTTAGTACTTCAAAGAATTACTTCATGTATCCCTGTCCTTATTACAGACTGGAATGTCTTTTTTGTCTACTACAAACTTGATCGACAGTGTCTTAGCGTATTGGTATGTTTTGGAAGGTATCACTTATGTTATAGAGAAACTTAAAATCAGCTTCATTACATCAGATGAAAGGCCTATCAAACATAGTATCCATTCTTTGGTGATAGCAAATAGCAGAAATTTGCAGAAACCATTACGAACTGAGCAGGTAGGTAGCAATACTTGTCCTCAACAGCATCCTGGGTTACATCCATGTGCAGTTCAAAGATTTCTTACTTCCCAAGTCATGTTCCTGTAATTAGAGATCTGACATGGATTTTCTTCAGCAAACTTGTTCAGCTGCTTTTTGAAGTCTTGAAAACCTGTAGCACCCACAGTGTCCTGAAGGAAGGAGTCCTTTGCCTTACCTACATATAGAGAGAATAACTTTTATTTTGCTTGTTCTGAATTTATGTCCTGCTAGTTTCAGTTTATCTTTCTATATTTATTGCACTTAAATAAATGAGACACTGTCGTGTTTGTGTGAGGCCATTAAACATAATCTTTTTAACTGCACTAGAAGCAGTAACGTGTCCATGATGTGTCTGAAAAATATGTGCTTATTTGTAATGTGGTTTGGACTGAGAAATACCCATTTAAGTACAAAGCACTCCAAGAAACATGTATATCATTTGACAGTAAATCAATATTAAATCTTGATATCTTTGATACCATTAGAGATCTATCTCATTTTTTCCCCATTTCATACTTCACCTATCAGGTCTTCTGTTTTCTCTCCTACTAATTTGACTTCACTACAACCAGCTGATGGATTTGCTGTCCTTTCTTCTGATGATAGTGCCATCTTCTGATGCCAGTGTTGCTTTTGCTAAGGAGATTAACATACATGAGGCTCTGTTGTCTGCGTTTGCACTGTGAAACTACTGAAACAGCTATCCATCATTGACTGTTGTCTGGTATGTTCTAAATTAAGCTTGCTTTGGATATAACAATGCCTCAGTTATGCTGCAGAGGCAGTCAAATGGTACACAGCCTCTTCTAGGAACTGCATTACATATTAATTCCTGATTAACTATGGACAGTTCTGTCTCTCTGCCTCAAAAATTGATTCTCATCAGTGATAGCAGTCACCTGCCATTCCCGGAAAACTCTGAATCATCAGCATATGCCTTTTGTCCAAGGGTCTTCCTTTTATGATGATAAAGGCAACCTGGAGAAAGATGTACAATGTTCTTATGCACCAGTGTTTTCCATATTAGCTTTACTAAGCCCTCTTTAATTCAGGAACTGTTCCTGCTGAAACAGGTTCTGAATTCTCTGATTCTTGAGTGGGTTGTGGTTTGTTTTTTTTCTTTTGGTTTTGTTTGTTGGCTTTTTTCGCCTAAAATGTCTGTTTTTCTCCCAAAGACTGGGGTTAACTTGTGGTCAAGTAGAAAACTTTCCAGGTCCATGATGCTGAAGCTCATTTTCAGTATTTTGTTCTCTATTACTGGTTTTCAAGCATGTCATCCTGTGCTTTAAGCTAATATTGTCCTGATTGTTAATTCAGCAATGCAATATATTGAAGCTGAGTAAAGCTGTGCAGGAAATCTTGCTTTAATCTAGTAAACAAAGGGAGAGGTCAGCACAAGAAGTTAATCAAGGGCTTATTTCTAACATGAAGTCAGTCTGGTTCACTCTTGGGACCCAATTTGCCTGTGCAGTCAGCTTGTCACAAATTCTTACTGTAAATAAGAGCTCTGTCAGAGTAAACTACTTCCAGCATTAAGCTCCAAGGTAGTACCTAGAACAAGTGTGAATGTGAAGGTAATATTTGCTCCCAAAGCTAGGCCCTTGCTGCCTCCACTCCTCAGCTTCATATAAAGAGAAGTTCAGGGTGTAGTAGGAGTCCTCGCAGAGACAGGTCTTATTTCTCTGCAAATGTACCATAGGCCTCTTAATGCAATGAATAAATGACTAGCACACATACTGTACATCTCCTGAGGGGCAGGAGAATGCAGTCACTGAGAGGAAGATGGCCAACTGTTTTCTGCTTGTAGCAGTCAGGTACTCAGACAAATACAGATCCTGTTTTATATTCAAATGAACACATTCAGAGCTTGATCTGACACATTGCCAGAAGTCCTGAGCTTCATTATCCCCAGACACTGAGAAAAATACTATGCCTCTGAAAGACATCTTTTTATGGTATAGAACAGTGATTATGTACTGGCACTGTCCAATTCAGACAGTGTCAAAGTATTTTCTCTTCCTTTTACCTCAAATCATGCAGGAGGCAGTTTGAGAAGGAGAGGGGAGCTCTGTGCACTCTCGTTGCTTGTTTCTCCATATAGTGTCAGTAATTTGTTGGTATTTAGTTGCCACAAAATCTACTTCATTAAATTAAAAATGTCACTGAGAATTTTGTGTTCAGGTGTATTCCATTTCTGCCATTTGACCTTTTGTAGGTTGGAATATAACTAGCTTGCCATTTTCACAATTTAATTCCTAATTTTGTTCTAAAAGTAATTTCCTAGATGTTTATAACTTTGGTGAAATTTCCCATGCCTGGGATTCTTGTCTCCCTGAAATTCTTTTGAACATTTGAATCTTAAAATTTGTTTCATTGAGAAGTACTAACTGTACACTTCTTTGTAGCAGAGAGATGATTTCAAAGGCATTACTCTGAAAATATATAGTAGAAAGTAAAACACAGTAGGAGTTTGGTTGTCACTAACGTGGAAATGCATCTCTTCTAGTTGATCAGAGGGGAAAAATAAAGTCATCACATTCTGTTAATTATCTTTCAGATATTCTTAAAAACTGTATCAGAAAAGTAAAGCTTCCATATGTATGTAGAGGGTTTGATGTATTTTGTGCTCAAATAAATTGAGTGTTCTGTGATTTGGTAGAAGTTTCAGGTGAGACGCTTGCTTTGCCAATGCAAAATTATTTTCTTGTCTTTATTCTCAGACATACATCAGTTCATGGTCAAAACCTTGCTGCATTGATCCATCAGCCTTTAATTTTACTTTTGGACATTCCTCCGATAATCCCTCCAAAATGCGTGGTTACAAAAATAGGTGTGTTCCCTTTGTTCAGCTCAGTTTGCATCTTTCTGCAGTACAAAGACAGCTAAGAGCTTTAGCAACAAAAATATACTATATGAGTAGTATCCTTCATTACTTTCTGATGTTATTGTTATATGACATCTTTTCCCCATGGAGTATTTTGGGGCAATATCAACTGTAAAACATTTCAAGCACAGGGCAACGATCTAGCAGCTATATAGTATAACCTGCCTGGAATCAGATATGCTCTGCCCACCCACCTTTTTTTTTTATCCCCAGAATACCAAAACTAGAGATTTACACTATCTGTTCACCAGGAATTTAATGAAAATAGATATCGTATAAATCTATTGTGCAGTACCTTCATTGTAGTTAGAGCCAGACATTCTAAAACAAGACCTTACCAAACGTAGTGAAGTGTCCATACATTCGAAATTTGGAAAGAGATTACGTGTTGGACAGGGGGTGGAGCGTGATGACAGGTGATGATGGTATCTTCATAATGAGTTGAAACAGAACCACAGATGAGAAAACCCTGAAGCACACAATCCTGAAGTGTTCTGGATAGACATTCAATTTGTATTGTATTCATGTATTTTTTCAAGTTACTGATATATATTTTTCATATTTTGGGGAAGAACTAAATGAATTTCTATTACCCAAGTTCTCAACAAGGTCTGTAGCTGCTCAAGTAAAATTTAAAATCAACAAAAGCAAGTAACATCATTTAAGGTACAGTCATTTTTTGAAAGCGGAAACCTTAAACATTTCAGGAAATCCATGATTTCTAATTCCGTCAACATCTAAGTATTTCAATGAGCTTACCTGTGTGTGCAAAGTGCATTTTCCTAACTCTAGTTTAACCATAATGTGTTGAAACATATTTTAAATTAATTTATGTCCATTTTATTTGTTTTTGTTTTTTTTTTTTATTTTGTGAGTCTGTATTTCTCTCTTTTTTGGGAGGGAAACCTGACAGTTTTCTGGCACAGTGTTGTTTCAGATGCATGACAGCACAAAAGCACCACAGATGTCAGAACTGTGTCATTATGGAAACGAATTCTACATATCCAGTGCAAACACGCCTCTTATATTCCTTGCTCAAAACCACAGCCTGCTGTCTGCTCCAGCTTGCCCTGAATAATCTCTTAAATTTCCACTGGGTCTTAGGTTGCTTTATGTCTTCACAAATCAGTTTGCTGAGATTCAGTACGTTTTAACCTGGGCACATTTATCCTATAACAATGACTTCCTGTTGTGAAGCAGAACTAGAGAGAACCATTCGTCTGTGTGCAGTTAAGGCCTAGAACGCAGACTGCCACCATTCTCATAGCCCTTAACTGTTTGTGAGCAAAACCCCTGCTTCATGAACTGTTACTCCTCTTTTTATAGTGTAATTTACAAAGAAAAATATTGGGGAGCTCTTTCCTAATTTAATGGACTTATTATATTCTACCACCAGCTGCCAAATAATTTGTAGAGATGCATTATCTTTTTGTGAATGTGCCCTAAGAGAGAGGCAAAAGTAGAAAGGCTGTTTGTTAAGTGTACGGCAAAGAAAAACAAACATTGTCTTCTGGAAAGCAATTAAAATAGATCATCTCTCTTGGGTATGGATTAATTAGCAGAGAAGTACAAGTAGCATTTTTATTTAACCTCACCGAAAAATAATAAAATTATTAATTAATACAATACCCTCAGTCCAATACCATTCAATTGAATGCTTAATCGCATAAGCTCAGCATAGTCCACAGTAAAGGCTGGCTTTACCCACAACACTCAGATCCTCCTCCAGGGTTGCCTTTCAAACACCCTCAAACATCTCTATGCTCACAGTTTTGATTTAGACCTCTCTCCATTTCAACATCTTAACTCAAAACTGGGGTGCTTCCCTTCTTATTCAGGGACCTGTGTTTCTCCCACTCATTCAGTCTTGGCACTTGGCATGTGGATGAAGCTCTATAGGTATTTCTCCGCCTAAATTCCTCTGTAGATTAATTTTGTGTTTGTTCTTAAACAGTACATAATACCTGTCAGGGTGACAAAAATGTCAATGTCTCAGGAAAAAAACGGTGACAACATATTTTGTAGAACAGTCCAGCAACTAGAATACTCATTGACAATGGAAGAGCCCTGAGATTCTTTTCCTGGGCTTAAGGATTATTTCAGATAAAGCAGGCCAATGCGTTTGTCCCTCTAATTGTCTCCCTCTCCAAAGGGACCACCAAAACCTCTACACTTATGAATGTTTTCATTCTGAATCAATTAAGTTTTAATTTGTTTCCCGTAAAGACCTAGCTTCTGGATAACACAACTGCTGGGGAGCAGCCACTTGGCCATCATACCCTACCAGGTAGGGGTTTGGCTGTCCTACCATGACCTATTGGTGCCTGAGCCTCACAATGCCATGTCACATAAAAGAAATAGAAAAATTCCCCTGGAGAGAAGAATATTTAAAAATAATAGATGGGTGTAGAGATGGTATTAATTGACCATACGCTAACATACCTGTCAACAAAGACACTGCCTTAGGAATGTCTGTTGGTTGGCAATTTGTGTCTCCTGGTTTATTTCAAATAAAGATTTTTGCTGGATAGCTCTAAGCATCCTGACCACTCCAAGTGACTGTTGTGAATCTCCCTTTAAATTCCTTAACCTTCTTTCTACTATATATAGAGAGCATGACTTTCAGAGACAGAGGTTTCTCAGAGGCTGAATCACAACACAAGTGGCTGAAATTACTTTACTATTAATCTTGTGTGGTAAATACTATGGTAAAATTATTATACATCAATCATAAAAAAATCATTTAATAATTAATATAAATTACAGTATGGGATAAATTACTCCTCTGATATATTTGCGTCTCATCTATCCCATTCCTTTTTCTTTCCTTGTCGCTCTTTCTCATATTCTTAAACAGCCAGGAAAGAAAATCTATCAATCAGTCACATTTTACTTGAGGTAACCTTTATCTTAAATCTGAAAAATTGCAATCTAATGGATATTCCACAAGTCCAAAAGATAGGACAGATAAATTACCAATTGCAATTATTTGCTTCTTTGTCTCTAATTATTATATCATTCAGAAATGATCTGGCCCAGTCATCTGGTACATATCTTAAAGTTTAAATTCCTGCAGACTAATAAAAGTGAAATGCTGTATGATAGCATGATGCTGAGGCTAAATATCTCTTGAGGATCACTTCATAAATTCAATTTCTGTATATTCTATGTTTCTTTCCTCCCCAGGGGTCCTAAAGTTTATGTGAAAGACAAATGAACCCAAACTCAAAGTAGACAAACATTCACAAAATCCATAGGTATAGTTTGTACTGAAACTCATTATATGCTTTGCATTAATATAATAAAAGAAACATAAATATATACAGAAGTTTGCTTGCTTCTGACAGACGTCCTCATTTACAGTGTGCCCATCATGAAGCAGACAGTTAGTACTATTAGTTTTGCAAAGATTGAGAGGCCTCCTATGGTTGAATTCAGCTTGCATCTGGAGGGAGTATGAGATATGTTGAATTTTTTTAAGTGTAAAGTCAAAACCCTGGTATTTTAAATAAATAGAGTAAGTTAGAAGGCAGAATGGATGTGAATGTGAAACAATTTAAATCACTACATCTGGCAGCCCAGAAAAAAAATAAATGAGGATTATAGAAGATACCTTTCCAGCAGAACTACTTGGAAGAATAAAGTTTTGCAGAACAAAATTGATGATTACATTTCCATGCAAAATCACTCCACCTTAGGTGAATGTAAGAATGACTTTTCAGTTCATAACTCATATTGGAAGAAGTTGGTTCTCAACATTATAAGTTCAGATGCAACAAAGACAATCTTCTTCAATAGGAACACCAACAGGCAACACAGACCATGAATATTGACAGCAAAAACCTGAACTCATTAGAATCAGTTATACTTTTGCCAAAAGGATGATAACCCAATGTTTAGAATGAGTAGGTTCAGCAAACCCATAACTGGACCTCTTATATTTGTAGTAAAAGGCCCAAACAAACTTTGGCTCCCTGCTTTATATCACTTCAGCAGCACGTGCTGGCTACCTCTGTCTACACTCACATCATGAAAAGTTGTTAATAGTGCTGAGTACTGCAGCTTCTAGATATTCAGGTATTAAAAACCACTTGAAGTACTGAGAATCTAGATTTCTTGAAGATAACAAATATGAATACCAGAACCAGTGGTATCAGACATCAACTATTACTTTTCAAAAACAAGTTGTTAATAAATACCTACTGCTATGTCTAAACTGGCCCAAAGTAATTCAAGCATACAAAATTCACAAATATATAAATTCTCATTAAGATCAGACCAAAATGTCTAGCACAGAAATAATACCTAGAATTTTGAGTGATGCAAAAGTGGATTGATCCGTGGACTTCAACAGTTACACTTGTTTACACAGGGAATCTGAAGCCAAAATATCATTCCCAATAGTTTGGCGTCTCATAGTCCTTCCAGGTTTAATAGAACTTATCAAAACTAATTCAACCTAAAACATTTTCTTAGGTCACTGCATTTTATTATACGTCTTTCTTTACATGGTTAATATTTGGAAGATGCTGATAGAAGGAAAAAACAAAAGCCATTTTTTTTTAAGTGTTCTAAAAGATGATTTTATATTTTTTTAATGACTATATTATTCTTCTGTTCCTGATTTTTGTCTTAAAATGCATAGTTAATATGATATAGCAGTCAACTTTTCTTTCTTCTGGTTCATGAAGTCTTATGGAAATTACAGGTGTTGAAAGTATACTTAAAGCTTTAACGAACTTTTGAGTTTATGTCTAATATATTTATTTTTATAATCCTGGATGGCCTATCCTAGCATGGAAAGAGACGTTTAGGTTTCACTGAGACACTTATTTGTATAATATCAGCAGAACTGGATTCAGTAAGGTTAAATTTGATCTTTCTTGTTCAAAAATCACTTTGTATAAAGAAAAAAGACTGGTCTGTTTTGATTTAGATGCATAGTACCTTAATAAAATGTATACAGACTCTTAAAAAGCTGCTGAAAATTGCATATTTATGAAAAAAAACATGCAGTATTATTAATCAACAATACCTAAATAACCCTGATGTGACACTTAAATCTCATTATTTTGCTCTAGTAGGCAGCTATAGTACTTTTCTTGTCCCACTGCTGTAATAATGTATGTATTACTTACAAAGACTTTTCCTTTTTAGGGAAATATCAACTACCTATGTATGAAAAGTATTGCACTACAGTGAAGACTTTAAAAATCTAATTAGAAAGTTAAAGCTAGATTAGAGCAACTCTATTACTTTGTATTTCTTTTAATGAACTGTTTTTTCTCCTTAGATTCCATTTTCAGGGAGCCCAAATATAATGAGGGTGGCAAGAAGGCTTATTATTCTCAACATCTCAGTAATTAATTATCATAACTTTGTTAGTGATGATTTAGAATCCATCTTATTATTTTCAATCAGTAATATAATTAGTGTCAATGTGATTTTTGTCAGGCGAACCCCGTGTTGTAAAAATCTTGAAGGTTTTATTTTTCCACAGTTTGATGTTCTCCTCCCTGCATTTATTTACACATTTATTTTCTTTTTTATTTACCTGATCGGGCCTCCACAAAAATCAAACAGAAGACCCATTTAGATATCTGATGTTACTAATATGGAAATATCCCTGTGACACCAATAACTTCATTAAAGACCCATTGAAAGCTATTGCAAGCAAGCGTTTTTAGCCATAATGTTCTTAAGTTAAAAATTTCAAAACAACACATAATTTTTTTCTTTTTCTTAAGCCAATAACAGATGTTATTTCACAATCACATTATCATGATAAATAAAAAAGGAGGCTGATTCCCCCACTTACCAGTCTGGGTAACTGAAAGCAGGCAAATGCTAAACTAGCCAAATTAAAAAGCATTAAATCATTTCTCTGAATTTATACAGAATTACATCATTATTTTTCATGCCTACATTTTTCTGCCTTGGGAAAAAGTCTGAGTAGAAGTCTTGGTGTGATGTCGTGCCCTTACTGCACGTGTTAATTCCTGTTAGTGGCAGATCTCCTGTGAAATCAGCCCAGCACTGCTCACAGGGTGCCTTTTTCCTTCCTGCACTGGCCCAGGGATTGAAGGTATACATGGAAAAAAATCCCACTGTTGATCATATGGGAGCATCATATCTCATTAATTCAGAGAGAACTGTGCTACAGTATAGATTTTCTTTGCACCATCTACACTGGTGAGACTAACAGTGCCGAGGAACTGATAAAAAGGTCCATGGCATGACTTTTTCCTTGCCCAGCTGGCATGGTCCCATATAACTTCCACACAAGGTGCAGGAGTTAGCTCTGGCCATAGACTTTCCCCGTAGTCAGTTTGGGTGAGACTGGTCTATTTTGGGAGGACAATAATATGGATGCTGCTGTTGTGTGGCAGGTGGACTCAGTGTCAGAAAATAAGCACTTCAGTTAAAGCACAACTAAACTTAAGAAGAAATCTTAACTTCTTTTCCCCATTAATTTAAACTCAGATCCATCAGAATGCTTAGACAGCAAACAAGGTCTTGTTTGCTGTCCTATTCTAATTTTAATAGCCTACAGTATATCCTCTTGATTTTTCTCCTCGAAAGCCAACCAATCTTTCAAAGGTTGGTTATTACATGTTGCTATAAAATAAATTACAAAGTATTAGTATAATTTATTCTTGATGTGATGTGAATACTAAGGACTGAAAGACATCTTGGTTATATGGTAGAGTTTGCCTGGCATAAACGAATAAGGTTTTCCCTTTGTAACCTAATCAGTCTGACTTTGTTCTCACTCCAAATCAATGGAGGACAAATCCTTTGGTCTGTGGAACTGCAGAGATGCACAAGCAAAACCTGTTCCTGTCATTTCACCACAACTCACTGCAGTTACACCCATTATGTCCACAGGGGGAAACTGCCAAAAAACCACTTTCTTGCTCAGGGAAGCTGAGGAGAGTTGCGGGGCTGTGGTTTTGTTTTTTGTAAATAGCCATGTGTTTAGGTGGTAAAAAAATAATTGCCTTTGGTTTTCTTCTGTATTTGTTAGTGTTTCTCTTCAGTGGTTAATGGAACAATAGTCATTTAAATATATACATGATCTGGACATTTATTCATAATACAGATAAGCAGGGAAATACTTATTTGTGTAATCGGTCAACATAGAGTTGTAAGACGAATTTAATTCCTTTTTCTACTTTATAGAATTATTATTATAGCATTATTGTAAGCATTAGGTATTGTAACCAATGTAAGGTAACAAGAAGGAGGCTAGAACAAGACATGAAGGGGAAGGAAATTTGCTATCAACTGTCTCAAGCATTGGATGAAGATATCCTTTGGTCTGCCTAAAGAAGTGTTCATTATTAAGTTTTGCTTTTACTTTTATATTGATATAAAGACCATAAATGTTCCATAAGCTCCCTATCTTTTGTAGAGGTGAATGTCAGACACCTATCTTCACACTTCTTCTGCACTAGCTTCTATTATGTACAATAAGAATTGAGATTTTATTTGTTTTCTCCCTAAAACAACAGTGATTTCATACGGCTAAGTTCTTCATGGCATATTACACATCAAAATTTGGTTAATGTAATACTCAGAAACAGCAATCTGGCATCTTTACTATCTCTAAGATAAAACTATATAGTCCATAGCAAAAAAATAAAACCCAATAAAACAAATTATATGTGGACACCAACAGAGAGAGAATTATTGGCTGAGAACATGGACAAAGGACAGGATGAACTCAGAAAAAGCCCTTCAACAATCCAAAAAGAGAGGGGGGAAAAAAGAGAATTCCTTCAATCAAATCAAATTGCCCCAACCCAGTCCATTTTATCTCATTTTCACTGTGAGATTTTTCCACTAAGGTTTTGCGGGATTTAAGATAATACAGAGTTTAGCCTCAACAATAAAAGAGGCTACTACTGCTTTCTGTGCTGGAACTGCAAAATAATCTTCTAACTACCTTTGTCTAAAGATCAAATGACACCTTCAACTACAGTATCAGCAGTGTAAAACTGAGTGAACAGCTATTACACACTATTGTTCCAGGAATGCGTGCATTAGTGTCCCTAAGGGTGTATTTATGGGGATAGACCAAATGATTCCAGAGGAGCTATAACTGTCTTTTAAATCGATGATGCATGCACTAGGGAGTCCCTAAGCACTCATTGACAGTGTCACGCCAAACAGCTCCCTTGAGACCTGCACTGAGGGAGATCTTCTATTTTCAGTGGTAAGCAGGGAACCTGGCTACAGCACCACCTCTGTTAAGCTGCAGTCACCCCAATCCTCAATATGAGCACTGAATGAAAGATTCTACCAGCAAATGTAGATTCTGAACCTTACCTTACTGTAATTTTCAGTGTCTGCTTCATAATACGATTCAAGGGAGTAAAAACAGTAACATGAAATTTTGGTGATTTTTTAATTAAGCAACACTTTAAAGAAATGTTCCCCGTAAGTGAGACAAAAAGGTACTAATTTATTTAGAAGCTATCTTTCAAAACACGTAGAACATTTATAGAACATTTATGCCTTCTTGGAGCTTAGTAAACTTCTGGTTTTCCCCCCTGCTCTGAACTAGTTTAAAGGAGCTAAAACACACAAGCATGTGGGCGCGCACACACACACAAAGTTTCTGGATTTTTCCCCCAAAAGACAAAGACAGAAGAAATTAGACAAAATCTTATCTCCTAATGGAACAAACTGACCTTCTTTCAGAAGATATGAAAATTGTTGAAAAGCACATGTGTTTACACATAGGCATAAACAAAACTCCAGGAACATTACATACAAAACTACATGTGTGCATTTATAAGATAACTGTACATATTTCAATATTAGCAATGTAATTTTTAACTCTACATGTACATCTTAGTAGCAAAAACTGTCATTTTTCATCTCCTGCAGGAGCAACTCAGGCCCTAGTGCAGGAACCTTGTACAGCTATAATTGTGACAAGAGTGGGACACAGCTGTAGCTATCCATTTTGCTTACATTTGGTATTAAATAAATGTCTTTACTTGCCTGGGGTCAGCCTGTAGTCCTGCATGTCAAACAGCTGCCTTGTCTAGAGCAGGGGCTTGACACCTCATTGAAGGATCATCACTGCACCACCATGGAGACCCCGGTGACTTTGATTGGCCCAGCAGCTGCTGGTGACCCTGGGGAACACTGTTTTCCCTCCACAAGGGCTTGTACATGGAACAGGCATGACAAGGGCAACAGGAACACTGCTGTTAAGGACATGACATATTGCAGAGACAAAATTACACTGTTAAGTGCAACAATCCGCTCTGTGGTAGTCTATGCAATTGTGGGCATCTCAGGTCTTTGGTATTTTCAAAAGTCAGTTAACATTTGGATAGTTGCAAGTGACAGTAAACTGTTTGGTTGAGGTTTTTTTGTCATTTTTTTACTATTATAATTCCTTGAAGAAATTAAACCAATAGTATAGAATACCCAATGCCCACCTACAGCTCCCAGGTGTGCCATGCAGCTGTCTGTGACAGCCAAATAATCACTTTCTTTGCTAAAACAGCCAGATAAAATGCCAAGTCTGGAAGTATGTCCTGGAGTCCTTAGATTAAAAATCAGCAAATAAATTCTACTGATGTCTCATTGGTATGGAAATACCTGGGACTTGCACTCGGTTGTGCTGTACCAGGCTGCAACAATATCATGTTTTCTTTAACACAGAAGCCATTACCTTTATGTTATTATAGATTAACACTAGGCTTTCAAGAATTAGCACCCTAACAGAGACATAGTATTAGATGAACACTATCTGTTGGTAATACCATGGCCATTTTTCCTCAGTGGTTTTGGTAGATCAGTTAATTTAGCTCCAGGGAACCAACAGTGTTATACCAGGATGCTATGCCAAATTACTCTAAATGAAGATTTGTCTCATAATGTTTCCAAAGGGATAGTGAGCTTGAATTAGTAATTTCCTACTTAATTAGAAAGATAGTAAAATTTTGTAAATATTTAAGAAATCTGAGAGGTGCAAAATAGAATGGCATAGCAGAATCCTCGCTGCCCAAAGCTTACATAGAGCTCCACTGAGGCAGTTCACCGCTTACACCTCTGTCAGTGACTGGGATGTGTAGTACGAATAAAAGGGATGATTCTCAACTCAATTTCAATCCAATTTCAGTAGTAATTGCTATTACTGCATGTTATCCGGTTGCTTATCAAATTCTTGAAACCACCACCACACACACATCCCCCTTCAGTTCTTTTATCTGAGTTTCTGAAATAATCTATGTTTAAAACATCAGCAAATTGGGTTTTGCTAACTAGCATAAAACAATATAATTTGGTAAAGGAAGAAATGGTGCTGCCACAGAAAGAGAACTGCATTTTTGCTATTGGAAGCAGAATTTCCAAACTGAACCTGTACTTTGTATTGATTGTTTCTCCATTAAAGCATTAGACATCTTTAGCAAATCACATTTTAAAGTATATTGTTTTTCCAATTAGAATCCCAAGGAAGTAACTGATGCTCAGACAGAAAAGGTAATAAACAAGTAATATAAATTTAGCCAAACAGATGGAGATATGCAGTCTCATCACAATCCCCCAAAACCTAAAAATTCCAAGGAAAGATTCAAAATAATGATCCAAGCCAGGTAATAAAAAGATCACAAAAATCCCAGAAGAATTCCATTTTCCCTTCATCTCCTTTGATTACATCCCCATGCATTACAGATTTTTAGACAGAATTTAAGCACTTCATTTTCCCTGTGATTTGGGAGAATTAATCAAGATGACCAAGACAGCTTTCCCACTCTTAATCTTGAAATTAAGAATATTATTAATGTCAGTGACTCATATTTCCCTATACGATATCTACATCCATTGTATTATCTAAGTACTAAAAAAGTAATCCACAGAAAAATAGAAAGTTTAAAGAAGAAACATCACTTAGAGGTCCACGAGAGGTGGTCATGTGTCCCCAGATCCACAAGACCCAGGAATGCCTCAGACATTGTGGTCATCTCTAAGAGCCTGATTCAAACTCTTGCTCCACCCAACTTATGCCAGGGTCTTTCAGCTTAATTATTTGCATCTGAATTGCGTGAAGGTGCCCAGGTGTTAGCCCTGTTGAGATACAGGGGTAGCCTCTGTGGGAAGATGTGAGGAGCCGCCCAATGGCAGGGACAGCTGGTTCCAGCCATCTCTGCAATTGACCTACTGCAGGATATGGCTGAGCCCATCAACCATGCTGGTGGTGCCTTTGAGAAAGAGTGTTTAAGAATGGGCAAAAAATGTGAGGGGAAAGGAGTAACAGAGAGAGACTGTTATGGACTGACCACAACCCCCATCCTCCTGCACTGCTCAGGCCAGGGGGAGAGCAGAGGAGCTTGGAGTGAAGGAATGAAGTTAAGCTCAGAAAATGTAGGGGGAGGAGGGAAGGTGGTGTTCTCATTTTTGTCTTTGGTTTTTGGGTTTTTTTTATCCAAACCTATTTTAATTGGCAATAAATTAAAATAATTTCTTCAAGTCAAGACTGTTCTGCCCGTGATGGCAACTGGTAAGCAATCTCCATGTCTTTATCTCAACATACGAGTTTTTTTTCATATTATTTTCTCATCCTGTCCTATAGAGGAGGGAGAGTGAGAAAGCAGCTGAGTGGGCAGCTGGCAGCCAGCCAAGGTTAACCCAGCACAGCACCTCAAATGAATACCTGCCTTTCAGCCTCCTTCTAGTAGGCCGTTGCCTGTTTGAAACGAGTCTGTCTTCGCTTTTTTATGATATTTGTTGCAGTCTTGGTTCCACTGCCATGTGAAAACATCTCATCAGTCCTTCAGGGAGAGAAAGACTTTTTTTTTTTAAATGGATAACAGTATCATTTTTGTACAGGTACATGATTTCATTTATTTTGTAACTGTACTTTTTGTATTAGCCATTCTGCCAAGTGAGATGTTAGTTTCAGATGGAAGGCTCAGTCTCACCTTCACAGACCCCAACCTGAGAAAATTTAGCATTTAGTGAAATTTGTAATCCAAAGTACTGTCTAGGTTCTCAGTGCAGCCCACAGCAGATTGCTGGAATTCAAGACAAACAAAAAAAAACCTTCTGCATCCGAGGAAAAAAATGGCAAAGAGCATAGCAGACCCTTAAAAAGAATTAGATTTCCAAATCTGAGCTTTCATTGCCCAAAGTCAAAGATAATGACTTCTGTCTTAGAAGAGCCCCTGAATCAGTTCTGTTCTTTCTCACAAAATGCATTGCTGGGGAAAATGGATTCATTTAAAAATCAGTAGGACCTGTTAAATCCTTCCAATTGTGCTTTAAAGTATAGACCCTTCATTCAAACATCTCCTTCAAGAGACTGGATAGGATTTTCTGAAGAGTAGATTTGGGAGCTGTTTTAGTCGGGTTTACTGAAGGTATTCTGGCTTGTGCAAGTGCATAAATATTATTTGCAACAGGGACTGAAGCTTGACTACCTACCTCCAAGGTGAATAACCTAATCAGTGGACTGCTGGACCAAACTCGTTCCTCTTTCACCTTCTTAGCAAACATTTATCTGTGAAGTCAAAAGTTGTATAGGGAAAATTGATTTCATCAAACCAATTAAGGTATATTTGCTTGCTGACATATTGGTAAAGCATAAAATATTTTTCTGATGTGATGAAAGGGAATGAATGCTTCACAGTATGCAATTTTCTTCTAGGAAAGTGAATTGTTCAAGTTATATCTGGAATTTGTATATATTATAGTCCTACTAAGTCAACGTCTGTTATGAACCACATTTTTTAAACCCTGTCCTTTATCTGGTAATATACCAAAGAAATAATGAATGCTTAAGGAGAGGGTGGGTTAAAATCCAATGAGTCTGGCCAAGAATGTTAGCATCACAGATAAAGGATTTATTCTTTGCTTATGACAAATGAAAAGGTAAGTTAGGCTTGCTCAGGGGACATCTAACAGACTAAACCAAAATTTCTAACCGTATCTTTTTTTGGGATCCTAATGTGGCTAGATGTGAGACAGACACCAAAGCATTGTGCAGTTAGGTTGCTGTATGCATGCTAGCAAGAGGAAATTTGATTGCTATATGGTGTTTTCTGGAAGAAAAAGATAATAAAACAGTTTAGATATGAAAAGTTAAGCACACACAAACCCCCTTTGAAGGCCTTCAAAGGCTTTTACCTCTGACTTACCCCTGAGTAGGTCAGGGACTTAGATATAAAGTAGGGTGCTTCAGCAGGCAACATATCTGAGTGAAAATTAGACTGGGGTGACTTAAATTGTTGTGTCTTTGGTTATTTACTGGATTCATGCTTGTATTTCAGAAGACAAAATGCCTCCTCATGGAATTTTTATAAATCACTATTTTCTAATTTTTTTTTTTTTCTCTTAAAAAAGGCAGGAAAGCCTTGAGGATTTCTATTATCATTTGTCACCTTGGCTTGTGGATGAGCTTCATTTTAATTTCCCTTTCCCTTCTCTCATTTATGGTAGAGTGATGTTATCTCTCAGGACTAGGCCTCAGGAAGACTGTGGATCCGATTTTCTCCAAGTCTGAGAACAGTGATGTTACTAAAATACAGTACTAGCTACTCTTTGAGAGGAACACTGTGAAATGCAAAGAAAAAAATCTTTGAGACTTTAAAGACACCTTTCACTCACACACCATCATTAGGAGCAATAAATCAGATTTAGCTTTTTCAAAGTTTGATTTTTCACTGGAAATCAGGTCAAATACCATCTCAACAGTCCAAATAAATTCAGTGTTTGTTCCATTTCTGTGTTATAGATAACCAAATTTGACTAATGATCTCTTTTATTTATGTGTGTAGCTACTGATGCTGTTATAGATGGTGTCATTTACCATCTATTACTTCCTTAGCATCTCATGCACTCCCTTTGAAAACGGCTACATTGTGCTCAGCTCTTGGTAGGGGGGCAGTCCCTAAAACTGAGAACCTAAGAAGAAGGAGGAGGAGAAGCGCTCTTCAAAAGAGTAAAATACCCTTCCCTGAGATATATAGTCAGTCTTTAAGTCCTGAAAGTCATTCATGTACTCTGCATCCTAGTTAAAGCCCTAGCCAAATGTCCATTCCCCTTTTTGTAATTAATCATCTGCTGAGCTCAAAAATTGGATGAAAGGACTACTTAATGTCTCACATCACCCTTAGATAGAAATGCAGCAGCACAATAAAGACAAGCTATCAGATAAGTTTCAACTGTGAATTTCCATGCTTTTGTGAAGGAGAAAAAAACTACGATTATGCTAACATAACTATAGTTAATTTGTAAAGCTGTCAGACTGAAACATGCTGGAAGAAGTTCCTAAAATGATTGCTTGTGATTAACTGTTATGTGGCTATTACACATAATTGCTACACGGTGTTATAGAGGGGAAAAAAAAAAAAAACAAGAAAAAAACAAGTAACCCCCCCACAAACAAACAAACGAAAAACATCCCAAAACTCCTCTTAGTGGAAACAAGTTTAAAGATTTTTTTATTCTATTTTGTCTTGGTAAAGAAGGATTGCTTAAGATTGTAGAATAAGGTGAGTAATGCATAGAATACTCAAAAAATATTTATGATGGAGATTTATATGTTAAATAGAAGGCAATCCTCATCTAATCTGCTAACGCATACAGTTTAGGTGCACCTGGACAGCTGAAGCAAACAGGAAAGAAACATTTTCCCCACTTATCTCATGACACTGGAAGAGGAGTATATCTGCTAAATTTTGAGACTGAATTGAAAGTAACAATCATTGAATAACTAGATGTCTATTTCACAAAAATAATTTTTATTTGAAATAGCACCTGTTCACATTTTTGTCAAGCTAGATCAAATAAACAGTCCTTTCTAAAACCGAATCATTCAGGTTTGACACCAATCCCACCCACACTTTCCATTCACTTTTCAGATCTATGTTAAACTGGATATTTAATTCACATCACTTCTGCAACTTTTCACTTAGCAAATTTAAGTGAGCTTCTGACAGTATGGCGTAACTGGTGATGTCAGTAGTAAATGACTTGGCTAGTGAATTAAAACAGATGTTACAGGAGAACTTTTCATGGTTACAGTTTCTTGTTTAAAAGTAACCACTGAATGTTAATAAGTACCTAGTTAATCAGCCTTGAAAAACAAAACTAATCATAATTTTGGCCCACTAGAAATATTTAGTCAGTTAAACAGACCCAAACTGTGCAAAAGATAATGTCATAATAGGCGTAGGTGTTCAATCAGAGTAGTTCTTACAATAAGGGCACTGGTTTGGGTGATGCAGCCTTTTTCTTGTGGGGAAGAGAACTTGCTAAATGAACTTAGGGAATACATCAACTCAGGTCACTGAAGTTAATACTCATGCTTTTTACATGTATAGACTCGGTTAAATTCTTTTGATAGGAGGAGGGAGAGAGAACAGGGAGGAATTCTTTTGCAGGAGCACATCAAAATTTACTTTTCAAGAATATACCACGATAGTTCTCTCACATCTGCTATTTCCAGAAATAATTCTGTCAATAATAGGCATTTTCTAGGTATTCAAAAAAAGAAAGCTTAAGCCAGACTTATCAATGAAAAGAGAAAATAAATTTTTGTCAACTTTACTTTCAGAGATTTGGAAGTCCAATCTTCATAAGGGGTTCAGCTAGTGCTACAAATGTGACAGAAAGTAGAGATTAATTCATTTGCAATCAATTACTTCCTTTATGTTCCCCCAGGGCAAGACAATCTGTTGCTTTTCAGCAACAGGGATATAACACATTCTGTGTTATTTGAGGGAAACTGAACTGATAAATCAGTTTGTGAGGGTACTGAATACTGAAAATCATCTAGCTTGATATCCAGTATTCCTCCCCCTTATCCAACATATTTGACTTCTGAGTTTAAGACAATTACTGATAATAAAGTTTGAGAATGATCTGGACAAACATTGTATTAGGGAAAATTAGCCCACTTAAGAATAAAAGGATGGGTACAACCAGTTCATCAGCATATTCAGAATAAAATATTTTTGCTTTCAGAGATCTAGATGCTGAAAATGTGCTGACATTTCCTCTGTCAGCTGGGGAATAGCGCTGCACAACTTTCTTATTGGCAAAAGTCTGATATGCTTTATCAGAATTTTCATATTTTTGACTGATCTCATTATTAGCATTATCATATTCATTGTTTATTATTGCAACACCTTTTACTCTTGTATTGCAGAATCACAGAAAAATTCTCACAGAAAAATTTAAAACAGCATACACATACAGACATTCGTACATACACTGTACATGGAGTGCTAACTGGAGCTCTATTTTATATTTCCATCCACCTGTTCTCTCTGTCAATCATTTTCTTTAATATCCATTTCATATTTTGGTGGAATACAGTCCTTTTGTTCAGACTGTTAATAAAGATGAAAAAGTATCTTCACACTCATTGGCATACAAGTGTCCATGGTCAGGAATTTTGACCCAGTGCCTCAAAAGAACAAGAAACACGGGTACATATAAGCATAAATCATAATTATTGTACAATATCTTTCCTAGAGGTAGCAGCCAGGATCATTTTACCAAAACTTACTTTATAATTCCTTACCTGACTTCTGTTCTTGCAAGGATCCTACGAAATGTTTTCACTTGCTATCAAAAACAAGCTGTTTCAGAATAACAAAGAAGCAGAATAATTATATTGGTTTGAAACAACAAGCTATCTTCAAGAATTTGCTTTTACTGATAGGGATAAATGGCAAGTGTATCGCAGGATGCTTGTGAAAAACTTGTGGTAAGCAAGTCAGAAAATGAGAGAAATTTACAAATCCTGGAAGTCAGAATCTAAAAGAGAATAGGAAACTGAGAGACCCAAAGTACAATTCCTATGAGATACTGAAGGGCGACATCCAGTTACTTTAAAGGAAATTTTTTAGGTTTCAAAAATAAAGGGCTTATACAAAGCATTTAAGAGCACTCATTTACAGGCATTGACGTTGGCCTTGGCAAGAGTTTAAAAGTTTAATATTTTAATCCTGATACTGTTTCTTCTCATTTATACAGTAGATGAAGAAATTCCAAGGGCTGATTTGATTTTGCTACTAGTCTTCTTAATGGAAGACTGACTCATATTTCTAAGTAGTGAAACATACAGTATAAATCTTGTCATCTAAATTTAGCCCTCTAAAAGATAACTATCTGGTCCAAGCTAATCAGCCAGTCTGTCACTACATTTAGGAGAGAGGGTTCCACTGTAATGATTTACTCTATTTATTCTACGCCCTCATTTCAGTATTAAGTGGATTGACTTCAAAAAGGGTCTTTTTCTTTCAGAGAATTCAGGTGGTTCTTTTATTCTAGATATCTGCTTTTTAGCTGTCTAAAATGCAGTGGAATAAACCTTACCTGATGTAACTGAAAGCTTTTTTTCATGCATCAATCCACAATGCTTGTATATAACGGAACAGAAAAGGTGTTGTCAGATCCAAAAACCTTTTTAATCTGCCTTTCTACATTGAAGTTTTATATCACTAGTAGAAGCCCCTTTTCACCCCTGTTAAACAAAAGGCTGAAAGCTGATTCATTGTTTCTGAAGGCAAATTTAATGGGTACCTCAATATGAGTCATAACATTTACTATTTGTGAAACTTCTTTGTATGAGTTGGATCTTTCCTGAGTTCAAAGTTACTTTTCATGTACTGAGATTTGGGCCTCTGGGATGTTTGTGGCCTGGAGGGTAGAAAAGGGATATGGAGGATTTGCTTTGCTTCAGTGCTTCCCTCTCACTTATTTCAAAAAAGACTCACAACTGGGTCTCTTCCCTGTTTGCTTGCTGTAATGTGGTGCTCCTGAAACATCTGCCAGAACTACAAATTTTGGAGAGTCAGACTTTGATTCGTGCCTATATATTGTGTTAAACACTTCATGCACTGGCTTGTGTTATCCCTTCATCACCCTTCCACTTGAGCACAGTCCTGCTTTCTTCATATAGTGTGTTAACTTGTATGCTAGTGCAGTATTTCAGATCTGGTCCTTCACCATCCCTCTCAGAGGGATAATTATGAGCTATGAAAACATAAACTCAATTTTGCACATCACAGTTTGAGGGAATAGGAATTATAGTCCCTCTTTAGACATAGCAATGCATGTAACATCTAGAAAGTAATGGACAAAGAGGACTACACTGGCATTTGGCAGTTTGATAGCTTTTTCCCTTAACTCTTTTTGGAGGCTAATGTCAAAATATTTACATAATTTTTGTGATTATTTTTTTATTTAAAAAAATAATAAAAGGGGAAAGGTGCCTCTATCATTACTTATTCTACCACTGTTCTTCATACCAATAAGGAGCACCTCCAGCTGATATACCATGACAATGATGTGCCAAAAAAGAGTATGGAAATGAGACTGATATCCCAATCATATAGTCTGCATCTTTTCACGTGAACTCCCTCCAAGTATAGTAGAGTTATTGCCCCTATGTTGTGGCAGCAAGATATGTCACCTACATTCAATATCATTTTGGCAGAGAACAAACACCCCGACAGAAAACGTAGTGCTTGGAAAGGAACTGCTTTACAGTCCTCAGAACGGAAACTCTTAATTTAGTTGATAAAAGAGACGCATCGTAAGTATCAGCAGTGAAAACTTGTATTGGTGTCCTCTCATTTCAGTCTTGGAGCAATATAACCGAAGATAGATTGCTTATACATTGGCTTTTACCAATAATGCTATAGAAATATTGACAGAAACCAACCAGGCTTTTTGGGAGATATAATTAAATGTTAGTTGGCTTCCATAACAGAAATAGAGTATTAACTTATCATAAATGAGTGCAGGATTTTTGGCAGAAGTGTAGAATGTCTTATCTGTAATAACAATATTACCTTTGTAATAGACAATAGAGAGGCTTAACTCTCTAGGATATCTACCAGCCATGTTCAAAACATCCAAATGTTGATAAAGTTGTTTCAGCATCAAATGTAACAGATAGTGAAGTCCAGAAGTTTTTCAGGGTATTTTTTTCTGTGTTAATCAGAACAGATCTGCAGGGTTTTGAGCAAAAATGTTCTTTAGAAAGCAGTTATTAAAAAAGAAATAAATTAAAAGCAATATTTTCGATTTAAAAACGAAACTTTCAGAGACAGTTTATTAAAAAATGTTTAGCTAACTCTAATCCTTTCCTGCTCCTTTCCCATACCATGCATAGTATTTACTCAGTATCAAATACACTTGAGAACAAGTTGAACTTTTTTTTTTTCCTGCAGCAAAGTGTAAGAAAGTCTCAGAAATACTTGGTTACAATCACGTTGATTTTAATAACATCGAACTCACACTTTTTTTTTCATTGATGAACTATACATTTGTTAATATTTCTCTTTATTTACTCATAAATTTGTAATTGTAAAATTATGGCCCAGTTTCCCAGGTGCTGTAATGTAGACCTTATGTTTTAAGAGAATTCAGATAAATTGAATCTATGATCCTATAATTCTATGAAATTTTGCAACTTACACTACCAGAGGATCTGGCCTAGAATTAATTGACCTTCTTTGTAAGTATAAGGCTATGCATTAATAAAGTTGACAGTTCATTACTTTTTGGAATACAAGCTTTTCTCCTCTTTGACCTACCATCCAATAAATGTGATGGCTGTCTTACTCCTTGATTTTTTGCTTAAATTCTGCATACATATAGCTGATGCTTTTGGTTTTAATATTGGCATAACTTTAAAGTGCTCTACAGGTCCTATTTGTCTCTATTCACTAGATAAAGTTCACAGAAAAAAATAAAAATTCTAATACTTCTTGGGAGTGATGCGCTAGCCTATATATAGACATTAATATCAGAATGCCATTAATAACACTATGCAGTCCTTTTTCATTCAAAATCTGCTCATTATCACAATATTCCTCAGGATTATATTTTACTGAATATAAAATCCACTTTCAGAGACATCATCTTGCTCTATGGATGGAAAATTAAATGCCACGGTCAATCTTGTCTTATTATATTTTCCATTTTAAATAGAATTGTAGCATTGCTATTGAATGAGATTGAATGAGACTTATTTTCACTACTGAGTATCAGCTGAGACCCTACAGATAACATTGTTTTTGCCTATACTAGTAGCATGACAACTATAATATTTGTGTGCAATACAGTAACACCAAGAAGCCCACCTGATACAAAGATATGGCATCAGGAACTGCAGATCCTCAAAGTGAAAGACAACTTACATCTTCAAAGTGTTTTCAGTCTGAGGAAATAAGGTTGGAAATCTCCTACAGCAAGTGAAATTCCAGCATCACTAATATCAAAGAATTTCACTTACTGAGTTCAGTGAAAGAACTAATGCAAATCAAGAAGCTTCAGGAAGAATGAGCATTAAACCCAGATAAACACTAGAGCTTAGAGCAGCCTATGCCTTAGATACAAAATGCTTGTCTCAGGAAATGGGCTGATGGCACAAGGGACTCACAAACAGAAAATCACTTAAGTGTTCATTTAACTAGAAGAGTATGAGTCGACTAACTAAGATTTAAGCATACATTTAAACACCTTGCTTAACTGGGGTTCTAAAAACTAGGCGTATAACGGAAAATAAGACACCGAGGAGGGAAAAAAGACATTCTTATATGAAAATAACAAAAAAAACCCAAAAACCCGAACAAAACAACCAAAACTTTACGGAACATTTTATGACTGTTTAGATCAAACAACGTAGAAAACGGTGTTTCTTCTGCCACTGTGCTCTAATTTGAAAAAGACTGAAACTATGCAACTGAACCATATTAGGCAGTTAATACTGCTTATTTAATAAGAAACTGTGGTTCTCTACCTCTGACAGTAATTATCTTCTGAAACACTCTATCCAGATCGAGTTACAGTTTAAATTTTGTTATGACTGCTACATTTACAGTGGAAGACCATAATCAAGAGAAAGGAAAGGACAAAATAAAAGGTACTGCAATGTCACTTTAATTGCAACTTTTACAGTTAGTAAAACACTGGACGTAGGAGTATCTTAAGAGAAGTCAGTAAGCAGATAATGAGACCAAACTGTCTTTGTTTAAGTGAGGAAAATCAAAAGCAAGGAAAAAAAGCCAACTTTATTTCCAAGCTCTGAATTGTTAAGAATTCAAGGCCCAATCTGTAACTTAACATGCATTGTTCTCACTTATAATGGAGCTCTGAGAAACCAACCCTGCTGAGAGTCTTCCTCTAGCATCCACAAGCATTAAGAGCAAAGACAATTTCTTTCAGAGGCTTCAAGCATTTTTATGGCAGCAGTGAATTTGTCCCAGATATTTTATTCAGAGATAACTATCCAAGCAATCTCAATATTCTAAGCAAACATAATTGCTTCCTGGGATGGAAACTGATTCTATCTGGCCACATCAGTTTAAAGAGAAAAAATAACATACAAATGTAAGATACTGTTCACTGGATAACTTTACTTACTGTCACCAGGTTTAAATTTGATACTGCACAGCACTGCTCTGAAGATTCATGCTTCATTCTTAGGTGAGAAATTACTTTCTAAGTATGGCACAAAAGAATGGGGCCAACTTATAGCCATGCTTCATAGGCTACTGAGTTTACTCTAACACTCAGCTGATGGAGTTTTATTAGAGATAAAGAATCGTCTCACATTATTTCTTCCTCTACTCTATTTGGGGGTGGTAGTAATTAGCAGAGGATTTGGGAGACAGCTAGTGGCAGAATTGTAACCTCTTAAGTGACCTTGTATGATTGTCCAGAGCTCATTTGTCAAAGCCATTAAGTCTGTCCATGTAAAGACATCCATTAGTAGAGTTACACCCTATAGATGCATCTTTTGAAGCACCTTTATTAGACATTTGCTGTCATGGTTCAAACACAGATGCACAAATGAAATTTATTATGGCATTGACTAGGTCTAAAATTAGGAGAACTAAAACCACATTCAGTGTTACATGTTGCTCGTTGTTTTGTACTTGTTCTTTGGATTTGAGATGGAAGCATTTTGGAGCAGGAAATGGCTCATCAGAATGCATTTATGAAGCATACAGTACACAAGTGATTGAGGTTGACAATTGCTATCGTCGTATAACAAGTGCATATATAGCAACCAGTATTTTACAACGTACATTTGCCATCTCCAGCTCATAAATCCCATATTAAAACATTCAGATGAAATTTCAGTCTATTCTAATGCACACTAAAATGTCTGATGTAGAGTCCTAGATTTGTCATCTCTTAGTGAAGAGGTGCACTTAGTTTACAGCTAAAAAATGACCACTTACCTGTATTGTAAATTTAACTGGAAATCTGAAAAAAAAAAAGCATGTTTACACTTTTTTCTCTTGATCAATTTTTTCACAGCATAACTAGTAATGAACTTTAGTAAGAAAGAAAAAATACGATGATGATGTTGTATGTATGATGTTGTATGTATGATGTAGGACGATTAATGTAATTCAATAAACAGGCTTTGGCTAAAAATAAAGGTTTTCCAAATATTGTAATGTGTTACTTGATTGGTTTTAAATGAAATAATTTCACTTTTGTTTTGAAAGAGTATTTGTCACTTCAAAATTGAAATTATTACAAAAGGAAAAGCTCAATGTGGCATCTAACTGATGCCACAAAATGGTAGAATAGAGCCCCTAAATTCACATTTGGACTGTGTTCAGCATCTCTGTTAAAATCCAAAATTTGTCTCTCTTATTCTGGGATATAAAAGAAACCTAATGTTATTTGGAATTATCGTTATTTCACTTTCTTCTGGGGTAACATGACTCCGTCAACTCAGTGCCAGGAACCTTCAATTCCTTTAGCTGTAGGAATCCTTGTACTCTAAGTAGTGCACATCGGCACTGGCATCACATCTTATGGAGGGGATTTTGGCAAGTAATAGTTAACCTATTTCATTGTCTTCTTGCACGCTCTAAACTTAGAAAAATAAAGGTAACAACAGTGCATCTAAATATAACTGTTCATAAAGACATTTGAGATATTTGGATTAAAACTGCAAGTTGAAAGTGGCATTGCAGTAAGTCTTAGGAAACAATGATATGATATTGCTGATTAATGGCTTTGTTTTGATTCTGCTTTAGTCAGACTAAATTTAAGTAGGATGAATGTAACTTATTAATATCAAGTAACTGATAACTGTTCAGAACAAACATGAAAAAGTAAGATTCTCATTTTCACTCACAGATTTGTTTCTTTTTAACTATTACTACTTTTAAACGACTACTTCTTTATTCTATCTAGGCAGCCTAGGTTAGACAGAAACTACTGAAGAAAGAGAAGGCTGTTCTTCAGGGACCTATTGCATGCCATAGCATATCTACTACATACTGGCATTATTTTTATTTTTGTCCTGATTCTGCAGGAGCAGGCAGGACTTCAGGACCAGCTGTCTAGAGGCAGAGGTGGTATTTGAAGCTGGGGCTCCAGCATTATCATAGACTCATAGATTCATAGAATGGTTTGGGTTGGAAGGAACCTTTAAAGATCATCTTGTCCAACCTCCCTGCCATGGGCAGGGACATATTTCACTAGATTGGGTTGCTCAAAGCCCCAGCCAACCTGACCTTGAACATCACAGACTGGTTTGTAAAAGCCACAGTACTGAATTCAACCTACACACAGACTTGTTAGTCTAATGCATACCCTTGGATGCTGGTACCTTCTGAGATCAGACAGTGACAATTTAAATTGTTCTTTCTGAAATGATTGATTGACACCTGAGGTTAATGAGTATTAAGTCCCAGCCTCTTTTGTAAAATTGAAGCTGCTTTGTTTGACTAAATTAACCAAATAAATAAATCATGTTACTCCAAATATGCTAGGCACAGTCCCAAGGGAACATTAATCAATGCAAACTGTTTCTTCTTTCTAGAAAAATCTAGAATTTAAGGATAGGATACATCACAGTCTTTCCCAAATCAAAACTAATACCATGCCCATAATGAATTAGTAAGTGCACTCGCAGTATTTCTTCAATATATTATGAAATATGAGGTTTTATGATGAAATACATTCTTGATCAATTTATTCCATCACTTACAACCTAATTGTTTCATTATGACATTTTGTCCCTCCTCAGAACGAAACAATTGATTTAATATACTGTATAAAATGACTGTGTTTCTCAAAAAGTTAATCAAACTATTGTCAGTTGATGGCTGAACTGGTGCCCTGCAATTAATATATGGGGTGTTCAAAATATCAGTTAGAAATTACTCTCCTTGATAAATGTCTTTAATTTAAATACATTTACTGGAACTTTATGAAGTAGTACTCTGCAGCTGAGAGACTTAATCCTTTTAAGTTCCCTTTTTAATGTTCAATACCACAACCGAACAAGGTATACATTGCTGATTTTCATCAAGATATAAATTAAATGCTCTGAATCCTTGAGTACTCTGTTGGTGTTCAAGAATTCAATATTTATCACAGGCAACCAGATATTTTTCTTAAGTACCCAAGTCTGCCTAGAAGAAATGGGGAGCCAAAACATTCATATAATTTCAAAAAATACCACTTTTACTTCCAGAATTAATTAGTTAGTGATTTTATCTCTAGCCTTCTTCTGAATCTTGCTTACTGGGATGATAGATTAGAGATTAAATAAATTAGAATAATTCATAATAAATTGGTAGATTAAAAGGAAATATTTGGCATTTCAAAAAAGCTAAATTGTACTTAGAGTGACAGGTCACCTGTAACTGTATCTTTAATATTGCTTTCAGAAGCCTTGAAATAAGCAATTTTGTGTTAAGTGATTTCAGTTTTTTCCTTGGATTTGTATCTTGGTTTTGGAAAATTTCCATTCTGTATACATTTTTATATGATGTGATGTTTTGCAGATATTCTCACTACACATACAGATTCCTGGCAGGGGGGGAGGGGAGGTGGGGAAAAAAAAAAAAAAAAAGGGGCATCTAAACCTATTAAGGATGTTGTGAGATCTGTTGAGCCAGCAGACTCCAGGACCTGGGGATTCCCCTCTTCCCACCAGACACTCTCAGAGAGGCCACCAACACGGCCAGCCACACAGGCTGCCACAGGTGGAGCAATGCCTTTAGCAGCACCTGGGTGTAACACTGCCAGAGCTCTTACAGCCAGCCTTGTTCTGTTATTCTTCTCCTGCTGATTAGGATTGAAGTTCATTAGTGAAAACAAGCACGACCTCCCCCTCTAGATTCACAAGCACATCCACATTCACAGATCCCTTGAACATTAGCGTGGTCCATCAAATATCTATGCCTAGACCTGAGTCCCCTTTCTCAGCCTCTGGTTCAGCCCTTGATTCCTCCAGGTGCAGGTCTCCTCCTGCCTGAGGGTGAGTCTACCTTGAAGTTTGCTAGTGAATTAGACATATACACATGCTCACACGTATTTAGATTCACTAAGAAAATAAAAAGAACAGCCGCCAGGTGTCTCCAATTGCTGGCACTTAGACCTCTCTCACACACACATGCATACTGTCCTCTCTCCCAGCACAAGATTTATGGTCCCTCTGACCCACATCTCCTTCTCCCATTGCTGACACTTAGACCCACCCCACCCCGCCCCGGTTTCTCCTGTTGCTTATACCTAACGGACCTGCAGTCCACATTTCCTCCTCCAGGTGATGATTCGTAGACTTTTTAACACATGTACAAGCACACACCAGCTGCGGGCAACTAGACATCGGGGTTTGTGACCAATAGCTGGAATTTAGAACTTGCAGCAAACATACATAACTACATAAGATAAAGATTGACATTACATAAAAAAAATAGATAAATTTAGGAATTAATAATAAGACAGGACAGACTGCAGTCATCAGGCAAAAGGCTCAGTCAGACAAGTGTACTGACTGTCAGCCTGCTAACATATGAGCAGCCCTTTCCATCCACGCCCCTTTTGATTTTCCCATGCTTTTTCCTCCCCAGTCCAGCCTGACCATTCACCTTCCCTGCCTTTGGCTCTTCCCCTAAACATCCCATAGTAAATTCTACATAATCCCACAAGACCCTTCTGCAATCCTATAAAAAGTTACACATAGTCCCAGAGCCACCCTCAAATACCCCATAATATTCATGATATTCATGATTCCTCCTTTTTATCACTTGCAAGGTTCAGGTTGACTCTCTTCAAGGCTGTACCTGATTATTTCCTTTAATGGTTCTTCAATCAGTGCTAGAAGAGTTGCGGTCTTTTTTTAATGCCTCCGTTGTCACCTGCTCCTTAATGTTTGCGCATCTGTGTGTTTAATTTATCACTTTCCTTGTTATTTTTTCTTCTTTTATATTGAATAGTGCTTAACCAAATAACGTAATGAACCAGATGCTCTCACATGTCACATACTCTTATCTATAAATGCTAGATCTACAGAGGGATTTAGACAAAACTTAGGAACTTATTTCCCAATTTGCAGTCCAATGTTGGAGACATGTTAAATCTTTTGCTGCCTATAATTTTATCACTAAACCAATTATTCTTTGGAATGCATGAAGTGGATTGAGGTTAACTTAGAAATAAGTCACATTAAAGATTTTGTTAGACTTCAGTTCCTCCACAACCACCCACATACCTTGGTGCCGAGTTCTACTTAATATTTCTTAGTAGTTATTTCCTTCCCCTCCAATATCAGTGTACTAAGCGGCTGAACCACATTTTCTTTTTCTCACTCATGAGTTAGTATTTAGACAGACCATGTAAAAAATATCAGGGGGTGCTGAGACGATTGCACCAAGAATACTCCTCAGCCTGGTGATGGGGACACTCACTGGAGACAGAAATGTTTCATTTGATCATGGCTCCCATCTCAAAAACAGTCTTGAATGTGCAAAAGCATAGAAGCACATGATTCCCAAACATGCATAACCCTGTATCTTTCTTGTTATTATGAGATGTTGATGAGTGAATGGAGAGAAATCAAAGTGTTCCACTGAAAACACATGCTCCCACAACTTGGAGGTATCCCATTTCATTTGTGAATGACTCAGGCCAGAATTAGCATGGAATTAGAAAGGTTATCAAGACTTATACCCTACTATTGACAGTGACTGTGTTGTACAATCATTTTCATAAACTGACCAAGTTCCATCTTCAAAATATGATAGTTTTTTCTATTACATATTCCTCCTGGAAAACTGTTTCCCACTCTGAACATCTTTTTGCACAAATAAAAACAAAGAATGTTTAATAAAGAGTTTCCCAGATAAATTAACATCTAATTTTTCATGCCTTTCAAGATTTTGTCTAATTAATCAGACTTAACTTTCCTTGAAAATTAAATGGTGAGGGTTAAGTTTAAGATCTTTTAAGTGCATGGCCTTAAGATCTTTTAAGTGGTATTTTGATGTTTTATCTCTATAAATACCGTTTAGTTCTCAGGTTAGAACTGACATCACATATATATTGTTCATCACCCTCCACTGGAATCCACCACTTAAAGCTACAGCCCTTGTATCACATTTCCCTTTATCACACCAAGCAATGCAATGCGATTCATAGATTTCCATGCAATATATAACACATTAGACTTATCCCAAAGAGGTGAAGGAGGGAAATATCTGAAACACATCCACAAAAAGAATTCACATTTCCCATGATTCATGGGAATCATGTTTTAAAACAGTGTAGGAACAAAAACTGTTTTAAAAGTTTCATAATTCTGGAAGATTTAGATTTTCTAGAACTGCTGTAGTTGTTAGTAGTGAAATTGTTCACAATAAGAAGAGATGATTAAGTTTGTAACACTGTTTGCTGAAGTGTTTCTGCTGAGCAAACAGCAACTTAATAAATATAACTAGTAATAACACTTCATGTACTGCTAGTCAATTTTGCATCTGCTCTTCTAATAGTAATTTCATATGCTAAATTATATTTCTGAGTATGAACCGTTGCCTCCTAACTACTGTTACATAAAATCACATCAATTTCACAACCCACAATGAACTTGGTGAAGTTCATGAAGAAGAAAGTCTAAACATATTTATATTGCACTCTCTAATCAAATGTAACTGTCAGTACTGTTTATTTATTTCAAGAATAGAAAGTGATCATATTACTTAAAGAAAAGCAGTGATGGGGTTTCATTACAATGCTAACAGCCTCAGATATTTTACAGAAGTAAAAGTCAGGCAGTACAAAATCATTAAAAAAAAATAAAATAAATATTATATTACAGAAGCCTGCAATTAAGAGGAAAAGAAAAGGTTTTGTGACATGTAAACATCTTCCAAAAATACCCAGAATGGACTAGAAGCTGAAAATGGACCATCAATCTCCCCTCACGCAGTGTGGCACCATGTGTTGTGGAGAAGCTCTAGCACATTGGTGGAAAATTTCCCCACTTCTTACATGAATAACACCAAATTTACCTAGCTCTCAGGAATATGGTTTAGCACCAGGATATCAATATGTCTTGGGACACGCTGCTAACACAGCAATCCTAGGAGGCTTTTTTCAACTGGGCGTAAGAACTGTCCAAACAAAAGTCCTCGGTATTTTAAACTCCTGAAGCTATCGGAAAGCCCGCTCATATTCCCTTAAATTGTTTCGCAACCATTTACTTCATTTACTATTGCAGTTTTGTAGACTTAGAAATTACTTTTCCCAATCAGCTGCTGATCCTTACTTGCTATTGTCCCAGCTCTAGCATTTAGGACAATTAGGGCTATTTGGCAGACCAGTTCTGGTGACTATGTGCTTCATTATCATGAAAGCAATGACGATGTCATGAGCGTTGAATATGAACATTACTGAAAGAATCAGACAAAACATAGAGATATTTAATCAGCAACGAGGAGCAAAGTAATTCAGAAAAAGATACAATGTCTTCAAATGAGTCTTAGAAATTGCATTTCATAAAAAGTATACTGGAGTGCAGAATTACCCATTAAATACAAACCCAGGGGACACATCTCCCGCAGCTGATCTGCACAGACAAGTAAAAACAGTGCAGTCTGACAATGAATTTCTAATCAGTGACCTGACTGTTTCTTACTTTTGACAGACGTTTTGTGTAGCATTTTCTGGATGTTGAAGATCAGCTGTGTCTGTGATTTTGCATATATTAATAAAAAAAAGTTTAGCCTACTGCACTTAAGAATGGAACTTCTGAAGGAGTGAAGAAGTGCAGCAGGGAAACTGAACATGTATAGTTGTTGCCTTGCCAAAGGTCTTTTCCTACATCACTGATTAGGAATAAACCAAATATCTTTTACACAACTAGCTTTTACTCTTCTATTATATGGCACCTTTTCAGTCAGGAGAATAAAGCTAAAACTTCTAACTGCAGTGAGCCAGTCCTCATTCTTGATTTGGCAAGGAAGGGTCTATGGGTTTACCTAACATAAATCCAGACCTGTTGGTTCCTGTTAAGCCTGAAATACTAAAAATCCTTCCAGCACACTTTCTAAAGAATATACCTGTCCCTACAAGACTACAGAACACATTATGAGTAAAGAATCACCCAGAAATAATTAGGTAGCACTGTGAACCATCTATTGGAGTTCATCCTGCACTCCTGCCTCAGTCTGAGGTGAATTATCCTGTTTCAGATCCTAAAAAGGGCCTGTGCCCAAAAGTGACATTTTTTTTTAGGCCATCCTCTTTGTGTGAAAAGAAAACTATGTCCCTTTTCCCTACAAACCATACATCTCTTCATTTTTTTATACCTCCATGGGTACAATACTGCCTCTATTATATCATTTTTTCAAACACAGAGCTAGATTCACAGCAATGATTAATTAACCAGTTGTTTCTTTCCGTGACTAAATGTAATCATTATAGTGTCATCTGCAAAAATCCGGACTGATCCTCAGAGTGCCCAAAGTCTATTTTTCTTTTACTAGAGAAGTTCCCTCAGCTTTTAGATTTCTTCTAGTGAAAATAAACACAATAGCCTTTTTGTATTCATGCCTATTTAATGCTTATATCCCATTACAGTTCATGGACATCTTTTGCTCTATCTTGTAAGACAGCATCAGGCACATGTACTGAAGGTACTAGTCCATACTTTAATAGAAAAGTGGCAAAACTAAGTTGATATACAGACGAAAAAGTTAGGTTTACATACCTCTTCCAACCCTTTCTAATACCTCTTGGGTTAGCGCAAATTATTCAGCACACTATTTTCTATTGATGAAAAGATTTCTCTTCCATTTTTTGAAAGATCACTAAACTTTAGGGTGATATTTATCAGTTCCAGGGAGAAAGAGGAATCCTGAACTGTCTAGACTTAATTGTTCTAGGGCCTGTAAATGCAAAGACAACTATTGCTCTTGGATTTCCAGTTCTTACTGCTTGATATTAAGCAGTTCCCTACACTTCTTACCTGTTTTGTAAAACTTATTCTCTAGCCATAAAAAAAGAACAAAACAGGAAAGGAAAAGGAAGCTATAAACCAGGGAGAATTAGTAAGCATACATTCAAACTAACAAAGAGCCTGTTGAAGGCTCTGTCCTGCAAGGAGCAGTTTTAGCATATACTACAATCATTAAAGGCCATTTAAACTGAAAATAATCTATTAATTTTAAATGTATTTGCACCATATGCTCATCTGATTCAATACACTCAGGGTTCCCTCAACTGCATTCTGAAAGATAGCTGCAGTAGTGAGTTGCATAGTATGGAGTTTTGAAGGTCTATATTTCTATATAGTCTATATTTCTATATTTCTATATTTCAAAAATGAGACTAGCTTCATGTGAGACAGGTACAGTGGACTCCTTATCCTGTTCCCATTGCAGTGCTGAAAGACACAAGATTAATTGTCACAAATTGCCTCTTTTAAGATATTTTGAGAGAATTGCAACAAGAAAAGAATCCAAATCCAGCATAGATCACAGTCATACTGTGTTTGGAATTTGCATCAGTCAAAGAAAATGCTCTGGTGTAGCCTGAGTTTCTCTGCCTTGAAACTGTTTGGTTCATATTTGAAGCAGAGCTTGGATATGAAATAACAGATATAATGGGGACAATTGGAGGACCAAAACCACAACCTAGCTAATGAACAGAAAGTACATAAGCCTGACAGAACAGGTTCTCCCAGATGAGACTAAGAAAATGGCCTGATCTTTTGATGTGTAATTTGTTTTTGTCAAAGTGAAAGGTATTACCCTTTGCAGATATTTATTTTTATGTGGTTTGCTCTTTTCTCAAATCTTCCCTAAATGCCTCTGTCACTTCTAATTATATCTTCCCTCTCAGATATAACTCTTATTCTGAGGTTTTCTACTAAATTTGAGTAGACTTAACATCAACTCTTCAGAGGCCATACTTAAGTATGGTGAATTTAGTCCTGTAAAAGTTTTCTGCACTATAATATAACTGAAGTTTATTTATAATAAAAGTGTGAGAGTAATGCAATTTTCCGCACTCAGAGCAATGCAGATACAGCATTCTAAAAGGGTGATCTCAAGCAGTTGCAATTGTGTTAACAGCTCATTCCTCACCCAACTTCATTACATGTAGATGCCTCAGAGGCAGCCTGTGGACAGTCTGTGTTTGACAGCAGACTGACCTGCCAGGCATGCAGTGCCCTAAATCTTCTGGAGGCAGTGCCCTCACAGTGCCTGCGTCCCGTCCTGCAACTGCTGTTTGCAAAGCAAGCATATCTCCTCTTGAGGGGTTCCTTCCCAGGCAGTCTAGGCATAGCCAGTAGCATGCAAATTATAGCTGGCTTCACCCATGTCTTCGAAAAATAATTAAGGTAGAAGAATTCTGCAAGTAAAGAACCAAACCTCGTCTAAGGAAACAAGCTTTCTGTGCAACAATCCCTTAAAAGTCTGCCTCCTAATTTTTGCCACTTTTAAAATTAATATCATAGATTCATAGAATGTGTTGGGTTGGAAGAAACCTTTAAAGGTCAGCTACTCCAACCCCCCTGCAATGAGCAGGAACATCTTCAACTAGATCAGGTTGCTCAGAGCCCCGTCCAACCTGACCTTGAATGTTTCTAGGAGCAGGTCATCTACCATCTCTTTGGGCAACCTCTTCCAGTGTTTAACCACCCTCATTGTAAAAAATTTCTCCTTTATATCTAGTTTAAATCTACCCTCTTATAGTTTAAAACTATTACCTTTTGTCCTGTCGCAACAGGCCCCATCTTTCTTATAAGCCCTCTTTAAGTACTGGAAGGCTGTTATAAGGTCTCCCCAAAGTCTTCTGTTCTCCAGGCTGAATAATCACAACTCTCTCAGCCTTTCTTCATAGGAGAGGCGCTCCATGTGCGTATTTAAGACTTTTTAAAATGTATTTAAGTCTGCTTTCTATTACTGTATGTCATTCAGAATGGTTCTAATATCCAAATATTTTACAGCTATCTCAATAAATGGATAGAAATATACTTTAAGCTATAAATAAGAAGGTCATGCAGTCGTTAAATAACTTGGTAGAGGAATACTATTACTTCTGTCAGTTTTCTTACATGTATAAGTTTTCTTACAAGTTCTCCCAATGGCAATTCCATTTGTTTTAGCAACAATATATACAAATTAAGTTACAACCTTGCTGCAGTACAAATCAAATATCCATAATTGACATAGAAACATACAATGTGTCCTTGCATAGATCAAAATATGTGTCAGTTTTTGAAGGCAAGACTTTTTGGTGATGCACAGGACTGTCAATGTGACCAGCAAGATATTCTTTCAAATTAAATTACTGGTTAAATAGGATCAAGCAGAGGCACCTTAGAGTTACTTAATTGAGGCCCTTGATCTATAAGAAATTACATTTCTTTCAGAACCTTATCAAACTCCATTGTAAAAGGTTTCAAAATGTTATTTTTTAAGGTTTTAACAGAACCTCATTGCCTATGTAATTCTTTAAATCCAGATTAAACATATCCATGTCCAGCTCAGGTAAACCCCAGCCATTCTTAAGTAAAAGCTTACAAAATCAGCCTATGTAAAACTTATTCATAGCACATATTGAATAGTAGATTATGCTGTGATAAATTGTACAGTGCCATATAAATACTGTCAATACAACATACGATCTCAGAGTATGCCATAAGAATATCATTATTATTTTATATGTTATGACTACTGCAATAGAAAATCCTTTAAATATAGTTAAAATGCAAAAATTAAACCAGCATATTTTACAGGAAAAAATATATCTTAATAAGAAATTTGTAAGGCATCCGTAAGTCTGAAATTATTTTCTGTAGGAAACTCCAAATATGCCATTCCATTCAAGGCCAGGCTGGATAGGGCCTTGAGCAGCCTGGACTAGTGGGAGGTCTCCCTGCCCATGGCAGGGGGGTTGGAACTAGAGGATCTTTAAGGTCCTTTCCAACACAAACCATTCTATGATTCTATGATTCAGTGATTTTGTTCTGACTTGGTATGATATTAAGTTCTGAACTCTTAAGTGGAAAATGTAATTATGAGTTTCAAACAGTTCTGAAGGAGAATGTTATTTCGCTTTTTTCTCTTTTTCCTGTAAAGAAAGGCTTAAGAATTTGCAATGTCATGGTTGTAGTGGGAGCAGTGATGTGATTCAGTTAAAATTTTTCATGAGCAAAAGGGATATAGCTTTTGAGTAAAACAAAGGCCTAAATGTCCTCAGCCAAATTATTTTGTGGTTAGTCCATAAACCAAATGTATACTAAGCTGAAATAGAATGGTTGATTCTAGACATAGTCAACGTAAATCTCATGAGGGATTATTTAAGAATGAATCAGGCAAAAATACAAAATATTTTTTGAAGTTGGTAAGTTTGCTTTTGAAATAACCCTTACAGATCAGTAGCTCAGAAACTCAATATTTTAACATAGCACACCATAAAAGCATGATGTTCCTAAATCTCATCACTGAAAACTGTCACTGAAATCTCTGAATGCCTCTGGTCAAAGGAAAAAGCAATAAAAGCGGTAAGATGGAACAAGTAATAAACTTCTTGCCTACATACAGCCAAAGTAACAGAACAAAATATTCAACAGTAGAGAAAAATCCCTGTGAGATAGCAGAAAAAAACACAGCTCCTTAACACCAACCAGTATATCCATACAGAACAATGATGAATAAAATTTGTATCAAGCTGAAGCGAAATACAAAATCCAAATACAAATATGCAAAGAATGACTGTGAAACAGAATTACTATTTCAATAGTATGCTTGTTGTTTACACACTTTTCTGTGAGTTAGAAGATTCTTTTCATGTTAAAATACAGCTATGGTTTTTATACTACTTCAGAAAGCACTAATTTGAGCTTTGCTAGAAAGTTACTGTGCAAAGCATCTTACTGAAAATCAATAACTGATTTTGCAGTTAGTATGTTATGATTATAGGTTTTAAGGTATTCCAAGATTTTTAATCACTTGTGTGTTAAGTGATTCAAAACTTTTTAAACACAATTATTTCAAACACAAGTATATTTAAACAAAGAATACTTAAAAAGATATTTAGGAATGCACATTTCAATTGGACCTTATTATCCAATTTGTTCCCAAGGCCCTGACTGAGAAGGGTTTTTAAGCACCTGCCAGTGGGACCAGCTTAAAATAAGTACATTCTTAAATACCTTGCTGAACTAGCATGACAATTACTACACATTAGTAAACACTAGCAAATCACCTGCTATACTTTATTATGGATCCAATCCCTTCCATTTTTGGGACAAAGTGATCTTTTGGCATCCAGATGTGGTACTATAGTGGGTTCATCTAAGTAACTTCACCGTGAGACTAAGGCCTGAGCAGGCAATGAAGGAAGAACCACCTTTCAGGGCACACCAGCCTGGTACCTCCATTAAGGGGAGGTAGATAGTCATTCACATCTTTGATTTACAATCTGTGCTTTAGTAGTGCAACTCTTTCTTTCTCCTGCTGCAGCTTTACCACAAGATGGCATTGCAAAGGTATGTGGATGGAGAGTGTCTGCTCCTTTAAGGGTGTCTGGTCAAGGACCTTCTTCACTGCAAGGAGGAATACTAATAAAGGAAGGAAGCCATAAGCAAGACCATACAGGGACACAGACTGATGGGCAAATGATAAGGGAGGGAGTGATGAGACCCAAACCTGATCAGTGACACGAATTGATGAGGGCGTGTGAGAAAGTTTATTCCAGTGAGGTTATCTGATGGGGAAACACGTCAACTGGGAAACTAAGGGGAAAAGGGGGAGACCAGAAAGAAAATACATAGAGACACAGACCTGACAAAGCAAACATGGAGACAACAACGAGAAATGAACCAATCCAGTTGCTCTAACTGATGGGCTATCAAAGCAGGCACCACTTCCAGGAAGATTAACCTGGACTTTGCAACTGATAAGGCTGTAAACCAGGGGAGACTGGGACTGGGAGGGGTGGGGGAATGGATGGAGCTGTACAGACTCATGGAGGGACATGCAGGGCGAGAGAGCAGGGAGGAACAGAGCGAGGAGCAGACAGAAAAAGGTCAGTGCCCTTGTCTGGCTGAGCCTTGCACCTGATCCCCACAGTCTGTCATATCACCTTATTAGCTCTTTTCTTAACAATCTCTCTGCACAGTCTCACTCTCTATCCCAGATGTATGCTCTCTGCAAGGACTAAGTGCCAGGTGCTGGTGAGACCTGTAGGTGTGTGAGTGAAAACTGGTGGCAGCTACTGGAGTCAGAGCAGGGGTGTGGGTGCCTCTGGCCCCAAAACCAGCTAGTGGGGGGGACCGGCAGGAGTGAGGCGAGTGAGGGTCTTGGTGCCAATGGCTGGAGCGTGACTACAGGTCACAGCCCATGTGCCAACTGCTGGGGGCCTCTGTCCATGTCTTCCCTAGTCCTGCTGTGTGTGGTGTGCACCTGTATTCGCTGACAAACTTGAAGCTGGAACAGCCAGCAAGTAGGGGAGCATCCGATGCAGGACGGGGTGTTGGGCAGGTAGGGGATCTGTGCTGGTACACCTGGGGGACTTGTGAATATCCCTTAACAGGCATCACCTTCTGTTATCAGATACGTGCAAGCATGCCAGTGCAGTGACCCTGAGAGCCACCAGCGGGCCCCAATCCACAGGCAGCTTCAGTCCATAAAGGCAGATCTCAAGTTCTTCCACCATTTGTGATGAGTCCACAGACTTATGTCCCCCTCAGTCTCCTCAGGCAGACCAAAATAAAAAAAAAAAGGCATCTGATAATTGTGATTTTTTTGGCATCAGCTCCTGCAAAGCAAAACCAGACACCTAATCTGAAATGAGGAATTAATTTCCTAGCTCTTAGGTGTTAAACAGATTATACCATAGTGTTGTCCATTAGACTAATCTCCTCACACTTCTGCTGATCATACCTATATTATTTCTTCATAAGTGAGCGTTCTAATGATTATTTGCCATTTTAATTGCCTGCACTTTTTCTGCTAGTAACTTCATACCCTGAAGGTATGAACAGAAAGGCTTGAGCAGATTGCTTGTATTTATTAAGGTGGCTAACACCTAAATAACATAGCAAACCCTGACATTATTAAACAAATGGTAACTTTTTACAGAATAATATAATAAAAGTATGCCAAATTAGGAATAATTATGAAGGTATTCATTCTGCTTCTTAAAAACTGCATGAATAATTAATTGGTGAAAATGTCACATCATATAAATGATGCTATTGTTCTGCTATATATTCTCTTCTGTTCTTTCTGAGGTGAGCACCATGTATTTGCATAGTGTTATTTCTAAAGGCTTTAGAATTAATAAAAAGCATAAAAAGGCAGAGTTTTTATATTGAGGTTAGACTTATTAATGTATCCAGCTCCAATGTTTCCTTGACAGCAAAGAAAACATTCATGCTTTTGTAATGAATGTAACAGATTTCTACTATTTGAACTTACTGGAACAATAGCAAAATTGACAGAGAGAATAAAATGAATAATCCTTTTATAGTTATCTCTCACAGCAACAGAAAGGATGTTAAGAATATTATATGTGAAATTTGCAAATGTACATGTGAGGGTGCTATGTTTTTTTCTTAATTCAGGGAAGTTCTCTGGCCTTTCTCAAAGTATTTGGATTCTGCTTATGTATAATGTGAGTCTTTGATCTTTGACACGCAAACGGACGTTCAATATTTATTTCAGTTATGGACAGGAAGGCAGAAAAGTAAGTATATTTTAAAAGTTCTTTTTTAATTCAAGTCAGAGCTGGGCAGAAAAAAAGATCAGACGCAGGGATGCTTTCATACTAGTACTGTGGAGAATACATATCCCAATCTCTAAGTATACTTTTCTTGGACTTGATCCACACTATATTGTATTAAAGGAGAGACAATTAATTTCAATCAACTTTATACACATTTATATGATGTCAGATTATGTTTTAGCTTGAAATAAACCTATGGTGATGCGAGGCTAATAGTCATCACTAGGTTATGTCTTTTGTCACAGACCTGTCAGAGGAAAGCTGGAGTTACTGATGTCTAAATAAGAGATAGGTGGGGATTCTGATGCTTGGGAAGAATGGGAGGCAGCTGGAATAATTGTCATTGATGGATGTTTCTGCTAGAACAGTCATTAGTGCTATCAGAAGTGCCACTGGCATTTAGTTTGTCATCATTAGGTTTTCAAACCAACAACTTAATAAAATTAATTTGGGTTATCTTTTATTTCACACCATCAGCAAACTAAGGACAGCATTTTTATACTCACTTGCAATCATGTTTTCAAAGTTGCCTTTGTGGCCTTTTCCTTTTACACTAAAGTTTAGGTGTTACAATACTCAATTCTAGAAAAAATAAGAAAAATTCTTCGGACAGAAAATATTCTGAATTCTGAGCATAAGAGATTTCCACTTTCCCGTTCCTTCATACATATTAACTTTAGTGATGGCAGTTATTTCATCATGTATACACTGTTTATGTCTAGAAAACAAAACATCAGTAGTTTTCACAGTGATGGCTGCAAAGGTCAATTTGTAACTTTACACTAACATTCCAGAAGAAAACTGGGAGAACAAAAAAGTGAAAATCTAGAAGAAATGTCTTGTGGAAAATTTTTTCATCACCAAATCGACATGGTGCCTGCATTGATTGGTTGTATAACGAACACAAACTCAGCCACACAGTGATGGATTTGGCTTGGGGTCAGTGCAGAAGTGTCATCACTGCTCTGGGGACAGCACTGTGAGTATAAAGTAGGATCTGAGGACAGAGATCAGGATTTCCAGCTGAAAATTATATTCTTCATGAGAGGGCAATGGCAAGGCAGGGCTAAGCATATAAGATATCATCGCAGAAATGGTAAAGAATGATCAAAAATATCTGACAAACTACTGCCTGGGCATAGACTTCTATAGCCTCTTCTCCCAAGCCCAGCTGCAATTAACTGTCCCTGCCATCTCATGCCCGGCACTCAAAGTTCCCAGAGGTTACCACCTGCCACACCGTAGCTCATTACAGAGTGATGATAGCACTTGGAATAATGCTAGTGAACAAGAGGTGGGTAATACCCACTGAGCTCGTTAAGTGAAAACTAAAGAGGTAAGATGAATAAAAGGAGCCTGGGAATCAGCTTTAATTCGGCCATCTGGATCAACCTGCTGCAGCTCAGCTTGGCAACCATCCCTCATTTCTATGCCTGCTGAGATTTACTTTTTATTGTGTCTTAAGTGGTAGCTGCAGTAACCTAAAAGTCCATTTTGTTCTGCAAGGACCTCTGGTTCTTTTTCCAGATTTTGGAATACTATTTTTTAAAAATTGTCACAAAATCTTGCCATTTCACCCATGAGACATAGGCTTTATCTGCCAGCTTGAGCTCACTCTAGTTATGCCCACCACACAGAAGGACTAGTGGGAGATGT